>CAHIKZ030005540.1:1015000-1067500 GCA_903632075.3 Acanthosepion pharaonis
TGTACAAATAAAGAAAAAAGTGTGCAAGACAATAGAATTTTATTATAAACAATTGTCTTGTAAATGGAATTTTTAAAGCATTCTGAATGTACAAATAAAGAAAAAAGTGTGCAAGACAATAAGAAACACTACCTACCAAAAAGAAAAGTGAAGTTTTGTTGAAATCGGTTGAAAAATGTAGGAAATCCGATCCCATATATAAACGAACACACAGTGGGCACCTCGGCGTGGTGTAATGGTTAGCAGGCTTGTCTCGCTAGATCAGTTACAACTGAAAAGTGAGTTCGATCCTCACTAGACCCATACTTTCGGTCTTGTGCCACATCTAAGCTACGCTTGGAAAATAACTATAAACGAACACACACACACACACACACACACACAAACAACCTGGGTTTTATAATAAGTATAACTCGATATAAGTTGTCCCCCTTTCATTCTCGAAACAGCGATGCCTCTTAATCGTGTTTCCAAATTGATTTCGTGCAAAAACAATTTTGTTTTTCCAATTTTTGGCACTGTCAGAACCACCGCAAGGTAATTTTATGTAGTCCTGTGAAGTTTTGTTGAAATCGCTTGAAAAATGTAAGAAATCCGATCCAATATATAAACGAACAGACACACACACGCACAACCTGGGTTTTATAATAAGTATGATCACAGTTGATTTTGAAGTTCAGTTTTGAGTCGCTCGTTGCCGAAGAGAAACCGTTTGTCTTGTTCCGATGCCGCACCTTAGAGTGGCTTGCCGCTTTGTCGTGATGTTGATATGGGCATATTGTTGGAAGAAGGAAAAGTTGAATGGAAGAGCCGATCAGTTAGACTGACACGCTAAAAGTTGTCTCAAATGTCATATACCTACCTACCTACCCAGACGGAGCAATTGAAACCCTGAATAAACACCTAAATATACTGTAAACACTGTTTCAGTGCTCGTTTCTCGCCGTAGAGTTTAATTTCCTTGCGCGCATGTAACGGGTCAGTTCCAGTTTTTGGTGTATATCGATGTGTAAGTGTTGTGACCAAGTAAATGTTTAAAGAAATAACAAAAGAAGTGTTACAGATATATCATATATTAAACAGTAAGTACAACAGAAGAGTATTACATGACTAGTGCGTGTGTGTCGGTTGGCCCAGCATTCAATCTATTCGACTGTTCCCCCAAGGCCTTCTCTCCTACTAATCTTATAGTAGGCGGAAATGTCCAACATAGACTCTTTAGAGGAAGGACACCACAACAGTAATTGAATAGAGTTGCTCGATCAGCTGCCAGAGAGTTCCGTTTCATGTTTGCCTTTAACACAAAAGTATAATAAAGAAAGACACAAAAACTATTTATTAATATCATTAATCCTATTTTATTTTACATACCAACAATTATTCGATCAGTCAGTTATGTGCCATGCGTGATACACGCTTAGGCAATCATGTATCTTTCGATACATGACTGACGAGGCAGATTTTTTTTACCGCAGTAGGTTACCATTTCTTTCTGCAGTAGACGAGTTGCCATCCAAGGCTATAAAACCTGGTCTGTCATGCTATTTACACATAGCTGGGGGGGAGGAGAAGGATTCATACCTTTCCCAAGGGTATTAGCACGTAAGTGAATGTAATGGACTCGACTGGAAGGTCAGTCAGTTATGTGCCATATGTCAAACACGCTTAGGCAATTATGTATCTTTCGATACATGACTGACGAGGCAGATTTTTTCCAGCAGTAGGTTGCCATTTCTTTCTGCGGTAGACCAGTTGCCATCCAAGGCTGTAGAACCTAGACTGTCATACTATTTACCCATAGCTGGGGTTGGGGGGGATAAGAGGAACATTCATACCTTTCCCATGGTAAGTGAATGTAATGTATCCGACTGGATTTTTCAATCCGAGCCGCTATCCATTACTTTACCGTGGTTCCTATTAGTCGATACCGGGCGGCTTTTCACTGATCCTTATTTTATATAACTGTAATACTGTTGAAGCCAACTTGCTAATGACATAATTATTATTATTATTATTAACATTCATGTATCCCATTTATGGATTAAATAATAGGGCTTAGGCAAATGGTTGACAGTCTGGGAAATCTAACACTCACGGGAATTAGTGAAGTTAAGAAAATGAAACTGGTGAATCACCAAGTAACCAACTTCAGATTTAGGGCAAGTAGATGCAAGGTCTTGGAGAAGTTACAAACAAGGAGAAGGCTTATACTTAACATCGCAAAAAGGCGGTTGAAGTTTCTGGGACACATAATGAGAAAAGGAAAGCCTGGAGAATCTGATACTCTCGGGCCGAATAGAGGTAACGTGAGATAAAGTAAAGCAACGCGTGACATACCTGACGAGCTTAAACAGGTGGATGACAGAACGTGGTCTGGGGAAGAAAGCAGAGGGAAGGAACTTGTTGAGAGGATAGAAAGAGGCGCAGAGCCATGACCGCCTACGCCCTGAAAGGACATGGCACATAAAAAGAAGAAAAAGATGCAATGCACAACGTCAACCCGGAATGATAAAGTGTCTATTTACTTAGAGTAACAAAATACAGGGAGTTGTGGAGCGCCATCATTGCCCAGGTGACATGGTAACTAAAATAAAGTGCATTTTTATTTCTACCTTTCCACACACACACACACACATTATTTTATAACCGTATGCTATAAATATATAATTATTAGTATACATATATATAATTACAGTATATAATACGATGGTCAGCTGAAAAGTTCATAGGCTAACCAGATACACTCATGGAATGTGTTGTAACATAGGAAAGTTTACTTATTAATCAAACGAAGGTTGGTAATGAACGATAATACTTAGGACAAAAATAACAAATATAAGATTCGCTAGCGGCGCGTAGAAGTAGTCAACTGCTAGGAGTCAAGTGAATTCCACAACGAATCTCCAACTGCAGGATATCTACCAACCACCCACGCGGTCAGATGTGGCACAAGGCCTAACTTAATGTGGGGTACACGAGCCCGTAGGCTCGGCCAAAAATTCCCCGTAGACCCTGTATAAAATGGGTCGGTTAGCTGTTTCCCAAGACGAGACTCCGCCCTTCGACATAGCCTCGTCTGGGTATCCTCTTTGCCCGGAGGCAGAGAGTTTGAACAGCACAGCTGGAGACGAATCTCCAACACTAGGATATCTACCAACCGCCCCATCGCGTTTAGGTGTGGTACAAGGCCGAATTTAATGTGAGGTATCTGAGCCCGTACACTCGGCACCAAAGTCCCCGTAGAACCAGTATAAAACGGGGTCGTGTAGCTGTTTCCAGAGACGAGATTCCGCCCTTCGACATAGCCTCGTCTGGGTATCCTCTTTGCCCGGAGGCAGAGAGTTTGACCAGCACAGCTGGAGACGAATCTCCAACTGCAGGATATCTACCAACCGCCCCTCGCGGTTAGATGTGGCACAAGGCCAAATTTAATGTGAGGTATCTGAGCCCGTACACTTCGCAGAAAAATCCCCGTAGACGCTGTATAAAACGGGGTCGGGTAGCTGTTTCCAGAGACGAAACTCTACCCTTCGACATAGCTTCGTCTGGGTATCCTCTCTGCCCGGAGGCAGAGAGTTTGACCAGCACAGCTGGAGACGAATCACCAACTCTAATCTCCATCTCTAGACCAACATACAGTATTCACTATTTTATTCATGGGAATGTTGAGCATACCCATTATCGTCCGTAGGTATGCTACAACATCGTTGAATAATCAGATGTCAGTTTACCTGGAAAGAAACCATACAATTATTAAGAGTTGAAACTAATACCTGGAAGATTTCACAGTTCTAGCATCACTCCTTCGTAGTCAACCGAAGAACTTTCCAGCCTACCCTCGTACTTACACACAAATATGTCCCTTCATGTCGTGGAAAATCATGGCTCTCCACAACTTCATATCCTTACTATCTTTTCCAATTCCTTTTCTGCCACCTGTTTACCCAAGTCTAGTCACTCTTTACTTGTTCTTTTCTTCTGTGCCATCTTGATATGTCATGTGAGTGTCAAATTTTCTTTTTCGAAGCTTTTGTGCCAGAAAATGTCTGTTCCTGATTCTAAGCTCAACTTTCCTTTTTGTTTTTCCAACGTCCATAAAAATTAATCATTACTTAAATGTTCCGTCCACGATCTTCTCAGCATCCTTCTATCGAACAATATTTCTGTTGCCCAATATCTCCTCTTCATCTGGGAAGAAATTCCCAGCATTCTCTATCGTCGAGAGGAATCAGACACAAAGAAGAATGAATGCTTAATATATTTATTCAGCACCAGCAACAGAACAATAAGTCACAAAACAATTAACAAGACAACTTACAAGGAATAGAGGAGGGTCAAATGCTGTATAGCCAAACGAAGTAAGATCAGTCCGAATATTAATTAGCTTAGTAACAACTTATTAACCAACTGAACTCCTTAATTGTGGTCTATTTAAGGCTCTGAGCCAGGCCAGCTGGTAGAGAGCTGAAGGGGTGCTAGCTACTCTACAACACTTTGTTCCTCTGATCTTTCCTCTATGGTACCTAGACTCTATGAATATATCGGTATTGCTAGACTGAGAGAAATCTACTCTCTTTTGTTCACAGGGGGAATGAAGTTATAAACCAATCGATGTCCGATTCCTGTTCACAGTCTGATAAAGAATATTTATTAAACTGTGACGAGAGAAGTGCTACACTTATTTTTAGCGATGTTTCCATAGTTCACCAGTTTGTAGAGAGACGTGCAACTTTGTAAGTTATATTGTTTTTTTTTAATATTGTGAAGAAGTGTCTGAGAGTTTTGAAAGTTAAGGAATTCAAGATTCTAAAATCGAACGTACTCGAACATGTTCAAAAAATATTTCTGTTGCTTCAGTTTTCTTCTTCATCTACGAAATAATTCAGTGCTATTTTCTTGTTTCCACCAACTTTTTTCTGTTTCTTAATATTTGTTGTATCGCCGAGATGAATGATAAACAGAGAAGAATGAGTGCTTAATAGATTTATTCAGCACCAGTATCCGGTGCTAACGGATACATACAAAAAACACAAAACAATAAGTTACAAAACAATTAACAAGACAACTTACAAGGAATAGAGGAGGGTCAAATGCTGTATAGCCAAACGAAGTAAGATCAGTTCGAATATTAATCAGATTAGTAGCAACTTATCAATCAACTGTTAAATTCTTTAATCGTGGACTATTTAAGGCTCTAAGCCAGGCCATCTGGTAGAGTGCTGAAGGGGTGCTAGCTACTCTACAACACTCTGCCATATGGGAGGGCCGATATTCCACAAACATTCAGTACTCTTTTCTTTGTCTGTAACGAACGTTTCCTCTTTCTTAGTACCTAATTTCTCGAATATAATACGCACCCATAAATAATACGCACCCCACCAAATGATTCAAAAATCAAGAAATACATTTATCCCTATGTATAATACGCATCTATAAATTTTGTCAAATATATCCAATATCCATTACGCTACTACGCACATCATACTGAAGCCAAATTTGTGATCATAAAATTTTGAATTGGTTAACAGTTTGTGGTGACACCATTTTTCTGAACTATTGAAACCTAATTCACTATCATACAATTTATATGGATTACTAGCAGCATGGCCCGGCGTTGCCCGTGCTTGATTCAAAAATCGTACGACTCATACAGCAATCGCTATCACTTGACTTAAAATAGTTTTGCCCTTCCTTGCCTTTAAAGGAGTGACCTTTGCCGTGCTGATGTTGCTACATACCTTACTTCTTGCCTATCTCACACTGCAAATATTTTCTAAGCTTTATACTAAACATTAAATCTGTTACGAAAAAAGAATTAAACAAAATGAAGACAAAAGGATCAGCTTTAAAAAAAGGACTCGTAACTGGAAAAACCGAATGAAAAAAGAATGTTAACAACAAATACTTTTTCACACCCAACCCAGTTCTGCGGAATCAGAATCAACGTTGAGTTTAAGCAAGCGAATGAACCAATTGGAGTAAAGTGCCATGCAGATTTAAATTTTTCCCACTTGTGACGAATGCAGCTATCGATTTTTTTGTTGCATTCTAGTTAACATTCGTGTCAGTCAGCTGTTGGCTCTCACGCTGGCCAATCGAATCTTCCTGCCTATTTGTTGCAGCCAGCTATAGGCTCTCATTCTGGCCAGTAGAAAATGGCCGCAAACTACATGAAAACTGCCGTAGAAGCATGAAAAATCGATTATTTCCACTACCGATGGGAGTTGGGAAATGCAAAGTCAATCTTGGCCTTCCCACTAACTTGGACCATGTGCATGTAAATTTTGGTGCAAATCCGGCAAAAATTGCGGCCGTGCCTTCGTTACACACACACACATCCTGCCTTTTATAGATAGAGATTGAACGCCAGTTTTTGGACATTTTATTTTTTTTATGGATTCTTGGAATTTCATATTTTTATCGATAGTTGAACCCCAATTTTGGGGCCTATTATTTTTATCGATGGTTGAACACAGATATTTTAGTCATACAATTCTTATGGATGTCTGATCCCCAGTTTATGTCATAAATTATTGAACTTAATTTTATGTACATATCATTTTTATAGATGGCTGAACTTTATGTCGTGATCATACCATCATTACGGATGGTTGAAAGCCTGTTTGTGATCCTGCCATCCTTATGGATAGAACTCCGGCTTTGGTCATACCATTTTTATGGATGACTGAAAACCAGTATGATCATGCCTTCTTTATGGATGTATAAACACATTTTTATGGATAGTCGAGCGTGGATTTCTATAAATGGTTGAAACCCAGTTTGTGATGGTACCATCTTTATTGGTGGTTGAATCCAAATTAGCAACAGACTTTATTGAGAGGATTTTTCTATTTTTATTGCTGTTTGAAACTTTCATAATATAATTAAATTTCATTTAAAATTTTATTCGTAACTCTGCCGCCACGAAAACAACTCTATTTTAAATATTTAAAAAAAAATTCCTTTGCCATTGTATCAGCAGATTTCTTTGGCTCTTTCAATGTCTCGTTATCCACCTTACTTTAAAAATCTTTTTTTCTATTTCTTTTCTTGTTTCCATACCAACGGGTAAAACTTTTGAATAGTAACGAGACTAATGAATTATTAAAACAAAAGAAACAGAAGACGACAAATAATAGTCAAAACGTGTAATCTTTATTCCTTTCTCGGGCAATAAATGAAATAAACGGAAACGCTTTGAGTATTGTTACGCCATTTTGTTTTAGTATATAAAGGCCTAAAGAATAAACAATTAAAGACAAAGACATTCAACAGCTTTTTTTATTATTATATATATAGATATGACTTTGTTTCCGATTGGATTCTTTTATAGATATTTTTTTCAAATTTTAATAATATCTTTTTAAATGTAAGCAAAGAAGAGTCTTTTTGGAGAGTTTGAATCGAATCGATTGAAATTTCTTTTCATAATCAAACTTTAACCGCAAAGATAATCTTGAATCTCCTAGGTTAATTGTACAAAAGATTAGAAAAAATTAAAACTGTATTACAAACACACACACAGATATATATATATATATATATATATATATATATATATATATATATATATATATATATATATATATATATATATATATATATATATATATATATATATATATATATATATATATATATATATATATATATATATATGTGTGTGTAAAAATTCAAGTATTACTAAAATATATATTTAAAAAGAAAATATTAATAAAAGAATTATTCCTTTTATCTTTATTGAAAGATATATTATGAAATGGACTAAGTGCGACAATTATTTTAATATATAATCTATTTATACGATATTTTTATAGATACAAATCTTGAATGTCCGGGGAGGAGGAGGAGGAGGAGGAGAAGAAGAAGAAGAAGAAGAAGAAGAAGAAGAAGAAAAAGAAGAAGAAGAGGGAGGAGGAGGAGGAGGAGGAGAAGAAGAAGTAGAAGAAGAAGAAGAAGAAATTTATAAGAATATTTTATACATAATTATTCAAACAATTCTCTATTTACAAGTTTTTAAAAGATATGTAAACAAACCGGAAGTAAGCAGTGTAAAATCGGAAGTAAGCAATGAATATATATTTTTTCATAATATGTTTTAAGATGGTATAATGCTATCTATTAAAAATTAAATCATGATTTTATTTAAACATGATTCGGTTTCGGTCTATATTTCTGAGATGATGTATTATGTACGCTATTTACATTATTCGGACTATTGTCCTCATCTTTGTCGCCATATTTATTACAACGTTTCGGCCGATGTACGCTTCGGCCTTCTTCAGGTGGTTGGAATGTCGAACTGAACCCTTTATTTCGCTCACTGACATCCCTTAAACATGGCACGTAGAACCAGAACAGTCTATCCCAGTGAGCGAAATAAAGGGTTCAGTTCGACATTCCAAAGACCTGAAGAAAGCCGGACCGTATAACGGCCGAGACCTTGTAATAAATATGGCGACAAATATGAGAGCAATAGTAAGAATAATGTAAATAATGATTCTGTTTGGTTTAAACTTTTAAGAAACAATGAAGTAATTATCGATAGAGCATATATTAATAGCAGTGTAAAAAGGAAAAAATAATTCCGTTTCACATAGCGTTTTTTGCCCGCTCCTAAGTTAAGTACATGCTTATTTGACACAGCCATTTACTGAATAATGAAATTTCCCACTCTCGCAACAGGTGTCATGTAGGCCTCACAGTCAAAAATATACTCAAAATTTGCCATCATCTCAGTCAAATCCGAATAAAATATTATCAAACAATACTTTTAAAACCCTTCACCAAACAATATCCTTAAAGTCAAACTTTATATCAAAGTATAAAACTATAAAAACTCCTGAAGAAACTACGTCAAACTTTAAATATATTTTGAAAATTGAAAAAAAGGAAAAAAGTCCCTTCAGACCTCATAAACACCCCCACTAAGAATAAGGAGGAAAATTGTAATGACAAATTTGTATCAGAAATTAAACAAAAATAACTTTTATTAGTAGCCAGAATCACTTAAAAAGAAAAGGAAATCTTTCACCAATTAACCTGTACCCAAAAATATCACTAATCTACATAGGACATCAAGCTATACTAAAACAACCACGATTTATCACCTTTATCAGGCCTAGAATTATCCTATAGTGTTTGATGTGAACAAAAACCAAAATTAAACTTTTATTTCATACTAGCTTAAAAGTTGAACTACGTGCGCATATTCAAGCTAGCTCATGTGGAGCCCAAAACTAAAGAGACCTCTGGTCCAGCTTAGAAAACAGCAATGATAATTTTGAAGAAATAACTTTGAATTCCTCAACACACTCCTCGGAACTTCAAAATCTCAATTGTCAATCTGTAAATGAAAATTCTTGTGCTGAGAAAAATTTCTTTACTTGACCAAATTCAAGTATGTTGCAATGTGTGATAGAGAAGATATCTAAGAGTGGTGGTAATGTGAACTACTTGACTTTCTACTCCATTTTGACTCTGTGGATCACTGTGTCTCTGATAATCTTAAACCTCTCTAGGATTATTTGTGGGTCCCTGTATTTATATACTTAATAACAGGGTCAGAAACTGGCTGCTGATTTATTCTCTGGTCACGTAATTTTTTTAAACTTCATAGACAATCAAGGTAGACATGTGGAGTATTATTAAAAAAATAATAACATTTCTTTACTGAATTTTGGCCAAGATTCTACTAATCAGAGTCATCTGCTGGAGTTCAACTGTCATTTTTCGAGTAGTGGGTGGAGTGCTTCTTGTTTTAGCTTAATAGATTAAACTAATAAAATCTCTGTTAAATCATGATCAAAATTAGACGATTCCTGGTGTTAATTCCATTTACTGATTCGGGCTATAAGTCCAATTTCGGGCAAAAGATCGATTTGGACCGAAATTCCTATTTGGGTCGAAATTCTAATTCAAGTCGAAAATTGAGTTCTTCAAATCACACTACTCTGCGGAACTTCAAAACTTCACCTCATAAAAACTCTCACTTTAGCTCTGATTCCTTGACATTTGGAAAAAATAAAATTGGTTTCCTGAATTCACAAAGTTTTGGAGATACTTTAAACTGAATTTAAAATTAAAAAAATAAACTCACAAACATTTTTAGTTACTTTAATCTCAATATAAATTAAAACATTTTAAACCACTAATTTTTTTCAGTTATTTTACAATTTTAATTTTTAACTCTTCCCTCCTCATCCGGACACAAATGTCCAATCATCAGATGAAATCCTGATTTTCAATCCTGGGATCATCCTAGATCCCAAAAAGTATATCTATATACAGCAAGTGTGGATCGATTTAGAGTGATTCCAGACACGGAATTTGCCGTTTATTTATTTAGATATAGGGTTAGTCAAATATAGCAACTGATTTCTGTTTTTAAGGCTGTCAGTTGATTGATCGGCTGTCATTTGTATTACGGCGTACAAGAAGATAGAAATCAATGAAATACGTGTTTATCTAACAATGTAATCGGGTGGGGGAGCACTATGTTGTCAAACAAGATAAAAAAATTAACTGTAAAAAGGAATAATCTGTAAGACAAATATTTACATCATGACTTCCAGAATCTAGCCGCCGTTTTTTACACACACTGTATTTATAACATTTCTTGTATTAACTGAATATTCTATTCCACAAACCTTATTCCATACATCTTCCTAGAATACGATTACCAATTCATTCACTAAAAATAATATGCAACTGAACTTATCTCCATCTTCTTATGATAAATTGTCCAGTATTGACTTCTATCTTCTGTGCAGAGACGGACTGGATCTAAAAATATCGGTTTCCAGGAGAAGTTCACCCACAACTGCAACGCTATCATTTAATTTTCATGACCAATAAGTAATATTTTCAAAAATATTTATCGAACAAAGGGTACAATTATAATTTATGTGGAAAAGTGCGTATTTCTTAGTAATTACTGTGAACGTTTCCTGTACATTTTACTTACATTATAATTTAATCATTTTTTTTATTTTTAAATAATTGGTTGATATTTTTATGTAATTTACTCCACAATTTGCACATTAACAGATAGTTCAAAAGTACAATAGTGCATTTTATTGCAATTGTTTGGAGTTCCCAAAATGATTGTGTGGATCTGCTTCTATATCCGATTTATCTAACAATTCCTTTTCAATGGATTACAGTATATAGGATTCCAAATTCTCCTCAGACAACTAATTTCTTAACCCTGCCTTTATGAACTTTATCTTTGAAAAATTTTCCTTTCTCATTGAATTTGGGTAACTGATGATATTCAGTCACCCCCTCCCACTGAGGCATCATGTGACACAAGGTCGGTTATTGTGGGTTCTCCGAGCCCGTGGGCACGGCCCCAAAATATGCCCATTGAACCCGTATAAACGGGCTCAGGGCCGGTTTACCTCCCTGAACGAGACTCCGCCCCTCGGCGTAGCCTCATTCGGGTTCCTCCCCGCCCGAAGGCAGAGAGTTCAACCGAACAGTCGGTTCAGAAGTGAACGACTGACTCAATTTGGGTAACTGATAATGTGCGGACTATATAAAATTCTTATTCCTTTTTATTACTAAATCATTTGCTTGTGTTGGTTTCTGCATTTTTATTTGATATAAGGGACCCCGCTTACCATCGGATACTGCTTCTCTGATATTTATAAATAAGTGGTTGCTTTTTTATGCATTTTTTATAATTAAATTGCTTAATTATTGAAATAAAATCCGTTTTCTAACTTAAAATTTATAACCAACTTAGCAATGTTATCAGAGCTTCGGAGTAAAGGGGAATAATCCATGTGTAACGCTGCGTAAAATAGAAGAAAATAAATTAAAGTTGGGTATAAAAGAGAAAAATCTTCTCTTAACTAAAATAAAAGCAACTAGCAGATTGTTCGAAATGTATCGTATTTCTAAAATAAAAAAAAATCATTGAAAGGGCCAGTTGACGAAATGAACGAGAAAGAGCAGTACTTTTCCATTGGTCCATTAATTGACGAATCAGTAATTAGCAACAGGGTAAGATATTCTGGTAAAAAAAAAAGTGTCCCCTCCTTCAGTGTCTTTCTTGAGAATCTTTACCGCGTAAGATATGTATCTCCAATGCTGGGATAGGTGGTATGACACATTACCCTCTCTCTGTGTCAAGTAATCGACAAAATATTCCTTCTGGAGAATAGTACAGCGCATATCTTTGAGCAATACCGCCCTTAAGCGTTGTTCTATTTATTACAACAATAAAACCTTTCTCCTGGTGAAAAGACCGTTGGTTTCACTTTCAGTAAGAAGACTAAGACAGTGATAGAATCGAGACAGTCCACTACGGAACAACGACCACAGCCACAATGATGTCGTAACTATAATTGTTTAACCAGAAGTAAGTGATTAATATATTTTTAGTCGTACGTTTTAAAAGATATATTTTATATAAAAAATGACCTACCATATTTATTTATATTAAAATTAGCAACAATACTTATTTATAGCAAAAATATCAATAATAACTATTTATATTAAAATTAACAACAATACCAATTTATAGTAAAATTTCCCCTGTTAAATATTTACAGTAAAATGACCAGCAATACATTTTACAGTAGAATTACTAACAATATATTTTATAGCAAAATGACCAACAATGCATTTAACTGTAGTTGAAGGCATACAATTAATTTCAAAATATATGTAGTTGAAGCTATAAAATTGTATTAAACATATTTATATTTCGGTATCAAATAACCCATAGAGGTGTTGATATGCCGATAAACAAAATCAATCTGGTGGGTGGCAAACGCGGTTTGATCGCTGTTGACCCAACCAGGTTGCAAGTAGTATTGCTTTCAAGGTTAAAAGGTGCAAATGTACTATTTACGATTCTTCAAATTCTTACACGGATAAAATCTATCGCTCGAGTTTAGGGGTTGGGTTATTGTTTTGCACCAATGATGTTAATTTTGAAAACAAAAATTAAATGTATTTCTTAATGGCTAATAGACGCGCATCGCGGTTTTGTCTGCAACTATGTCGACGCATACATGACATGAGGTAGAATCGTACTTAAAACCCGCTTTTGACTTTTGAAGTGTGAAAGGGAAGTGTTACGTTTTAGAGACGCTATGTAAGAAATTCTTTTATACATTATTTCACGCGCTCCAGTTAAATATTTCATTTATAAAATGTTACCTAAAAAAAAAAAAAATTAGAAAAACATTATAATTCATTAGGTGCATTCAGAACTTTAAACTTTGTATATTTCACTTGACTTTAAACAAAAATAATTTGTATTTTACCTACTAATTAACCTTATAGAAATGTTCATTGTTTCGATACTTGTCGTTTTTAAAGCAATTACTACATAACTGTCAGAGATATTTTTTTACTAAATTATACATTTTCCCTCTAATTTGATCTTCACTTATTCTTTTTTATATTATTCTTTCTACATACATTAAGTTTAATAAATGCTGACAGTAAAATAAAAAAAATGGTGTATCGTGTTCTTTAAAATATTTGAATTGCAGTCGTTGAAATTAGAACATAATATTTATTTCCAAATCATTATATTAAATGCTAATGTTAATGATAATCTTAACAGTTTCCTTATAAGGAAATATTTAGCATCCATTGACCGACCAGTTAGTGCTGCTTTCAGTTGAAAAGTATAAAATAGTTTTCCAAAGTCCAATAGTTGTTATCGCTCTTTCCAGTATTGACGATTTTTCCTTCATATCCTTTTCTTTGAGGTAGCGTGGAACGCCAGCATCTTGATTATGTCATTGTTCCCACTACGAGTTATATGTACTATAAACTTTAGTTTTTACTGCTGTTGAAAGTCTTCAATTCATGCGGTTTCTGATACCTAGTACAGCTTGTTGGGATTCTCTAACGACTGCACACGAAGTTCAAAGAAGCGTGGACCTCACTAAAACCTCCAGGCTTCATTCGCACCATTTTAACCATTGATCTTAGAAAACGGTTGCATGGTGCTAACAGTTTAGATATTTTAGATCGGGATTGGCGGCATGCATGGCATCTGTGTTGAATACGAAATAAATATAACTCTTTTCTCCACTGTTTTCAAATTCCCGAGCCTGCGCAAAAATTTATTTTGATCAATGGGAGCGACTCACAAACTGACAAAAAAAATAAAGAGCCGATGTGAAATCGTTTTTTTTTTTTTTATATAAATAGGCAGAGATAGTTGAATCAAGGCAGAGAGAGAAAAGGCACAAAGAAGCAAGAGGCAGAAAGACAGAGTTCCACGCGTCTGAATAACGCCGGTGTCAAACTGCACGCTGATACATTACCAGCCTCTAATGCGAGTAGGGCAATTTCAAAGAACTCTATTCAACTCCAAAGCTAACTACCTTAAAATATATCTTTTCATTCATGTTGAATACAACCGTATAACTTTTATGTGAAATCCGATGATTTAATATGAACATTTTCTCTTCTTGACAATTCATCGAAACTACGAACTTTAAATATTTGATTCCTTTTCCTGACATCTTCAAATGTGGTAATTTGTAAATAAATTCCTTGTCTTGTTTTGTTACATATAACACGTGGGTTTCCTCGTCATTATCCTTCAGTACTTCACATCCATTTGAAAGTTTCGATCTAACGAGGCTATTTAAGAACATGACTCGAATTTGTACGTTAAGGTTTTCCTTTTGTAGCAATTTGAGGTGTTGGGAAAGTTATGCTTAGTGCAGCCTATTCTATGCTCAATTTATCCATCTCTTCTAAGAAATTTGTTATAACTGATCCATAAACCGAGGTATTTGGATTGTTTAGTATTTATTAATTCCATATCGTGAAATTTTATAACTGATTCAGGGTACGCATTCCCACTGCTTTCATTTCAACCCAAACAAGACAATAAGGCCACCAAGACGCAAGGGGTTTACTGAGTGTGAGAAAATATGAGGAAACGAAAAACATTATTAAGTAGAGACGTACTAGATAAAACAACAGGTATTAAGAAAACAGAAGAGGACGATTGATATTGTATTTAAACTTCTGAAGATCAAAGTTGTCTGGGAAGCAAGAAACCGGAAGATAGTTCCGCAAGTGGGAAGTGCAATAGAAGAAAGCTTTAGCATAGAACTTACGGCTATATATGGTCATTTCAATTGTCAAATGATGAGCCCTTGTCACCAATCTACTTCTGCGCTTAGATTCATAAAGTCTAGGAACCAAAGAGGGAAGCTGATCCGAAATTTATCTTCCTGGCATCATAAGGATTTTTGTTCAAATTTTCATGCTTGCAGACCCCTCTGCTATTTTACATTTTCTAAGTGGAAATATAAAGCCAGTAGTTTTCTGACTACCGGGGTTGTAGGTGTTTTGTGAATAAGTCGATTATTTTACATCTGCCATCTGACAAAAGGTTGGAATTTTTTAGTCAACAGTGGTAATCAAATATTTTTTTAATCCTACTAGTTTGCATAACAAAGTAAAAACGTTACAAATGTATGTACTTTACAATCAGACAATAAAGCGATTATTCCCACAGAGACTCCAAATCAAACTTGGAGTATGCGGATTCTACAAGTGACAGAATTTTCTGTTAGACGGTCTTCGAGTATAGAATCCAGAGGTTGGCAGTGAATATTTCGGAGACAGTAGGAAAGCGTAGTACAGGTTCGCAGTGGATATCGTAGCAGAGCGTAGTTCTTCCGTCTGTCATGTTCACCGGACAAGTTTCCTCTGGTCCTTCCGATAGGAGAAACAAAGATGGCCGCCTTTATACACGACGAATACAGTGTTGTGCGGCTTCTGATTGGTCAACCTTCTATTGGTCGACTATAAAGGGAAATAAGTCATTCTGACTTGCTCACTAGTTATATACTGTATATACCCAAAAAACAGTAACATTTCCTATTTTAGAAGCTGATTCATTTTTCATTTTGGATTAAGGATTGATCTTAAGAGACGACGGATGACCATTGCTGAAAAAAACTGAAGTCAAAGACTCGTTTTTCAATCAGCCATTAACTTTAATCATTAAGATAGATACTGGATATCTCAGTACAGGATTTTCCTATAGTTCAATAGTATCCCGAGGCAAATTATGTGGAAACCCTTTGAAGAATCGTAAAAAATGTAATAGATTTAATTTATATTACTAAATCTCAGAATGAACTCATTTCTGTGCACTTTTTCGGCTCGAATTTGAATTTCTACATTCGCATATATTAACCAAGCAGCGACGTTTATTGTAACCGCGCCGAGATCTTTGAAATTTTCAGACAAATATGTTTATCGTCTGCTACGAAATGCGAAGGATCCTTTCAGAAAATGATCAACAATATTTTCCCTCCTCAAAATAAATTATTAAAATTGGGAAAATATTTATTTATTAACCAATATAATTTTAGATTTCTGGATTTCTGGGGCCTTTTTATTTCATATAAATACTTGTGATGCTGAATTAGTTATTCAGCTTTGACGTAAACCTTTGACCAGGGTCGGTCGTTCTTTATTGTGGACATGCTGAATTCTCGAAAGCTTTCGTATATTTTATTCGAGTAATTTCTTACAAAGCTTAACAATTTAAAAACAAATTATTTCAGCACACTTGAAACATACGGATTGAGGTTTTTTTTATAAACGTAAGTAGTTTTATTATACGGCTATCGTTCACTGATTGCTTATTGCTGACTACTAAAAAATTAAACGCATTCATAGAACAACGTAAATACGTGACACGTGACGGGTGAAACAGATTATCAAGAGGCCAGTAACATGTCTGTTCACCACATATAAACTGATCACGTCTGTATTTACAACATAACAGAGTTGTAATGAGTTGAAGGTATCCTCAATACTGGTAAAATGTTTCAGTGTTGACATCAGTATGTATTTCGGATTAGATAAATGTGCAAAAGTAACATTCAAGAAAGGGAGAATTACAGAAAATACTCAATAGATCTCGATTTTGTCATAAAGATTAAAGAACTGGAAAATGAAGAAGCCTATAAATAACGAGGAATACAGAATACCAAAAATGAAGGGGAAAATAAGAATACTGCAGGCGTATGCCCCTGGTGTTAAATACCGAGTTGAATTCACCAAAAAGAATACCAGCCATAAACACTTTGGCTGTCCCTTTTGGTGCAATACAGTTTCAAGATCCTTAATTAGACCATAGCTGATATTAAGCGAATAGATGTCAAGTCGAAAAAGCTTCACACTTTTCATCGCATGCATCATCCTAAGGCTGATGTTGACCGTCTGAATGACTCCAGATCTGAAGGAGGCAGAGGATTAGTTCAACTAGAACTGTCTCAAAAATCGGCCTTCAAAGTTACCTGGAAGCTTCAGAAAACTGGATGATGATCTGTATCAAATAACATGAAATAAATAAATTTTATTTAATATTAAATGAAGCAAACAATTCAAGCAGACATGAAAGTAAAATAACAGACTTGATACTATCATGAAATACAAAAAAGATCAGGGAGTGTATGCTTATTGACATAGCAGTACTATCTGAGAGAAAAAACCTCCATAAAAATTATCGAGAAATTCTCCAAATATAAGGACCAGGAGCTTGAGATTAACAGGATGTGGGGAATAAAGGCTAAGACTGTATCTATAGTAATCGAGGCTCTGGGACTCATGAGAAAAAGAATGAACAATTCTACTAACAGTGTCCCAGGTAGCATTAATATACAAGTTGCTCCAAAAATCAACCTACTAGGAACATCCCATCGACTAAGTGCTATCAATTAAATGACAATTCTCCTTATGGCTAAAGGACCATAGTTTGAACGCGACTCTACAGAATACAAATGTAGGAATCATAAACACAAACATTAATAATATTAGAGATCGCACACAAAAAGGTGCCTACTTATTGATATGGCAGTCCCTGCAGACTGCAATGTATCTTTAAAGATCTTCAAACAGCGATCAAAATATAAGGACCTTGAAATCGAGATCTTAAAAATGTGGCACATGCGAACATCAACAATCCCTGTTTTAGTTGGAACCCTCGGATTGGTTGGAAAATATTCCAGTAAACTAATTGAAGAGGTCCCTGGAAGGCCATGCCTTAAAGAAATACTAAACAATTGTTCTCACGAGTACAGCCCACACCTTACGAAGGGCTTTGTCTACGTGATTTTTTTTTTCTTTTCCAGTGAAAAATGTCATGACGCCATTTCTAATCTTAGGTCCCTGGTCGGTACCCGGAAAGAAATGAGTACACATCAGAAATCAAATAAAGATTAATGATAATAATAATAATTTTGAATCAAATTGATTTGGATTATTTGGTGTACAAAATTCGACATTCCTTCGATTATCACAACAGACTGAAAATGAGAATACAGTTGTTGATTTTTTTTCTTTTGATCCAATGAATGCAGCGGGTTTTCACTGCTTTTTAAAGAATCCTCTAAAATCAAAATTAATATTTGATTATCTGTCGTCTGTGCTATTAAATCACATTAAATTGCTCATTTACGGAATTGTTTTATCAGACTATGATAATCATGAATGAGATAGAGCAAAGTAATTCCTAACCGTAAAAACTAATTTTGGGGGTCGATGATGGATCAAGGATTCCTTGAAGGGATCGTTGGTCTAAAAGGTTTATGATTCCCTAAACTTTTGTGCAATGTCTCACCAAATAATGCCATATTTTTAGTTCTCTTTCCTTCTGCAGACACCATAACATCCCTCTTTCTCTATCAAGTCCTGACTCTTCCCATATATACAATGTTAGAGTTATTTTTTAAGCATTTCATCCCAAGCAAGGCGGGAGTGGCCCTAGCAGGCAATGGGTTACAGAGATTGAAAGCAAGAGTAAAGAGGGTTATTAGAGAAAGGATATATAGAAAGACGTGTATCAAGATCAAGGCATCAGAAGATTGACATTAAATTTGAAAATTTGAAGATTATAGCAAGTTAGAGGAAGGGAGTTCCACTGCCGGGAAGTGCGAGAGTAGAAGAGGCTGTTACATTTAACTGTTTTGATAGTGAAAGGGTGGGACCGAGATGCCAACCTCGTAGCACGCTTAAATTTATTCAGTTAGAGCACCAATGAAGGTAGCTCGTCAGAGCACTTGCCATGAAAATATTTGTAGAAAAGACAGAGGGAAGCCTCGTCCCGTCTGTTTGAAATATGACAAATATATAAAATTGAAAATATCTATATTTATAATGAATTCATCATATTTACAAAATCAAAACAAAAAAAGGGTTTGTATTAAAACCGATGAAAACTATTCAAGGCAGAAGTAACAGTCGAACATAATGGAGTCTTATTTTACCATTTCTACTTCATTGTTGTTCCTCGATAAGGATTTTATGTTCTGTTATTCCGTTTCCAAATGTGGGTGTGCGAATGGTGCAATGGACAGGGGCTCGGAATGCGAGATCGAAGAGAAGAAATCGAATTCGGATTCCAGTCGGGTTAGCAACATTTATCCACCCGCAAAAAGACTTGGAAAAGGTAGGAATCCATCTCTTCCCACATGTGTGGGTTAAATAGCAGAACTTGCGTGTGGGAAATCATTTCTAATCCCACTAAAATTGTTAAATAGTCAAACGCTACAAAAAAGAATTATACTTACTGTCATGGGAACTTATCCATAATAATAATGGACTATTCCTGACATTATAAATACTGCGCCTCTCAAGAGGTATGAGGATATTATAAGACGAGGAGAGATAATTGAAAGCATATTGTAAGGACATTGGAATAGTGATACTTGTCGAGACACTCTAACCAAATCTGATAGTCATTACTAATACTTCTACTTCTTTGCATTATATTTCTGTTGTAATATATCTTTGTATTCCATACCTGTGTTCGTGTTATTCTTTCATTGGTTCTAACCTTGGACCATCACCGTGGTACAAGGAACTTGGGCCATAACACTTATAATCCAAAATAGGTTTCGGTTTTAAATGACTCACAAAGGGCTGATAAACCGTAAAAAATGTTTCTTTTTTCAAATTCCCTTTCTCTTGTCATATTTGACCTGTCTGTTCGATTAATAATCATAACAGAAAATTTCATGGTTTTTCAATTTTAATTTAATGATATGACGATAAACTACATCCGACAAGAAGGCCTCTGATCAGAAGATTGAAGGTTTTAAGGAACCTGGAAGCACCTCTTAATTGCTGTTGTCCACCCTGACCGAGAAGGGTACCATTTGTTAGGGTCCCTGCTATGGCCAAATAGTGAACCCCCAAACAATATCAAAACACTATGAAAGTATTAAGATATATTTTATAGTAAAGCAAATACCAACGATACATATTTATATTAAAATTACCAACAATACGTTTTTTTAAAATACAATTACCAACATTTTATAACAAAATGGCCAACAATATATTTTATCTGTAATTGAAGACATACAATGGCGTTAAATATATTTAGTTGAAGTCATAAAATTGAGTTCAGTTTTTGTTTTGTTTTTTTGTTTTGTTTTTTTACTTTATTTTAGAATCAAGTAAACCATATAGGTGTTGATACGACGCTAAACAAAATTAACCAGCTATAAATTCTGGAATGAATATGTTCTTTGCGAGTTAGACAACTATAAAATACCCAGTGTAATTCCCTGTATTGCATTGTCAATTATTTGAGCTTAACAACTTTAACAAAATATTACAATAACAATCATAAGTATGATTGCAAGTAATTATTTAAAAGAAGTAAGAGGGTACAAATGAAAAGATTTAAAATTCAGGCATTTTCTATTTCTCAACACATTATATTCTCCTCTAACTTTGTTTTTAGAACTTTCTTTTTTTTTTTTGCTTACTAAAACCAGTAAGTAAATATTGCCCAGTATGAAACGACACCATTGCAATTCTTCCAAAGGAAGAAGAAAAAGTAGATTAATCATGAGAAAAATTTTTCATATTATATTAACTAGCAGCATGGCCCGGCGTTGCCCGTGCTTGATTCAAAAATCGTACGACTCATACAGCAATCGCTATCACTTGACTTGAAATATTTTTGCCCTTCCTTGCCTTTAAAGGAGTGCCCTTTGCCGTGGTGATGTTGCTACATGCCTTACTTCTTGCCTATCTCACACTGCAAATTTTTTCTAAGCTCTATACTAAACATTAAATCTGTTACGAAAAAAGAACTAAACAAAATGAACACAAAACGATCAGCTTTAAAAAAGGACTCATAACTGGAAAAACCGAATGAAAAAAGAATGTTAACAACAAATACTTTTTCACACCCAACCCAGTTCTGCGGAATCAGAATCAAAGTTAAGTTTAAGCAAGCGAATGAGCCAACTGCAGTAAAGTGCCATGCAGATTTAAATTTTTCCCACTTGTGACGAATGCAGCTAACGATTTTAATATAACAAATGCCAATAACACCAGTTAACATTCGTATCAGTCACCTGTTGCCTCTCACGCTGGTCAATAGAATCTTCCTGCCTATTCGTGGCAGCCAGCTATAGGCTCTCACTCTGGCCAGTACAAAATGGCCGCAAACTACATGAAAAGTGCCGTAGAAGCATGAGAATATAGATTATTTCCACTATCGATGGAAGTTGGGAAATACAAAGTCGGTCTTGGCCTTCCCACTAACTTGGAGCATGTGCATGTAAATTTTGGTGCAAATCCACCGAAAATTGCGGCCGTGCATTCGTTACACACAGACACACACACACACACACACACACACACACACAACCTGTCCTTTATAGATAGAGATAATAAACACATTGAAACAAATTAATAAATATGTTTTCATTCAATTGGTTGATATAATAAATATGAGGGAAGTGTTTGATGGTAAATTACAGTGGTACTGATATTTGGTTGTGAAATTGGTGAGTTTTACACATAAGACACAACGCTCTTCAACGTTCAGTCAGTTCTCTGCTTAATTAGAATTGCATCTGTAGGGCTAAAACCAGCTGTCATCAGATTCACAATTGGAAATGTAAGAAAAAACACTCTAACTACTGCACTAAACTTTGGCTATTTATTTGCATAGTGGAGGCACGATGAAGTAATGGATAACGGCTCGGATTGAGGAATCGGAGAGCCGAGTTCGAATTCCAATCGAATCCATTACATTCACTTATGTGCTTCTCATCAGCTAGATGGCAACGGGTCTACTTCAGAAAGAAATGCTAACCTACTACGGGAAAAAAATCTGCCTCGCCAGATAGATATCAGTCAGTCATTTACACGCGTAGGCGATCATGTATCTTTCGATACAAGACTGACGAGGCAGATTTTCCCGCAGTAAGTTGCCATTTCTTTCTGCGGTAGACTAGTTGCCATCCAAGGCTAAAGAATCCAATCTGCCCTGCTATTTACCCATAGCTGGAGGGAGAAAAAGATTCATAACTTTCCCAAGGGTATTAGTGCGTAAGTGAATGTAATAGATTCGACTGGAACTCGGCTCTCTAATTCCTCGATCTGAGCCGTTATCCACTACTCCATCGTGCCTCTTTGAATTCAGAGTTGTTTTTCTCATAGACCAGTTGCTATCCAAGGCTATAGAAACCGGTCTGACCTGGGGGGGGGAAGAAGACGATTCATACCTTTCCCAAGGGTTTTAGTGCGTAAGTGAATGTAATGGATTCGACTGGAACTCGGCTCTCCTATTCCTCGATCCGAGCCGCTATCCACTACTCCACCGTACCTCTTTGAATTCAGAGTCGTCCTTCTCATAGACCAGTTGCCATCCAAGGCTATAGAAACCGGTCTGACCTGGGGGGGGGGAGAAGAAGATTTATACCTTTCCCAAGGGTATTAGTGCGTAAGTGAATGTAATAGATTCGACTGGAACTCGGCTCTGTGATTCCTCGATCTGAGCCGCTATCCACTACTCCATCGTGCCCCCTCTTTACTCCACAGATATATGATCGCCTAATATTGTATCTCGAATGGCACATAACTAATTGGTTTACATTGCCACAATAGAAACTGAGACCTTTACTTTTGAACAACGATGTAGCTTCGAGATTTACATGCATATCAGTGAGTCCGACTTGTTAGTGAGAATCAGCATCTTCAACCAAACGGTGTAAGAATCCACTCATGTACCTGCATTTTGTGAAGATCCCTAATAACGTAATCTAAGACATCTATGTCTGCAGGTTACAGTCTGCCATTTTTATATTTCTTGACTTCGAATATAAGTATTTTACTCCCAAACCCATTGACATTCCCCAGACGTTTATCAACTCATTTTGCACTCCTTCATATATCTATCGCACCACTCATTTGAACGCTAAGAATTTATTAGCCTCCTTTTGAACTCACCCTTGTATTTATGTCCTGGTTAATCCCGTCGACTCCTAGCGGTAGATATCGACCATTTTGGGTGGCCCTCTCTTCTAGTTCCATATTTCGTTTAAAAGTTTTATCTTAAAAAGAACAAAAATATTGTATTTGTCAAATGTAACAATAACTTTGAAATTTGCATATTTCATTGAACTTTGAACAAAAAGAACTTTAATATTACTCCGAAAGAAATTTATTGAATTTTTGTTTTTTTTTTTTTTAGTGCTTGCCTTTATAAAGCAACAGGCACATTACTTTCAAAGTGAAATTTTACAAAATATTTTGCAATTCTATTACGTATGACTCCTGTTCAATACATTGCTTGTTAATGCTACATACATTTTGCTAAATAAATGTTATCGTTGACTGTAAAATGTTTCTATATTGTTTACTATAAATAATTAATTTTCTAATTGTTGGAGTCAGAACATAAACATTTTTATTCGTGTGGTTTTATGTTTCCTATTTTTCTTAGTTTTCGTTCTCTTTGTTCACAAGGAATTGAGTTTAAATATCGATATTTCTGTAACCTTAAGTTAGGAAGCACAATGGAGAGCGGCTCGGATTGAGGAATCGAAGAACCGAGTTCGAATTCCAGTCGGATCCATTACATTCACGTACGGGAAAGGAAACGTTATGAAAAACCCTTCTTCTTTCCTCAGCTATGGATAAATAGGAGGACAGACTGGTTTCTATAGACTTGGGTGACACCCAGTCTAGAAGAACGTAACTTCGAGTTCAAAAACCAGCCGGGAGAGGGCTGGGCTTCGTCAGATCATCTTTCCTAAGAAACAGCACTTCTATTGTGGCAGTACATGATGAGTCATGGGATACGTGATCGATCGAACTTAGCTTACTTAAAAATCAGCGTCGTCCGCCATATTTGTTCTTTTATATTTGACGATAAATATAGGAACTGAGTTTTTAATTATTTAATAGGTGCTATTTTTAATTAACTGAATCGTCAATCAGCAGTAATCATTGTGTATGATATGACAAATAACATTAAATTACAATAAATCTTGAAATAACATTATTACATGTCTCTATATGTTTTTTAGCGTATATATATATATATATATATATATATATATATATATATATATATATATATATATTAAACACCATATTTCTGTCGTAATCCCGAAAAACATCTAAAACTTATATTATAGAAAATGGATAACAGTAAACATTGTTGTCAATAATCAAAATAATCCCAGCAAATCTAAACTAGAAATGATCAATATAGTGCATCCATTTCACTACTCAGTGCAAGACTGTTTCTTGTCAAAAAATCAGTTAGGTGGCTCATATCAATATCAGGATACAGCCACCTAAACTCATCTGCGATAGCCATAACGTAATCTATTATTTATTCTGCAACTTATGTCCTAATAGTGGATATATTGGTGAGTCTGGAAACAATTTTAGATTTCGTTTCAATAACCATAAACAAAAAATACGTCAAAACAACCCTTATTCCCCCATAGCTAAACACTACAATCAATCAGGACACACATTAGAAAACTGCAAATGTTTATTAATAGATTCCGATTTTACTTCCACATTCACACGGAGAAAAAAAGAAACATATTGATTTTAAAATTAAATACACATAAACTAGGGTTGAATAGGGACTTAAGTGTTTTAAATCTTTATAAATATTTCAATAGTTAAGCAATTTTTTAGATATAGTAAAAAATTTTTTTTTTTTAATATTTATGACAGTTAGATTTACTTAGAATAACGAACAGTGACGTTTATCACGTGATCCGCGTTCGCGAAGGATTTGTAACAAACAGTAATTTTAATTTATTTGTAACAAACAGTTATTTCTGATGAAAAATTGAGGACAATTTGAAATATCAAATATATATATAAATAAATAAATACTTTCATAAAATAAAACATTATAATTTTTAATTTGGAACTTTTTCTATATATACATATTAAGAAAGTATACGTGGCTTCTCATTATGCTATATATATATATATATATATATATATATATATATATATATATATATATATATATATATAATAGAAATTAAGGAGGATCTGAGATAACCATAATTCAGTAATTCACTGAGTCTAGAAGAAACGACAACAGAATGCAAAAAGCACTGGACATCCGTTTCGTCTAATATTTTGGACTCGTCAGCAGTGCACATCCACTACACAGAATTAAAACCCGGATTAATTACGATATGAGGCAAACCTCATATCAACTGACTCAATGAATTACTTAATAATGATATATATATATATATATATATATATATATATATATATATATATATAATATTTTAATTTAAAATCTACGTATATCTCTTTATATCTTATCCCTTTACTTCCCCACCTTTTTACCCCTTTTTTTCCCTTTTCCCATATCCTTTCCGTTGAGTTGACCGATTAAATAGGTCAATGTCTGATCCTTACTCACTCCTCCTCAATATTAAGTATTGTAATGAAAATAAAAATAAATTTTAAAACTCTCCCTTCCCTCTCTAAACTCGACCATAACCCTCACACTATTCCTCGCCTCCCGCTATGTCAACTTATATAAGCTTAATACCGCCCGTCAAAAGTGCAAATTTTAAATTCATTTTTCGTTTCACCTTTGAAACTGAAGTCTGAAGATCCAGAGAAAAATAAAATTCTCTGGTGAAATAAATTATAACAAATGAAGACTTAAAGTGGCCTGTTTTTCTTTAAATTAAATTATACGCTCTGACTTAACATCGAGCTCTCAGGATTTCATCCTCCTTGGGATTATCCATACGGATTACCAAGATTTTCGTTACTTAACTTTTATATATTTATATATATATATATATATATATATATATATATATATATATATATATATATATATATATATATATATATATATATATATATATATATATATATGGTGGTACTTTAACAAGAATTTAGAACGTTCTAATCATGAAACACGGGTTCGAATCTCAACATGGTCATGAAGATGACCTCTTTTCGGCGATCTTAGGAGAAACTTGAAACGTGCCTAAAGGCCATAGTACTGGTTGAACGAAGTGTTGTAAGTGAACTGGGGTGGACGGAATAAGTTTTTGATTAACTTCAAACGGTCAGAACTTGACAAATACTTGGATGTATGACAAAGTTAAACTAGTTCTGAAATCATGTGAACGTCTACTTTCAGACTAGATATAACACGTATCACTTGGGGAAATGTTCTCAAAATGCCAACTGTCCACCTTATATAGATACATCAAATACACATAAAACCGTAATGATTCGAAACATATTTTTCTGTTTTCTACCATTTGAACTAATTTTCATGATTTTTTTTCTAATTTAAAATTGACCATCAATTATAAATTACAATATATTTTCCACTTAGAGCTTTTAAAATTTTACAGTTTACACGGATAATGAAATCTGTGACTTTTAAGATATGAAGGAAAAAAGAAGAAAAATATGTGGTATCTTTTTTTTTACAAACTTTCGTCATGTATATAGGTATATTTTTGAAATTTATTTTAAAGTATTTTCAATCTTTACTTTCGAAGGAAAATTTAATATATAAAAATAGAGGCGTTTTCATGGTAAATGCGTCTTCCAGTTTTCAACAATGAGTTTCAATAAAGTAGTTTCAGGATTTCATCATTTTGATCTTATTTTACTTATAGGTTTTTGTTCACTAAGAATGAAAGTTACTAAAGGATCGAGATACACCTGAAGAAGACTAGGGGGAACAACAGATGAAACGTCGTGATAACAACAACAAAGATAAGGACAAGTGTCTGCATGTAGATAGTATAAAGAATGGATTGTTCTATTTTTTTGTTATTTAAACGTTAGTATTAGTGGGTTTACGTGTTTGGGGTGCTATCCCAGTTATTTTGGTTGGTGTTTTTTTAAACAGTGAAATTGATAAAGAAAAACAAGCCTAGATCGAGAAGTCTTGCTCAAGAAAAATGTACCTCCCGACAGAAATGGAACCTATATACCTTATTCTATATTATGTACGCGGAACATTTACATTTCCCTCTTTTCTGAGGAAATAAAACCGCGCCATATTGAAGTACACAAAAACGTATATCAATATAACATGTTTCACGTTTATTAAAGATTCGACAGAGATTGAGAGAAAACAGACAAAAAACCAAAACTTTGGCATGTTCAAATGTGTTTGGGTCAATTCTTATTGATCAGTCACGTATCACAGGCTTTAAAACCGTAGATAATTTTGTAAAGTTTGTAAAAATTCTAGTATGTCTTAGCGGGTATCGGGGGGTTATGTGTATTCGTAAATGTGTATGTGTGTCTGTCTAGTAGGAGGAGTCCTAATGTTTCAATATTTCGGTCAGTCGGTGCAGTGAGGTGGCATTACACTTTAATCTGGGACTTTATTTTATCCATGTACTCTTTGTATTAGATAATTATTTGGAATTTTTAAATATGTATACAAAGAAGGACGGTGAGGTAATGTTTTAGGCATGTGTTTAAGGTTGTTCAGAATGTTATTAAGTTTTAAATTATTTCTCCTTAAAGGATTATGTTCGTTTTTAATTAGGTTGGCATTAGAAAAATCAAAGTTATGCCCCGCGTCGTTCTATGCAATACGATATATATATATATATATATATATATATATATATATATATATATATATATATATATGTGTGTGTGTGTGTGTGTGTGTGTGTGTGTGTGTGTGTGTGTAGTGCTGCTCTGGGTCAAGAGGGTGGCTGCTGAAAGTCTGGCACCAGGACTCTGCTCCATGTCACACAAGCAGGAGAATCCAGACCCCCTTGATTCTTATGCAGTTGAGCGAGAGACAAAAAACTCATTGTAACACCAAAGGTGAACGAAAGGCAAAGATTATGGCAGCATTTCCCAACTTAAACTAGGAGACCATCCAGAAGAGCTGCAGGAGATTCCGACGTCGTTTTCAGGCCGTGATTTCAACCACAGCCTACAGACGACATCGGAATATATGTATGTATATATGTGTATATATCTGTAAAGATAGGTCAAGACCTTCCAGGAGGCATCATATAAATATGCATAACTGACGAGAGGAGTTCAGAAGGGATCCCTGAATTCCCATGAGGTGCCGACCTGGACATGTGCCGACCTGGACATGTGCCCAATGCCTTCGGGTACGTTTGTCCAGTCACCAACGGTCACACAAACATTAACCGTCTGTTGCATATGACGATTTCGTAATGGCATGCTTTGAATGTCCAACCTGCACTGTTGTTCTTGATGACGGTCATCTTTGAGTATAGAATCCAGAAGTTAGCAGTGAATATTTCGAAGACAGTAGGGAAGCGTAGTTCAGGTTAGCAGTGGATATCCCGGTAAAGTAGCAGAGCGTACTTCGTCCTTCTGTTTCTCTTCGCCTGACAAACTGGACTGGACATTCGAGTAGAGTAGACAAAATGCCCGCCTCTATACACTACGGATTGAATGTTCTACGTCTTCTGATTGGTTAACCTTCTATTGGTGGACTATAAAGGAGTCAAGTCATTTTGATTGGCTCACTAGTTATTATATATATATATATATATATATATATATATATATATATACAAAAAACTGTAACATGCACTAGGATGTAAAAGTCTAGATCGGGCCTGACAAGGCATATGAAAGAGCACATTAGAAGTGATGATGATCAAAGTCTCCTTCCACCACCCAGAACTGATTTTCTATGCCACATATGCGATAGGAAATGCAGATCGATGGCTGGCTTTATGGGCCACTTTCATTGTCACAACCGATGAATGCAGTGTTGTCAGAGGAAGGTAAGTGAAGGACTGGACGTGTTAGTAATGGTCATATTCGCTTTGCGAGTCGACTAATGTCTATATTGCGTATATTTTCATTGGGTCATTTTCATTGAATAATTTAGACGAGTTTTGTCTATTTATTTTTCATTAGATCCTTTCATATTCACGGACAAGATTTTTTGCTGTCATTATTAAAGGCAGAGACATAATCGCCGTGTTCATACATATTTTATTCTGAGTACTTTCGACATAGCACAATGTCATCATCTCGGTGTTGTTTATTTCAAGACAAATATTGTAGTGTTCACCATTTTCAAAGACAAATTTGCTGTGATCATCTGAATGTTCATTTTTTTTACTTGTGAAGTGAAGGTGCCGATTTTATTGAATAAATTTACTTAAACGGCGAAATGCATTATCGAATATATATCTAATCAAATCTATTTTTGAGAATTTTTCCAATAGCCAAATTTAAAACTTTATCAGGATTATAAATTCTTATTTTAACACATATACTGTCGACACGAAAAACGCATGGATAAACAAAAAACAAACAAATCTTTTACTTTTTACCCATTCTGAAGGATTATGGGGATTTACCTTAGATCCATTTTCCGAATAGACTAAATGAATTTCTTACCTTCAAGCCATTCTGATAAAGAGAAGAGGATTTACCTTTAATTTGATTAAAAAAAAGCTGGGAAAATACATTAACAAATTTAGCCTCGAACTGAATATAAAGAAGATACTAGAATAAATATTAACGACTTTTTTAAAAAGTCACTCATTTTCTTTCTTCTTTAGTCACGAGAAACGCTAGATCAGTAGGAAAATACAAAGATTCATTATTTAAGCATACACACAAATACACATACATAAATTTCATTATTTATTAAAGACATATTTTATGTTTAACGTTGTTATTTTATAGATACAAGTATTTAAGCAAATGCTCTGTTTATGATAAACAGTATTAAATAACATTTACCGGCCTGAATGTCGAGAAATTTTCATAGAAAATATTCGTTCCGGCAGACAAGATTCGAACCTGCTTGTCTACCGAACGCTTTTGTATACGGTAAGGCACGTGCCGTATATGACGGTTCCGTATAGGATGCAGGTTCGAATTGCCTGTCAAAGAACGAATATTTTCTATGAAAATTTCTCGGACATTCAGGCCGGTAAATGTTACGTCACTGTTTATCATAAACAGAGCATTTGAGTTTGTATCTATAAAAATAACAACGTTAAAACATAAAAATATGTCTTTAATAAATAAATTGTCGGACCTTGTCCATTTCTTAATATATAAATTTCATTCTTTCGTTCGGATGTGAAGAAGCCTTATATGGCGAAATGCATTATCGAATATATTTCTTAACAATTTTTTCATGAACGTTTTCAATTCTCAGTATATATATATATATATATATATATATATATATATATATATATATATAATTCTATTTATCTATCTATCTCTTTCTCCCTCCCCTTCTCTCTCTCTCTCTCTCTATCTATCTATCAAATATATAAATATATATATATATATATATATATATATATATATATAAAGTTCGAAAAAATGGCAATCCGTATGGGTAGTCCCAAGGAGGATGAAATCCTGAGAGCTCAATGTAAATCCAGAGCTAATAATTACATAAACTTAATACTACCCGTCAAAAGTGTGGATTCTCATTTCACTTTTAGTTTCACCCTTTGAAAGTGATGTCTGATGATCCAGCATCCTTTGAAAGGGCCCTGGTGAAATAAATTATTACAATGGAACCTTAAAGTGGTCTGTTTTTCTTTAATTATATATATATATATATATATATATATATATATAAATAATATTTATAAGAACACCAGAAAGCTGTAACACGAGGAGAAGTGGAAAAATCAGGCGTGGCTGACCACATATGGAGAGAAAAGGGAGATCACCACCCTCAGACTGAGATCATAGACAAGGAACACCATTGGAAAATTCGTAAACTTAAGGAATCAGCACATATACTAGGCCACAAAAATCTCCTGAGCCAACCAAGCATAGAAATAAATACAATATGGGAACCAGTAATAAGGAGTACCAGAGAAAAGCCATAATAACAACAAAAATTGCAATATGAGCTCTAATAAAAACATGTAATGATAACAGCAAAAATTGCAATATGACCACTGGTAAAAAATGATTGCTGAAGACATTAGAAATTCATACATAGATTTCCTCAAGGACACATGGCACAGTGGATAAAGGCGTTGGTTAGATCCAGTGACAGTACCCAACGAGTATGAGTTCAATACCCGGTTAAGGCAGTGGAGAACTTTCAGAGGGAAATTAACAGGAGATAACTGATAACTGACACCCATTGCACGTGGAACTAGAGCGATCTACCCCAGTGAGCGAAATAAATGGTTCAGTTCGACATTCCAACCACCTGAAGAAGGCCGGAGCGTACAACGACCGAAACGTTGTTATAGATGTGGCGACAAAGATGAGGACAATAGTCCGAATAATGTAAATAATGTGTAATGAATACAATCTCTCATCTCAGAAATATAGATAGATACGAAATAATATTTATTCAAAAACTATAATATATATATATTTATCACTACAAAAATAGCCATTTTGTTTCAACACTTCTGGTGTCTGTTCAAGTGATGGTGTTGATTGCAAAACAGATCTTTTTATTTCGCAAACAGCATCACTTGACAAGACACCAGAAGTGTTGAAACAAAATGACCACTTTGTAGTGATATTATAACATGCATATGTTACAATTTTTGATATATATATATATATATATATATATATATATATATATATATATATATATAATCGACTCTCCCGTCGCGTTCGACGTATGAGGGTCAGGCCGATAAGTCCCCAGGAAACTGACATCCCGACACCGGCACATGAGATTTGTTTATAGTGGTGAAGGCCTTGTGCAGGACCAGCCACACTTTTTGGAGGGACGAATACAGAAACCTGGTGCACCGAATGCATGCCACAAGGTTCCCAAACGACCCTCCGCAGGTTTTGAATTCAGAGTTGTCCTTCTCCTAGACCAGTTGCCATCCAAGGCTATAGAACCCAGTCTGTCCTGCTATTTTACCCATAGTTGGGGGGAGATGAAGAGGATACATACCTTTCCCAAGGGTATTAGCACGTAAGTGAATGCAGTGGATTCGACTGGATATATATATATAACGTTAGGGGTTAAAGGATAAGTCGAAGAGGTCCAGTTGAGTGTTCACCGAAGTCACCAAACCTCATACCCTTGGATTTATTTTTCTCCGGGGCCATCTGAAATCAGTTCTTTATCAGACGTGCCCAAGAAATATTGAGAAACTCTAAGAATGAATTCAATATGAATGCAGTAAAATGACTGAAGGAACTCTCAGACGTGTTAATGAATCCTGCAGGAAGAGAAGTAAAATGTGTTTTGATAAAGGAGGGGGACATTTTGAACAGCATACATACCAATTAAATAACAAGTAAATATAATTTTCATGTGTAATTATACTTTTAATAAATTATCTCTATAGTGCGCAGCTTTTCCGTCGCCTACATATATATATATATATATATATATATATATATATATATATATATATATATATATATATATATATATATATATGAGAAAACATGAATTTTGTTTTAGCTGTGTATTTAAAACCCAGTAATTTTAAAAAGTTACTCCAAAATTCGCTTGAGGATGAAATGGAACAAATGTCTTTAATTTAATCACAAAATTAAATTCGGGGCTTTTAGCTTCCATTTTTGAAACATGGTTAGAACTCTGTAGCTAAAAAAAACATATTTTAAATCAATTAATTTATAATATTAATGCTCTGTAAATTTACATTACATCGACGTTGACTTTATATTAACATTAATACAGCATAATTGCATATTAAGATTTTTGCCTGTTTTTTCTGTATATTTTTCTTCATACTGTCAGATCCATATATTTGCTTACATATATATATATATATATATATATATATATATATATATATATATAATGTAAATCTATTTAAATTCGGTGGGTGGAAAAACCTGGTCAGCCCAATTTTTAAATACATTGGGATCCGAGAAAAATGGGGGAAAAACCTCCGAACACGGCGAAGAAATCACCCAGTACCTTAAATCTCTGGTACAAAGAAAATAAAAAAAACCAGCGAGTAATAAATTACAACAAAGAGTGTTCAATACACTAAGTTTATATATATTTTTTATGTAGATAAATAAAAAGAAAGAACAGCAAGATATATAATCCGGTGTTCTTATAGATATTTTTATTTTTACAAAATAGTGCTCAATGTAAATTTACAGAGCATTAATATTATAAATTAATTGATTTAAAATATGGTTTTTTTAGCTACACAGTTCTAACCATGTTTCAAAAATGGAAGCTAAAAGCCCCGAATTTAAATTTGTGATTAAATTAAAGACATTTGTTCCATTTCATCCTCAAGCGAATTTTGGAGTAACTTTTTAAAATTACTGGGTTTTAAATACACAGCTAAAACAAAATTCATGTTTCCAAGGTTAAAGATAAATCTATTTTTCTAGACAAAGATGACTGGGTTTTCAATATGTCTATAATTTAATGTCTACGTTTGGGTCGTGGGGAGGGATGTATTATTTAATGAAATCTAACTTCCGTTAAAAGCCTGTCGTCTAGATTTTTTTAAAATTATATTGTTAACGGCTAAAATTCTTACGGCATTTTTTTCTTTTTTTTTTTTTTGTAAATTTATATATATATATATATATTTATATATATATATATATGTGTGTGTGTGTGTGTGTGTGTGCGTATGTGTGTGTTTCACTCTTTATACATATATATATCTGTGTGTCTGTGTATGTGTGTGTTGTGTGTTTCGCCTTGTATACATATATATATGTGTGTGTGTCTGTGTATGTGTGTGTTTGTGTTTCACCCTGTATATATCTATATTTTTTGTGTGGTGTGTGTGTGTGTGCGCGCGCGCGTCTGTGTAAGGCTAATAGTGTGTAAGTGAATGACGAAATAGAAAATAAATTCCTTGTGAGACGTTTCGTTCTGAGAACAGACGTCTTCAGACTAATCACGGTTTTATCAAGCGATCAGTCATATTAGGACCGATTCCATTGAGCCGATTCCACTCTAAAATCTTCTTATTATTAACACCGATTCCATCAATATGACCGTTATTAGTCTAAAGAAGTGCCTTCTCGGAACGAAACGTGTTACTAAGAATTAATTTTCGCAGTGTTGTAAAGACCATATCTTTCTTACATATTGTACAACTGTAGAAGTCTCTAGAATGGATAGACTGAATTGTTGAAGTTGTGAAAAACACAAAAGGATGAATAGACTTAATCGTCCGTACAACTCACGGAATGATAATGTTTATTCTCAAAATTATGACCCGTATGTAATTTTTTTTTTTTCTTTTAGAAATAACTCAATAAATAAATAAAATGCAAATCTCATGAATTATTTGCCGAAAGAATGGACGGTGTGCCTCTCAGCATAACACCCCCCCCCAAACAAAGGGAGATCACTTGAATTTTGGCTTATCGACAAAAAAGGAAAAAATGTCCACATAAAACGTCCCCAAACTAAAAGGGAGATCACATTGTTGATTTCAGTTTTTTTTTGGCGTTTATCGACAAAAAAGGAAAAAATGTCCACATTAAAAAGTCTCAAGATACATATATATATATATATATATATATATATATATATAAAAATGCTTGGTTCTTACAGAAATTCGAGCTTTTTCCCAGTCTAAACCTTTCGTTGATTCTTATCTGTCTCACTGTTTACGGTCTATTGTTCCTTTTGTTGTTTCTTTCTTTTTTTTTTTTCTTTTAAGAATCATTGTTGATTTCAGTTTGTTTTTCATAACAGCGAAACGTTTAAAGCAAATCTTTTAGATAAGAGGAGAGAAAACTAGAAAAAAATAAAACTATGTCTCTTCGAATGGTCGTTCACTCATTAAACAAGATGGGCATTGCTTTTAATCGATAAATAGAAAATTCAACGACTCACTGTCTCAATTTTTAAACAACATGAAAGCAACACTCAACTTACCACGTGGCACACACATACATACATACATACATATATATATATATATATATATATATATATATATAATGTATGTGTAATAACCCTAAGTGCGCCGATGAAACCCACACGAACCACCTCGTTTTTCAGACTATATATATATATAGACAAATATATATATATATATATATATATATATATATATGTATAAAAACTTTTCAGTTCATTCAGACTTTATGATTTAAAATATATATATATATATATATATATATATATATATATATATATATATATATATATATATATATATATATATATATATATATATATATATATGTTTTTGTATAAAAAAAGAAATGAACCCACAGTTTTTATGAACATATTTTTATACAATATATATATATATAAAAATATTTGATATATATATATAAATGTATATATATATATATATATGTATATGTATACATGTATATGCATATTTAAGTTATATATATATATGTATATAATTAGACGTATACATGTATATGTATATTTATGTATATATGTATATATAAATAATAAATGTATATATAGATATGTATTTTTATATATATATGTATATTTATGCATATATATATATATATATATATATATATATATATATATATATATATATATATATATATATATATATATATATATACATGTATATATATATATGTATGTATATATATATATATATATATATATATATATATATATATTTTATGTTTGGCAGCATCTTTTCATTGAGACATGTTTCGTTGAATAATTCAGACAAGTTATGTTATGTTATTCCTAACTGTATCCTTTCAGATACATGGACAAGCTTTTTGCCGTCATTATTAAACGAAATGAGAAAATCGACGTATTGATACATATTATTTTATTCCGAGTACTTTTGACATAGCACAATACCATCATGTGGGTGTTGTTTATTTCATGACAAATTTTGTAGTGTTCATCATTTTCAAAGAAAATATTCTTGTGTTCATCTGAAAGTTAATTTTTTTAACTTATGAATTGGAGAACGCTGAGTGAGAACGCTGAGTACGTGATTGCTTGACTAGAGCTTCCGGGGAAGTAACTAAGTATACTGTGCCAAGAGTTTTTAAGAAATAAGTATTAGAACTATTAATGCAAACCTTGATATCTTAAACGATTTATTGTACACATTTTAAAACATTTGCGCATTATTCATAATTAATTTTATTAAGCTTTCGTTTCAACGTTTTAATATAGATAGCTTCGAGAAGTTTTGGTTTATATTTATTAATTTCATGAAAATGTATAGATGCATTTTTAACAATTTTTTTTTCTGAATTGCGAATATGGACAGGTATGGTGTTGTAAATGTTTAATATATCATTCAATTGAAAACTCAGCAGGCGAGACAACGTGGTCGTAGTGTGTCCAGAATAAATATTTTTTTCTGTTGGTGATATAATCTTCCGGATGACATTTAAATTTATAGACAATGTTGGTTTTTTGCAACACGTTAGTAGGTGAGGAAGAGTCATTACGAATGATTCAATTAGATATACTAGATTTAGTATAGTATTTAACTAATATCTATATACATGTTTATATTCACGTATATTTAGGCAGCAGCATTTCTTTCAATTAAATACGGCCGACAAAGAAGATTTAATTAATTTTTTATTATGTTTTTCCCAGCATCTTTGCGTTTTTACCATTTTGTAGGATAAGGGAGTAAAAAGATTTACCTAAATTGTTATTTTCCAAATCGCTTTCGGTCACTTTTATAGGCATTTTCAAAGTGTTTTGTTTCTGGTGTTATTTTTTCATCATGTTTTTACTGTTTCGTTTTAATTTATTTTTGTGTTGTTTGAATAGGAACGTTCATTCCGAGCCTTCATATCCTGGGTCCGGCTGGAATATGCGTAATCGTCTTTCTATTTTTACTTCTATTTTTTTAAAACTTTTAACACTTCATTTCCACTGTTAAACAACGTGAGGTTGATAGAAGGAGAAAATATTTTTATAACATGACTTCTTTAATAGTGAGATACTTTTGATGATGCGATTTATATAGTATTCTAATGATTTCGACAGGAAATTTTCTTGAGTGATCTTGTATAGTATTGGTTGATAGATATTTTTAAAGATCGTTGGTCTGATATATATATATATATATATATATATATATATATATATATATATATATATATATATATATATGGTACTGCTATATATCTCGAATCCAGCAAAATTCGAAAGACATATCTGTTATGTTATCGGTCTTTATCTGACATCTCGACTTCAGTCTCTTTCGCAGCGCCGTGACGTACGTTCCCTGTGCCTTTCTATAAATATTTCCGTAGCAATTGTTCTAAAGAAGTCTAAGGAACTTTAATCTCTGGCACCTCGGCTGCATGTATTTAAAGTTAGTACTAAATTTTCACCTAGGTGTCACCGTTTTACTATTGAAGTAGCCAGATGTAACCGTAAGTTTTATCTTAATAGTTTCTTCTCTCATATTTCTCACCTTTGTAAATCTCTTCCAGTTTTTTTGGTTTCCTGTCACCTACGATCTTCAAAGATTTAAATGCAACATTAATCGCTATCTTCTGTCTTCATGAATATCCGTTGTTTTTTTCGCCTTCCTTCTCAAGACTTCAGTAATGGTACCAACATTTATCCTCTGGATTCCATCTTCAAAGTTCATTAAGAGCCGTCAAGAGAACGGTGGATAAGTTTAAAAAAGAGGGAAGAGTAGAGAAAAACTAGATCAGGAGATCCCAACAGCACGAGGGATCATCATTTCAACTTTCAGTTAAAAGAGATCAATTAGAAAAGAGCCAATTCAGTCCATAGGACGTTTGGCACGTGAGAGAGGAGTTTCAGTTATGAGTCCAAAGAGCAGTGAAAAAAAAACTTGAAAATGTAATTGTACGTGAAAAATGTGAGGCACCTTGTTACTCCAGGACAGAAAGTTAGAAGGTTAGAGAGGGCGAAGATTATATTGAATAAGTTGGAAAATGATCCTGGAATAATATATATATATATATATATATATATATATATATATATATATATATATATTTATTTGAACTTTATTTCAATACTTTATGAGCTTCCGGTTGTTAGATATGATTAATTGATGATGAATATGTCATTTTCTTTTATGATCGATTTCATCACGATACTTCTGTTAAGCTTAGAGAATAATTATACATGCTTATTGTTCAAATTCGAGTCCTTTTGTGTTATAAATTCCTCGGATAATTCCAGTAAGATATCTTTAATCATTTCTAAGATACAACGGTTTCAAATCTTATCTAATATTTTTTGGGCAATTTTTCTGTTGCATTCGATACAGATATATATATATATATATATATATATATATATATATATATATATATCGAGTGGAACAGAATATATATATATATATATATATATATATATATATATATATATATATATATATATATATATATTTGTTTCGTTGAATATGACAGACAAGGAAATTTAATTCATTTTTTATTTAGTTTTTTCAAAGTTCTCACATTTTTGCTTTTCGTTAGAGTAAGGGAGTACAAAAAATGTCCACATTTTCTATTGACCCAGGCGCTTTCGGGCACTTTTTTTAGACTTTTCATGAGGGGTCGGGGTCTTTAGGTCAGGGTTGTCCAGCCATTATTCCTAATGGGCCAAATTAAAAATTTAGGTATATTCATGTCCACAAAAGTACTTTATATAAATATGCTTTTAAAAAGTTCAAAACGCATTGAATATCAAATTTTAATAATAAATGTATATAATTACAAAAAATGTTCTGTTATAGACAAAAAAGAAGTTGTACACAAAATAAATTCAATGTGATTTAGGACATTGCTTTCCTTTCATAATAATGTCAATATCTGCTTTTATGGAACGAGACTTTATTCTGAGAATGATCTGTTCGGTTAAACTCACTTCCTACGGGCGGGAGGAACCCGAAGGAGGCTACGCCGAAGGTCGGAGTCTCCTACGGAGAGGTAAAACCGGCCCTGAACCCGTTTATACGGGTTCAAATGGGCTATTTTTTGGCCGAGCCACATGGCTTGGGAATTGCCCACGTTAAAAAGGCCTTGTGCCACATGACACCCTCGTGGGGGGGTGACTGAATATCGTCAGTCGTTCAAGTCTGAACCGACTGTTCGGTTAAACTCTCTTCCTACGGGCGGGAGGAACCCGAAGGAGGCTACGCCGAAGGGCGGAGTCTTCTTTCGGGGAGGTAAAACCGGCCCTGAACCCGTTTACACGGGTTCAAATGGGTGTTTTTTGGCCGAGCCTAATGGCCCGGGAATGCCCACGTTCAAAACGCCTTGTGCCACATGACACCCTCGTGGGGGTGACTGAATATCGTCAGTCGTTCGACTCTGAACCGACTGTTCGGTTAAACTCTCTTCCTACGGCGGGAGGAACCCGAAGGAGGCTACGCCGAATGGTGGAGTCACCTTCGGGGAGGTAAAACCGGCCCTGAACCCGTTTATACGGATTCAAACGGGCTATTTTTTGGCCTAGCCTAATGGCTCGGGAATGCCCACGTTAAAAAGGCCTGTTCGGTTAAACTCTTCCTACGGACGGGTTCCTCCCGCCCTTAGGAAGAGAGTTTAACCGAACAGTCGGTTCAGACTTGAACGACTGACAATATTCAGTCACCTCCCCACGAGGGTGTCATGTGGCACAAGGCGTTTTTAAGGTGGGCAATTCCCAAGGCATTAGGCTCAGCCAAAAATAGCTCATTTGAACCCGTATAAACGGGTTCAGGGCCGGTTTAACATCCCCGAAGGAGACTCCGCCCTTCGGCGTAGCCTCCTTCGGGTTCCTCCCGCCCGTTTTTTAACGTGGGCATTCCCGAGCCATTAGGCTCGGTTATAAAATAGCCAATTTGAACCCGTATAAACGGGTTCAGGGCCGGTTTTACCTCCCCGAAGGCTCGGACTGCACACGTTAAAAAGGCCTTGTGCCACATGACACCCTCGTGGGCGGGGGGTTACTGTATATCGTCAGTCAGTCGTTCAATTCTGAACCGACTGTTCGGTTAAACTCTCTTCCTACGAACAGGATGAACCCGAAGGAGGCTACGCCGAAGGGCGGAGTCTCCGTCGGGGAGGTAAAACCGGCCCTGAACCCGTTTATACTGGTTCAATGGGCATATTTTTGGCCGAGCCTACGGGCTCGGAGAGCCCACGTTAAAAAGGCCTTGTGCCACATGACGCCCTAGTGAGTGGGGTGACTGAATATCGTCAGTCAGTAGTTCAAGTCGAGTCAAGAGTCGAGTCATAGGCAGTTCGAAACAGAGTCGCGTTTAGACTATTACTGCAAAACATTGGAATAGTGATACTGGTTGAGACTACATTGTTCTCTCTACTAAACTTGATGTTCGTACTAACACTTTCTACTTCTTTGTATATATTCCTGTTTGTAATATATCAGTGTTTTTCCATACCTGTGTTCGCGTTCTTCTTTATTGGTTCTACCTTGGACTATCACCGTGGTACAAGGAACCGGACCATAACAAGTGACACTATACGTTGGCGACGAAGAATCGAATTCATTCTGTGGATGAAAAAAAAATTTCGTTCGCCACAGTATAACAGTCCTTTACCCGCTTTCCATTTGAGTGCAATGGAGAAGTGAACCTACTTGTACAATCCGAGATTAATTTTCTTAACATACGTTACTAAAGTAACTGAAAATATAGCTAAAGATTTTAGGGTGTAGTGGAGCACATGAAAATACTAAGTGGGCCGCAGGTTGGACGTCACTCGTTTAGGTGTTGTTAGTTTCACTTCATGTTTCTCAGCTTATTTATCAGTGGGAATGGAGTCTTAGGAGTTTAAAAAAAAATAGATAGACGTTCAATCGAAGGCTGGGAACAAACTCTCCGACTTGTATTGAAAATAGCACAATAATAAAATACATCTTAAACAATCAAAACATGAACAGATATTAACAAAACCTAAAACAAAACCTCTTGAGCACTTTTTCTCATAAATATAGTATACTTTAAAACTATATTTTTATCGCATTTATATTTTTAAAAGATTTTTTATTCAACATTATGTCTTATTATTATAAATGTTTTTGTTTTTTTATGGCTATACATGTTTGTGTTGCTATCGTTCTTTTTATTTTGTTAAACCGTGAAATTAATTTTAACCGGCCTAGATTCAGAAGTCTTACGAAAGAAAAATGGCTGTTGTTTAAGATTCGGGTTCGAAACTGAAGCTAGCAAATGTAGATTCTTAGAAGACCCAAAGGGAAATAATCGGGGTTTCCATAAATACGTAATTCGGGCCTGTCAGTCTTGTAGAGGCACACTTTGGCTTAAGTAGTTTCCTTCAGGTAAAAAATGGAATACAGGTTCGATTACTGTCTCAGACATAATTTTAATTTGACAGAATTTCTCAATTTAGATGGCTTCTTATTAATTTCACTGTTTAATAAAATAAAAACTAGGATAGCAATACGTATACCCACTAAAAAGTACATGTATAGTAATAAAAAATTTCTGTCTACATTTCTGAGATGAGGTACTATGATTACTTGCATTATTTACATTATTCGGACAATTATCCTCATTTTCAATGCCATATCCACAACGTTTCGGTCGTTGTGCGCTCCGGCCTTCTTCAGGTGATTGAAATTTCGAACCGAACCCTTTATTTCGTCCTGCGGAGTAGATTGTTCTAGTTCCCCGTGCCATGCGCCATCCTGTATATAAAGATCCAGTGACTAGACCCAAAGAGTTGTGAGTTCAATACCAGGTCACAGCAGTGGTGAAGCAAAAACTTGGAGAGTCGAGTTAAAGGGAAATAACTGAGACATCCGGAAGAGACATGGCACGTGGAACTAGAACAATTTGCCCTGATGGACGGAATAAAGGGTTCGGATCGAAATTCAAACACCTGAAGTAGGCCAAGTGTCTCAACGGCCGAAACGTGGTGAATATGGCACTGAAGTTGAGAATAACAGTCCGAAACGCGGCTGAATTGGATTCAGTCGGAGAGTCTACCACTAAGCCGTCGGTGCACGGATATATATATATATATATATATATATATATATATATATATATATATATATATATATATATATATATATATATATATATATATATAGTTTTGGTTCAAATTTTCCCGACGCCATTTTTAGCCCAAAGTTAGGGCATTCTTTTGAAGTTTGTTCAGCTCTAATGTATTGCGCAGTTTTCAATCATGAGAAAAAATATCTGAAACTCGATAAATGGATTCCACACGGAGTTACGGAAATGAACATCAATCAGCGTTAATTCGCGTGTTTTTCTCTGCTTGCTCGGGACAGAAAAAAAATCGTAATTTTGAGATAAGATAATCACTGGTGATGAATAATGGATTTGCTATGAGAATTGAAGAGGAAGAAATGTGTTGCATGATGATGAATACCCGACAACATATCGACATAAATGGAGTCTACTGGAAGAAACGTTGTTCTCTGTATTTGATGAGATTGGAAAGAATTTTTTATTAGAAATTTCTTGAATTAAAACAAACTGTTTTAATGCAACGTTACCGCAAGAAATTAGCTTATTTAGATGATAAGCTGGAAAAGAAAAGGCACCTTTCTCGGCAATGGAAACCGACTGTCGAATAACTCCCGTTTTGGGGCTTACAAATACGGTGTTTACTCATTCCCCCACGAGAATGAGATGTGAAACAAGGTCGGATTAATGTGGGGACCCGAGCGCGTGCACCCGGGCAGGGTCAAAAATTCCCCTCAGCCCCGTGAAACCGTCGGTTGCGCTGGCCTCGGTGCGAGCACCAATCCCTCCCTCTTGTGCAGTGGGAGGACGCGGCTTCGGGCAGCTGTTCCCCAGGGCTTGGCACCTCTCAGTATAATTTTCCTCAGTTGCCCCTCTCTCATTTGACAGAGAAGCCCCTGAGCGCACTCTGTCCAAGGACAGAGACGCAACTGAGAGATGATAAGTAAACGTGACCTTACTCAAAAAGTGTAAAGTACACGCTAAAAAAAATGGCTTACAAATACGACACAGAAAAGTCCACCATATTAGTGTATTCTCCAGATCTGAAAATTTCGGCTTATCAATTTATTCTCTTCCTTACTAAATTCCTTATCTGATCGAAGACTACAAGTTCAAAACCTGGAAGAATTCCTCCAACATTTTTTAAATAATATTCGCAACAGCCACTCAGTATAGAACGTTACTGAATGAACTTGTTGTATGAGTGATTGACTGAAAGACATTGATGTATGAGTGACTTTTTTTACAGTTTATCAACCCTTTATGGGTTATTTAAAAACTGAAAATGTTTTAAATTGTCAGAATTTTTTTTGAAATAGTAATGATTTTTACTGAGACAAATTCTATTAATCTATTCTATCGTATTTGAGCGGGAAGAAGTGGGTTCGTACCTTTCCGTATGTAAATATTCCAAACCCGACTGGAATTCGAACCCGGCTCTCCGGTTTACAATCCTGAGCCGTTATCCTTTGAACCAACCGCAAACTCAAGCGTATAGCACCTGATATTTCCAAGCGGTCACGCATTTTGTTACACCTTTCAAAACAGAATCCAGTCCGTTTTTCATCTTATCGTTATTCTAACATGTCATTTGCTGATAGTCTTCAGCAAGCGAAATGGATCTGCTCGAGGAGAACTCTCCTGTGCCGACTGGTCCAAAGACTCCGACGTACGTGGAGATTTTCGACACGCTATCGACATAATCCAGCAGAGTTCTATAAAACAGAAGCAACGCCACAAGCCTGTCGTTAATCTACCATGGCAAATCATCTCCTTTCGTTCGTTCGTTCGTTCCACATTTACAGACCTTTTCAGTTAACACAAGCCTAGCCACTTCCCAAGAGTCGAATCATCGCCATTTCCTCCGTATTTTAGATGTAAATAGAAAGTTTCACTGTGAAGAAAAAACTCCCACTTGTATGCTTCCCTGATTATTAAACTTTTAAGCATTTCAAATCAAAGGTTAATAGTTATCTATCCTCCTTATCCTCACAATCATCACTTCCTACTGTTGCAGCATACCTACGGACGAAAATAGGTATGTTCCGATTCACATAAATATAGTAGTAAATACTGTATGTTCGTCTGCGGTTAGAGATTCGTCTCCAGCTATGCTGGTCAAACTCTTTGCCTCAGGGCAGAGATGATCTCTAGACGAATTTATGTCGAACGTCAGAGTCTCACTTCGGGAAACAACTACCCGACTCCGTTTTTTATGGGGCCTATTGGGAATTTTTGGCCGAGTCTACGGGCTCGAATACCTCACATTAAATTCGGCCTTTTGCAACAGTTGGAGATTCATTATGTAATTCACTTGACTCACTTCCAGCAGTTGACTACTTCATCTACGCGCCGCTGGCGAATCTTATATGTGTTGTTCTTGTCCTAAGTATTAACGTTCATTACCAACCTTCGTATGATTATTCTATTCAGTAACGTTTCTGAGGTTACAACACCTACTATCTCTCCTTTCATTCAACATGGCTATTTGAAAACTAATCATCTATGTTGGGGCTTGCGACCACATTACATTAAAGATCGATTCCCATACTAGTTAAGCAACATGGAGCCTGGTCAATACCGATTTAGAATATCAGATGCTGTAAGCTTGGATTGACTAGAAAAGTAATGGATAATGGCTCGGAATTGTTAATCGATGAGCCGAGTTTCAATTCTATTTGTGTTCGTTATATTCATTTAGGCGCAAATACCATTGGGAAATGTATAAATCAACCTCCACCCGCCCCAGTTATGGGCTAATTAGTAAGTACTAGCAGCATGACCCGGCGTTGCCCTGCTTGATTCAAAAATCGTACGACTCATACAGCAATCGCTATCACGACCTAAAATATTTTTGCCCATCTTTGCCTTTAAAGGAGTGCACTTTGCCGGGCTGATGTTGCTACATGCCTTTACTTCTTGCCTATCTCACACTGCAATTTTTTTCTAAGCTCTATACTAAACATTAAATCTGTTACAAAAAAAAGAACTAAACAAAATGAACACAAAACGATCAGCTTTAAAAAAGGACTCGTAACTGGAAAAACCGAATGAAAAAAGAATGTTAACAACAAATACTTTTTCACACCCAACCCAGTTCTGCGGAATCAGAATCAACGTTGAAAAATAAAAATAAAATTATTACAATCTAAAAATATTTTCTGGCTTTAAATAACCTGTAAAAAGTGTTGATAAGCCGTAAAAACGAATCAATTTAGAGATACTGAATAGCTTGAAACATGCATGTGAATCAACCAACTCTATCTTGATCGGCTCTCGAGCCTTGCATGAGGTGATCGTTAATATGAAATATGTCGTAAGCAATTTACTAAGATGACGTTCATGGCTCAACCACATGCCTTCCTCCAGTTATGAGTTAATTAGTAAGACCTCTATCACTAGATTTTTATTATCTAAAAAATAAAAATAAATTATTACAATTTAAAAACATTTTCTGGCTTTAAATAATCTGTAAAAAAGTGTTGATGAGCCGTAAAAACGAATCAATTTAGAGAAATTGAATCACTGTTTGATTGAAAGCCGCATGTGAATCAACCAACTCCATCTTGATCGGTTCTCGAGCCTTGCATGAGTTGCACATTAAAATCAAACTTGTAGTAAACAATTTACTAAAATGACGCTCATAGGTCTGAAAACCGAGAAAGTAATATTTCTGTGAGACTAAGTAAATGATTCAAATATCCCTTTCATAATTCTTCAAATGCATAGAATTTTGACTGTACTTACAATTCTAATTTGACCACATATAATTATTATTCAGTGAACATCTCACAAGCTAGTGATATGTGTCGTGTATCTTCAGGAAATGGGTAATCATCACCGTCTATTCCTTGTAGCCCTTAGCAACGTTGGTTTATTTACCAAGCTTCTCACCTCCCGTTCCGTCATGAATTGACAGAATCTCACCAGGTAGTTGGTCCGCTCTCTTCCCCAGGTACCTTCAGCCTTCAGTATGTCTTCTGAATTTTATATTCTTCAAACACTCTTTCTTCATTATGTGTTCAAACAATTTCAACTCTTTATATCTCTATCTATAAAACGCAGGATCTCAGTGTGTGTGTGTAATGAATGCATGCCGCAATTTTCGACGGATTTGCACCAAAATGTACATGCACATACTCCAAGTTAGCGGGAATGCCAAGACCGACTTTGCATTTCCCAACTTCCATCGATAGTGGAAATAATCGATTTTTTCATGCTTCTACGGTAGTTTTCATGTAGTTTGCGGCCATTTTCTACTGGCCAGAGTGAGAGCCTATAGCTGGCTGCCACGAATAGGCAGGAAGATTCTACTGGCCAGCGTGAGAGCCAACAGCTGACTGACACGAATAGCATGCACAAAAAATCGATAGCTGCATTCGTCACAAGTGGGAAAAATTTAAATCTGCATGGCACTTTACTCCAATTGGCTCATTCGCTTGTTTAAATTCAACGTTGATTCTGATTCCTCAGAACTGGGTTGGGTATGAAAAAGTAATTGTTGTTAACATTCTTTTTTCATTCGGTTTTTCCAGTTACGAGTCCTTTTTTAAAGCTGATCGTTTTGTGTTCATTTTGTTTAGTTCTTTCTTCGTAACAGATTTAATGTTTAGTATAGAGCTTAGAAAAATTTGCAGTGTGAGATAGGCAAAAAGTAAGGCATGTAGCAACATCAGCACGGAAAAGGCACTCCTTTAAAGGCAAGGAAGGGCAAAAATATTTTAAGTTAAGTGATAGCAATTGCTGTATGAGTCGTACGATTTTTTAATCAAGCACGGGAAACGCCGGGCCATGCTGCTAGTTTGGTTCTAAATATAATTGTCCTCTTTGATTCAATTTTCCATAAAATCTCTTGGCATTCTCAGCATCGTTCTACAGAAACACATTCTTGTTGCTTCCAGTTTTATCTTCCTCTGTGAGTAAAATGTCCAGTATTCACTGCCATATAAGAGGGTTGATATTATATAACTTTCAGCACAATTCTTTTTTTTCTTTTTTTCTATTTCTTTTTCCTTTGCTTAGATATTTTAATCGTCTAAGAGAACCTTTTTTTTCTTCCATCATCATGGCTGATACTAACCCCCATGAGAGTAACTCTTTGTTCCTTCAAGTACCAACGTGGTCCGCTGATATGAAGCGGAAAGAATATATTGAATCAATAAGCTAAAAAAATGGTTTACTGTGTCGTGCGAGGTAATTTTTACGCTTGAATTTACCTTACATATTTGTAAAGTCTACCATTTGTTCTTGCTTCGAATATAGCTGCTACATATGGTCTGATGCTCCTGCTATATATTTAGAGACCCTTGACAAAATACAAAGACGAGTACGCAATGTTACAGTTCCTGACCTGGCATCTTAGCTTCAGTTCCTTTTCCACCGCCATAATGTAGCTTCCCTATGCCTTTTCCATGAATAGTTTTATGCTAATTGTTCTCATGTACTTTACTCAATAGTAGGCTCATTGGCGACTTTTATTTCTGTCCCAGCTTTCTTTAGTTTAATCCCACTCCTTTCCTCGTTAGGTGACAGAGATGTTAGCTAACTGACCAATTCTTCTCAAGTAACGTTTCATAAAATTATCTTTCATGCGTGCATGATTTTCTTTAATAAAGAAAATTATGTTGTATTGACAGATTTGTCGATATAGACGAATGTATAGTTTTGAGTGGCAAGAAAAAAATGATTCAATTTAATTAAAGTTCGGTTTGAAATACACCCAATTACTTTGCTTATTTGGAATATTAAATTTAGCCTATCACCTTTAACCTTTAAAGGAAACTGCTTTCTTTTAATTGTCTGAGAGAATCCATTTTAACTTCTATCAGCATGGCTGAGCTTAACCTCCAGGACACTGACTCATTGCGCTTTTCTCGGGCTAACGTTTTCCGCTGACATGAAGTGGAAAGAATATATTGAATCAACTGCGATGTCTGCTTTCGTCTTTGCTTTGAATATTGCTGCCAGGTATGATCTGATTCTTCTATTATATATTTAGTGATTCTTGATAAAATCCAAAGAAGAATCTGCAATATTAATGGTGCTGAACTGGCATTTCGGATTCATTCACTTTCCCACCGCCGTAATGTAATTTCTCTGTGACTTTTCTATAAATGTATTCATGATAATTTTTCTTGATAACTTTCCTCCATGGTAGCTAGACTTTATGAATTTAAGCGCAGTACTAAATTGGCCGGAAACACTCTTGATTTTACATGTATTTAAAAATGTATACCTCTTATTTATATTTTCTAAACATCAAATTGTCAGAGTATAGAAATAAATGCAATATGGGAATCAGTAATAAGGAGTGCTAGAGAAAAGCAATGATAACAACAAAGTTGCAATATGAGCTCTGGTAAAAAAAATAATTGATAACAACAAAAATTGCAATATGAGCACTGGTAAAAATGCTTGTTGAAGACATTAGGTTTATAATACCCAGAAATTCATACCCAGGTCCAAAAAATTGGCCAAGGACACATGGCACAGTGGATAAAGACGTTGGTTAGATCCAGTGACAGGACCCAAAGAATGTGAGTTCAATACCCGGTTAAGGCAGTGGAGAACTTTCGGAGGGAAATAAACAGGAGATAACTGAAAACTCACATCCATCAAACATGGCACGTGGAACTACAACAGTCTACCCCAGTTCGACATTCCAAACACCTGAAGAAGGCCGGATAATGTAAATAATGTATCAAATTGTCACTAAATCAAAACATCCCCTCTCTGTTTAAACGCATTAAAAAGATGCTTTTCTGCGATATTGTGTATTAAGTAAGTCTTATTTGCTTCAATTCAGATTAATTAAACTTCAATTCATTAACGTTTCATAAAATTATCTTTTATGTGTGTATGATTTTCTTTAATAAAGAGAATTATTTTGTAATGACAGATTTGTCAATATAGGCGAATGTATAGATTTGAGAGATAAGGAGAAAAATGATTCAATTTAATTCAAGTTTGGTTTGAAATACACCAAATTACTTTGCTTATTTGGAATATTAAATTTAACCTGTTACGTTTAACCTATCCAAACGAAACTGCTTTCTTTGAATCATCTGATAGAATCCATTTTATCTTCCATCAGTATGGCCGAGCTTGACCTCATCTGATAGAATCCATTTTATCTTCCATCAGCATGGCCGAGCTTGACCTCATCTGATAGAATCCATTTTATCTTCCATCAGTATGGCCGAGCTTGACCTCATCTGATAGAATCCATTTTATCTTCCATCAGTATGGCCGAGCTTGACCTCCAGTAGAGTGACATTGCGCTTTCTCCGACTAACTTTTTCCGCTGACATGAAGTGGAAAGAGTATATTGAATTAATTGCTAATTTTGCAGCTAGGAGAGTTGGTTAACTGCGACCTGCTAGACAATATTTCTCACCAGAGTCTATCTTACATCATACTTATTATAAAACCCAGGTGTGTGTGTGTGTGTGTGTGTGTGTTCGTTTATATATTGGATCGGATTTCCTACATTTTTCAACCGATTTCAACAAAACTTCACAGGACTGCGTAAAATTACCTTGCGGTGGTTCTGACAGCGCCAAGAATTGGAAAAACACAATTGTTTTTGCACGAAATCAATTTGAAAACACGATTAAGAGGCATCGCTGTCGCGAGAATGAAAAGGGGACAACTAATATCGAGTTATACTTATTATAAAACCCAGGTTGTGTGTGTGTGTGTGTGTGTGTGTGTGTGTGTGTGTGTGTGTTTGTTTATATATGGGATCGGTTTCTACATTTTTCAACCGATTTCAACAAAACTTCACTTTTTTTGGCAGGTAGTTTTCTTATTGTCTTGCACACTTTTTTCTTTATTTTTACATTCAGAATGCTTTAAAAATTCCATTTACAAGACAATTGTTTATAATAAAATTCTATTCAATCGGTAGACTCATAACGATTGAAAACAATGTTTTTGTTTGAGTTTGGATTTGACGAATTCGTAAAAAAAAATGTATCAAAAAATGTATCAATCCGCCTCTTGCCGCCACCAGCTGTGGGTTAAATTAGTAGGAGTTTTATCAATAAATCACTATTATCTAAAAAAATAAAATAAAATTAATAATTTAAAAATACTCTTTGCCTTAAGATAACCTGCAAAAAGATTGATAAACTATAAAAGGCAAATTACCCCCCCCAAAAAAAAAACAACAAAGAAACAATCTGAGCCAAGTACGACTGATAATCGTGAAGACAGGAGAGAAAATGTCGTGACAGTCTGTCCAGTAGGCAATCCCTTTGATGTCGATGATGAAATTACAGATGAAATTACAGAATTATTTTTATTCTGTTATTAACTGTTATCCGAAAATCTTTTCAAGCAATATATTTCTACAAGAAGCATATTAAATATCAAACATCCCCACATTACCTGCGAGCCGGCGTTTAGACACTCCTAATCAAGAGGCATTAGAGAGATAAAAAAGACACCTTGAAAATACAAACGTATTCAAATCATCGCATTACAACAGAGTTTATTGTTGGCGTGACTCAGAAAAAAACTGCGCATGCGTGTTTCAAGCCAACAGTGATTCAATTTCTCGACAATTCTCGACAATTATTATTTGTCTTTTAAGATGCAAAACACTTAATTACGAATACTTAAAAAGAAAGCGAACGATAGTAGTGACAATTGCTGAGCGTTTCTTTGTTTTTAATTGATTTTTTTTTTAGTTTAAAAAATCGTTGATTGTAGTTCAGTCAAATTTTATTTCCCAGGATAATCAAGCAAGAGCCGAATGAATCAGTCACGAACTGTTGAATATGCTAAGAAAAAGGCCCAATTGGAAGTATGAAACAAGAACAGAAGTTTAAACGTCTGTGAAATGTTTTAACTGGGGATGCAAATGGTGACACCGAAATTGGAATAGGATTTTTTTTAATCATTAACCAATCATTTCACCCCAGTATAACGCAAGAGGTTACTGAGTGTTAGAGAATTTAAGAAAAAAAAACTTTTAAGGAGAGAGAACTATAAAAGAACAAGAATGAAAAATATGACGACTGGCATTGAATTTAAATTTTTGAAGATCAAACTTGATGGTGAAGCGCGAAACCGGAAGAGAGTTCTAAATAGAGACGTACAAGAGAAGAAACTGTTAGGATAGAACTTACGGTTCCATTTGGCTTTTTCGACTGTAAAAGGATGAGACTACACCGTCAAATAATACTGCGCTTAAATTCATAAACTCTATGTACCACAGAACGTCCATCAGGACAATTACCATGAAAATATTTATGGAAATGACACAAGGAGGTTGCGTTACGGTGGTGGGAATGTGACTCAAGCCGAGATACCAGATAAGAACCAATAACATTACAGTTTCTTTAGATTTTATCAAGAATCTGTAAATATATAGCAGGAGCACCAGGCCAGATTTGGTGGCAATATTCCAAGGAAGGACGAATAGCAGACATAAATATGCAAAATGGGAGAGAGTGATTTATCTAGCGTGATCAACAGTCTGAACAAATCCTGTACACTCAATCTCTCAGTCACGATGACTTGTGACTTCGTGTTAGCAAAAAGGGGGTAATTTAGATTGGGGGGGGCGGTAATTTGCTTTTTATGGCTTATCAACCTTTTTCTAGGTTATTTTAAGGCAGAGAGTATTTTTAAAAGGTAAAAAAAAATTTTTAAGATAATAATGCTTTATTGATACAAGTCCTACTAATTTAATCCATAGCTTGTAGCGGAAAGGGGCGGATTGATACATTTCGGGATTTGGAACTCTACTCTCTACCTAACAATTCCTAGCCATTATTCATTAGACTATAGGCACGTCATAGCTTACAGCACCTGGTACTCCTAGGCGGCCACCCACCTAAGTACTGACCAGAGTCTCGACGTTGCTTGAATTTACAACGTGAAAATGGGCATAAGTAGGTTCAGGTTGGTAATTTTGTCTTATGTGCTGATTGTATGTTTTGATTGATTGGGTGACCAATGCCAGTGCATTGATGTTTTGCCGTCCGTAACGGAATACCACACACACACACACACACACACACACACACACATATATATATATATATATATATATATATATATATATATATATATATACTAGCCGAATTAACCACTCCTTGCTGCGAGTCACACAATCTTTTTGTAAGAAAATTATAATTGATTTTAAATCATTCTTATAATTTGTGTAGAAAAATGATTCAGTTCAGTATTACCCAATGATCTTGCCAATGATCTCCATCTGCTGGCTTTCTCCTTCTAGATTTTGGATATGAGTTCAAATGTAAATTTAATTTAAACCAAAGATGGTGGGGGTCTT
>CAHIKZ030005540.1:1072500-1090000 GCA_903632075.3 Acanthosepion pharaonis
TATTTCAAAGATAGGTGAATTGATTGACCATTTTAATGGCTTGCTGGAAAAGGAATTGATGGGAGCTTGGTGATTAAAACACATAAACTCTTTTTGGTCTGCATTTACGTATCGATAAATATATCTGTTGTTCATGATGACGGTCATCTTCGAGTATAGAACCAAGAGGTTAGCAGTGAATATTTCGAAGACAGTAGAGAAGCGTTGTTCAGGTTAACAGTGGATATTTTGGTAAGTAGCAGAGCGTAGTTCTTCCTTCTGTTTCTCTTTGCCTGACAAGCTGGACTGGACATTCGGGTAGGGTAAACAAAATGGCCGCCTTTATACACGGCGGATTGAATGTTCTACGTCTTCTGATTGGTTAACCTTCTATTGGTGGACTATAAAGTGACTCAAGTCATTTGGACTAACTCACTAGTAAATAGATATACACAAAAAACTGCAACAATATCGATATGTAGGGATATAAACGGGATTATCTCCCTTTCATTATGATAGCCACGAGAGTCATGTGACCGCCTGTGAATGATGTCAGTGGATATTGTGAAGACCAGTTGAGATGTAGATCGCAGAGAAGAAAGTCCCCACCACCTGGACTACAACGGTAGGTCTTACAAGGGAAAAACACCTGGCCTAACGGGTTTTATAGAGAAACCGCCGTATCTACAGTTTTCACTTCGGCAAATATTAAATTATTATTTTTACACACCGTTTGTTGTTGCATATATGTTATAATATCTCTGCGTGGGACACGTGTATAAATGTATATGTTTAACTTGGTGTCCGATGTAGCATTAGAAATCTCGCTCTCTCTGAGAACTAAGTCATTCTTTCTCCATTCAGCTAGCCTTTTACTCCTGTGAAATAGGGTGTTGTTATATCACGGATACAATAACGCCCATAACGGGGGAAATCCAAATGGGAGAATAAATATTTCTTCCGTAGCAACCTCTAGTTATAGACAGATAGGAAGATAATGGGCAAATAGAAAGAGACAGGGTGAGAGAGTTAAGTTTTTGTCATGGGTCCTTACCTATAACTACAGAATGAACTCTTCCTAACACTATGTACACTACGCCTCTCAAGAGAGAGGGACGAATCGAGTCGAGCCGATAGTAGTTCACTTCAAACCAGACTGACAGTCATACTAACACCTTCCACATCTTGTAATTATTTCGCGTAATATACCTTCATTATTTCTCTTGTGTTCGTGTTGTTCTTCCTTGGTCCTAACCTGGACCATAACAGTTTTATTATTGGTGATTATAGAAAACCCGAAACATGAAGACCTGCATTCTTACACTTCTATGTACCACGTCCCTTTAGTGCGTTGGCGATCATGGCTCTCCACAAGTTCTTTGTATTTCTTAATAAAAATTTTGCCCTTTTTTTATTTATCCAGAATCTTGCCACGCCAATCATTTATTCAAAATCACCAGGTACTTTATGAGCTGTTTTTCTCTGTCCCTCTTGCCTTAAATCTGTCCTGTGAGTATCAGATTTTCCAATCTCTCTTTCCTCATTATGATCCCTAGAAATATCAACTGCCTCTTCATTATGTTAAGTTTTTGTTTGCATTTTCTCTAAAACTTCGTCGTTGCTTACATATTCGGTCTATGGTATTCTCAGAATCTTTCTGTAAAAAAACATTTTTATTGTTTCAAATATCGGTCATCTGTGGGGAGATTGTGTAGCATTAACTTCCATACAGGAGGACTAACATTACAAACAGTTCAGTATTGTTTTCTTAGTTTCTAACGAAATTTTCCGTTTCTTAATACTTTATTTAGCTTTTGGGTGTCACCTTTCCTTATCCCCATGTCCCTTCGGATTTCAGAGTCACACTTTCCGTCCTGTGTTAAAACATTATTTAAATTGTTCTACTTGTTTGAGTTTGTAATGTGCATGTTGTTTGTTCCTTTTTCTAACAACCCTACATTTTGTCCTCTTGTTATTGATGCTTAGTCCTTTCTTCTCGCTTTCCTTCACTATCTTCTGTAGGAATTCTTGTAGTTTTCTTTCCTGTGTCTGCTATCAACACTGTGTCATCTACGTATCATATGTTGCTAAGATTGTGGTCTCCAATAATGAATCTTAGTAGAACTTCTAATTCTCTCAGAATCGCCTTGCTGTAGAAGTTGAATAAGTCCTCTGAGAAGACACATCCTTGTTTTAAGACAAGGATGTGTCGTCTTACCTGACTTATTCAACTTATTTTTTATAAATTTTGTCATGTGACGCGTTTCGTCTTTAATCCCCCGAAATAATATTTCCACTTTGTCATGATTTTTCTAATTTGTATGCAGGTGGTTTGCTGCCAGTATAGGTTCTGGATTATTCTAATCTCCTTCCGAAATATGTCACGGTTACCTGGCTGTCCCATCAGCTCTTTGGGACGTACGTTGTCAATGATTTACCTTTCTTAACAAGGGGTAATTAAGATGTTGTATGTATTAAGAGCACCGTGTACGAAACGATAAAAGCTCGACGAGCTAAAAGGTCGTTTCCTCAAAAAAAAAGGGGGTGGGGAAACAAGTGCTACTCCTGCCGCGAAGTAAATTTTTTTAATAAGATTTTCGATTATCTAAGCCGGTAGATATTAATTTCACTTGTTGTATTATAAACAGAAATGTTGACTGCAACACATGGTACCACCAAAATAACGTTTCTAGTAAGAAATATTGATGGATTGAAAAGCCTCCATTAACCTCTTAAATTACTGTTATGGGACCTTACCCATTATAACATAATGGACTATTCTATACGTAATAAATACTGCGCCTCAAGAGGAAGCAGGGAGTTCAGCCCGAAGTCGGGCGACCGGCTGAGCAGCTGATTGGTTGAACTCTCTCTCTTCGGGCGGAGAGGAACCCGAACGAGGCTACGCCGAAGGGCGGAGTCTCTTTCGGGGAGGTAAACCGACCCTGAACCCGTTTATACGCGTTCAAAGGGCATATTTTTGACCTAGCCCATGGGCTCGGAGACCCCACGTTAAACTGGCCTTGTGCTACATGATGCCCTCGTGGGGGGTAACTAAATACCGTTCAGTCTGAAGTCTGGAGTGAGGTCCGTCAGAAGTCCGTCAGTCAGTCAGAGCGAGCGAGTCAGTCAGTCGAGTCAGAGGCAGACCGAAACAGAGTCGCGTTCAGACAATTACTACTAAACCTGATTGTTCGTACTAACACTTTCTGCTTCTCTGTATATATTCCTGTTTGTAATATATCTGTGTTATTCCATATCCGTGTTCGAGTTCTTCTTTATTGGTTCTACCTTGGACTATCACCGTGGTACAAGGAACCGGACCATAACAATTACATGTATTGTTATATCAGAAAATTATATATATTTTTTATATATACATTAGAAGAATTTTAGAAAAAATTATGACAAAGTGGAAAAATTTTGTCATGTGACGCGTTTCGTCTTTAATCACCCGAAAAAATATTTCCACTTTGTCATAATTTTTTTTTTAATTCTTTGTAGGTATAAAACCGCATAACTTACCAAACAAGCTTGTGTAAATGGATGGTGAAATAAGCTTTAGGAGAGAAAGCAAAATAACAACATTTATTTTGACGCTACAAAGGACAAGACATTGTGGAGAGTCGTGACCACAAAATGTTCTCAAGGGACATAGCAAATAGAAGAAAAAGAAAATGGTACATCTGTCAAACTTCAAATCAGAAGATTTCATCTGAACTCATGTGACGCGCTTCGTCCTTTAGTCTGATGAAGTTCTAAAAGCGTCACACGAAAAAATATTTTCCACTTCATCAACAATATTCCTTAAATATGTTTATAAAATACCCCCATAGTTTTTTGTGTTTTTGTTGCTGTGGTTATCATAAAAGGGATCTTCAGTTTTTAAGATAGCGATGTGGTTTCCCGTTGCCTTCTCTAAACAACCCCCCCTACTGATAGGCTACATTCTTTCCAAAGGGTATTTATTTATTTGCAAAAGCGAACACAACAGAATAGGTCGATTTCACTTTCCCTGTCGAAAACCGTTATACTAACTGGACACTATCTTAAATACTTATGTAACTATAAAAATGCATTAGTTTTATTTTTGTTGTATTCAAACACCTGAAAGTTGTATTGTATATGTCTCTTTTATCAAGATAGTCGTGCAATGCTGCTGAAGATATATGTATACGTTTGTGTGTGTATCTATCATTTTGTACATATATGAATAGCGGAATATATATAATTGAACCCGATCGTTACTTTTTACTGTGTCTCCTTTTATCAATATATATATACACTGAAGAAGACGTAAGTTCTACTCGAGCAGATTTTTCTCATGAACCGCTTCTTTATGAAACCAATTTTCGAGAGGATTCTTCCTCGATTATTTAACGTGTTTTATACCTAGACATAATCGTTATCATTCCCACATATCTGTGCCACTTTGTAACTCTCTACCTCGAGTGGATCTTGGAGCATTTACTGGGTGAACATTCAAGATGATGAAAAAAAATCAACGTAACAATAATTGGCATTTCTTGGACTGATGAACGTCAATCTGTGAATAGGTATGCAGAATTTTGGTACGCAGAATTTTTGGTACGCAGAATGTTTTCTTCTTCTTCTTCTTCTTCTTCTTCTTGCTCTTCTTCTTTTTCTCCTTTTTCTTCTTCCTTTCTTCTTTTTCTTCTACTTTTTCTTTTTCTTCTACTTTTTCTACTTTTTCTTCTTCCATGTGACCTGTCTCTTCAGGACGTTGGCGATCATCACTCTCCACAATTCTCAAACCATTGTAGCTCTTAATAAATGTTATCTTTTTACTATATTTTTTAATCCCTGCCATTCATTTTGATTAGTTAGGGGGGATATACACTGCTTTTTCATACTCTTGCTTTCCGCATATCCTGTGAATGTTAAATTTCCCAAGCCCTCTTTTCTCATTACGTGCCATGGAAATTTCAATTTCCGATGTTACGTATAAGTGTCCGTATTGTATTTAATGCATATATATGCATGTCTGAGTAGATTTGCCTGTTTTTTTTTTGGGGGGGGAATTGATGCCTACTGGCCTGGCAAATTGAAACTCTTATTTAAGAAAATCTGTTTTATTTGGGATTTAACTAGAACTTAAGAATTACCTATGTATGAAGTAAGGCGCCTTCTATTGGGTCACCTCGGCGTTGTATAATGGTTAACAAGTTTGTCTCGCTAGAACAATTATGACTGACGGAATACCCAATAATTTCGGCCTTGTGACACACACCTAAGCTATGCTTAGAAAATTGTCTTTTCCTAAACGTTAGTTAAGTAAAGCATTATCCTTGAAAGATTATTTCCAGGTGGGTAGCTCTATTCTCATTTTATTATTTTTGTTTTTCTTAAATTCGGTGTAAGTCTCCGTGTCTTCGAAGCAAGAAAGCGACCTCGAAGGAAAAAGCCCAGTCGAACAGAAAGATGTAAACAATAAAAGAGCAAACGAATTCGAGAAATCAAAGAAACGGAAAAAGCAATTAGTTGAAAAGCTGCGGACTGGGAAGGCACTAGATCTTTTAAATAGCCCGCCATTTTCTTCTCTTTTTTTTTTTAAACGCTAAGTGTTGCAAGCTAGCTCAAAAGAAATACAAGTCTCATAAGGGAGAAAGGAGAAAGATATTTGACGAATTATGCAAATGAATTATCTTCCACCATGTAAACAACTATTGGTTTCCAGAAAGGCAATGTTAGTCGATTTATTTAATGACACCTTTATGGGTCGTTTAATACCAAAATTTAATTTTCTTGGAAGCCTTGAAGTAATAAAAATATGTTATTCTGCTTTCACAGTTAAATACATGGTAGATGATACTCAGCTTTTGTACATATACATGTTCTTGTGGACATAATTACTATAAGCTGTGATGTTTGTGCTGTTTTTTTAAAGTAGTATTTTAGAGTACAGTTTGATTTAAGAGAGTATAGGATGTTATATGGATTAATGTTATGAAAGTTCATGTTGGCTGTTGATTTTGTTTAACGACATATCAACACATATGGTTCATTTAATACCGATATTTAAATAATATGAAGACAAATTTATGGCTTCATCTAAATATATTTTGCACGAAATGGTATGCCTTCAAATACAGAAAATATATTGCTGTTATTTTTACTATTGAAATATATTTTATACTTTCACACTGTTTGTTTGGGTGGGGGTCTCACTATTTGCCCATAGTCCCTAACAGGTGCGACCACAGGATCTGTGAACAACATCAATTAAGAGATGGTTCCATGCTCCTCAAAACTTCCTAATCAACTTATCAGATGCCTTTCTGCCGGATGTAGTTTATCGTCATACCCAGGACTTGGGAAGACAATGCCTCTTCCACCAAAAATTTGACTGACAGAAAACGTCTTTAGTATATTCCTCGATTCCGAAAATTCCTCCCTTAGCTCTTGGACCGAGCCCCCAATGCCTTCTTCCTCACTCATGGGGTGATTTTATAAGTGTAGGTTAGAAGTGGCACAAGGCCGAAAGTGTGGGTCACCGAATAAGGATCGAACTCACTACTCAAGCGCCCTTCGATGTTGTTTGTCTATACTGTGATTTACTAAGCGTTGTATAGAATGTGGCACAAGGCCAAACGTATGGAGCACCCAATGAGGACCGAACACGCTATTCAGTCATAATTTATCTAGCGAAACAAGTTTGTTAACGATTACACTAAGTCAAATTGCCCGCCATTTTCATCTATATGAAAACATTTTTTCTTGCTATTACATAAACTGCAAATTCGAAACAACTAACCTAACACTGTAAATACAAATATACCTTTAGGTTTTCCCTTTATGCCATTAGATATCTCTCTTGTTCTTGTAACGGCATTCACCCGGGGTGGGTTGAGCCGGCTCCAATATTGGAGTTTCATGGGAATTTGGAATTCACAAGCGGTCCCCAAACCCGCATGTATAGCACATGAGATTTGATTATATTGGTGAAGGTTTCGTGCAGGACCATCCACACTTTTTGAAGGACCGATTACAGAGACCTGGTGCACTACGTGCCACAAGGTCCCCAAACGACCCTCCGCAGGTTTTGAATTCAGTTTTTCCTTCTCCTAGACCAGTTGCCATCCAAGGCTATAGAACCCAGTCTGTCCATAGATGGAGGGAGACGCAGAGGAGTCATACCTTTCCCAAGGGTATTAGCACTTAAGTGAATGTAATGGATTCGACTGGAATTCGAACTCGGCTCTCCGATTCCTCAATCCGAGCCGATATCCATTACTCCACCGTGCCTCCTATGTCATTAGATAAGATATCGCCAGACGAATATCCGTGGCTATAGCACTCCACCTGCAAACTTAGAGCATTGCCTGTGCAGAATTCGGCTGTCTGATTAGGCTGGCGAGTGGCGAGTGGCGCGTGCTACCATGATAACATCAGCTGCATACAAATTGTCGGCCTGTTTTTTTTTTATCATTTGATTAATCAGGTCGTAAATCAGTCTGGTCATAAGTCGGCCTGAAATTAATTTTGCAATTTTTCTTTAGGCATTATCGTATGTTTTATAATTTTGACGGTTTCTTTACATTTGACATTGTTTTATACCTTACTTTTACGTTCGTCACGTTTAAGTCAAACTCTGCATACGACAGTGCTTTCTTTCTTTTTATGTGCCATCTCCTTTCAGGACGTAGGTGATCATGGCTCTCCACCTCCTTCTATCCCTTGTAGCTCTCAATATGTTCCTTCCCTCTGCTTCCTCCCCCAGATCACGTTCTGTTATCCACTTGCTTAAGTCCGCCAGGTATGTCACACGTTGTTTACCTTTGTTTCTCTTTCCATCTATTCGACCCATGAGTTTCAGATTCTCCGGGACTTCCTTCCTCATTGTCACAGAAACTTCAATATTAAGTATAAGCCTCTTCCTTGTTTTCAACCTTTCTACGATCACATCGTTACTCACACGCTCTACTAATGTTGTCATTATCATCTTTCTGTAGAACTACATCTCTGTCACCTCGAGTCTCTTCTTCATCTTTGAGGAAATCGTCCAACATTCGCTGCCGTAAAGAAGGACAGATGTCACGTAACAGCTCATTATTCTTTTCTTTGTTACCAAAGAAATCCTCCTGTCTCGCAGTACTCCGCCTAGCTTTTGGAATGTGTCCTTGGCCATCCCAATACGCCTACCGATCTCAGTGTCACACTTACCATTCTCTGTCAAGACGCTTCCCAGATATTTAAACTTCCCCGTCTGCTCGATTCTAATGTTCTCGACTTTCAAATCGCATTTCGGGCACATCCTCTTACTGACGAGCATGTATTCTGTCTTCTTATAGTTTATGCTTAGTCCCTTCTTCTCACTCTCTGTCGCTACCTTCTGTAGGAGATTTTGTAATTTCACTTCCGTATCTGCTATCACTGCTGTGTTATCGGCGTATCTAATGTCGTTAAGATTGTGGCCGCCAATGCTAAACTCTGGTAGGGTTTCCAATTCTCTCAGAAATTCCTTGCTGTATAGTTTTACTACAGTACAGTTAGTAGGCTTAATACAGGGTGAGCCAAAAAAACGGGAACTTTTTAACAATCCAATAAAACCAAGGGTGACGGAAGAAAAATATTTTATTCATAGTAATTGAAACCTTAAAACATGCCATTTAAGAAACAATGATGGAATTTTCATTGTTTTTAAAATTACGTCCTGTAGATAGCGTCCTCCTGTACGAATGCATTCTTGAAATCTGCTGTTGAGATTCCTCATTGGCTGCTGCAATATCTCAGCTGGGATACTGTGAATTTCATCTTGAATTCAAAATGGCGAAATGTTTACTTGCTCAAGATCACTGTCTCGCAGTTTTACCACTTGTTCATCTCTGGCAATACGCACTTCAAAAATTCCCGTTTTTTTTGGGGGGGGGTCACCCTATATTTGCTAAACATACAAAAGACCAAAGTGCAGGTGCTACAAACAAAACACTTTAGTTCCGAAACATACCAAGATCCATACAAATACAAAACATCTTATTAGCCGAAACATATCAAAATACGTTCCCCTTTTATGTGCCGTGTCCCTTCAGGTCGCAAGCGATCATGGTCCTCCACATCCTCCTGTCCCTTGTTACTCTTAATAAGTTTCTTTTTCTTTTTTTGGTTTTCCTCTCACACCCTCTTGCTGAAACCCATTAAATATTTCCCCTGTTTCTCTTTCCCTCTATCCGTCCTGTGAGTATCAGATTTTTCAAGCCCTCCTTTCTTATTGCGTTTCAGCTTCCTCTTTCTGATGTCAAGTATGTGTTTCCTCATTATTTCCATTATCTTCAGAACATCGTAGTTGCTCATATCTTCTGCGCATGGTGTTCTTAGCATCCTTCTGTAGAGCCATATTTCTGTTGCTTCTTCATCTTTTAAGTGATTGTCCAACATTCACTGCCATACAGGAGGACCAAAAACAAAACACTTTTAGTTCCGAAACATACCAACATCCATAAAAAAACACCCAAGTAACGGTAGTGTATTCTTTTCTTTGTTTCAAACGAAATTTTCCTATCTCTTTATACTCTGCTTAGCTTTTAGAAATAATCTTTGGCCATCCCAATACTTTTTCGGGTGTCAGGGTTACACTTTCCGTCCTCTGTTAGAACATTTCCCAAATATATAAATTTCTGTACCTGCTTGATTTTAGTATCCCTGACCTCTAATTTGGATTTCGGTGTAATGTTTTTGCTAATGGCCATGCATTCTGTCTCCTTGTAGTTTATGCTTAGTGTTATGGTCCGGTTCCTTGTACCACGGTGATAGTCCAAGGTAGAACCAATAAAGAAGAACTCGAATACGGATATGAAAAAACACAGATATATTACAAACAGGAATATATACAGAGAAGTAGAAAAGTGTTAGTACGAACAATCAGGTTTAGTAGTAATTGTCTGAACGCGACACTGCTTCGGACTGCCTCTGACTCGACAGACTGACTCGCTCGAACTTCACTCCAGACTTCAGACTGAACGGTATTTAGTCACCCCACCACGAGGGTATCATGTGGCACAAGGCCGGTTTAACGTGGGATCTCCGATCCCGTGGGTTCGGCCAAAAATATGCCCTTTGAACCCGTATAAACGGGTTCAGGGTCGGTTTACCTTCCCGAAAGAGACTCCGCCCTTCGGCGTAGCCTTGTTCGGGTTTCCCTCCGCCCGATGGCAGAGAGTTCAACCGATCAACCGATCAGCTGGTCGCGCGACTTCGGACTGAACTCCCTGCTTCCTCTTGAGGCGCAGTATTTATTACGTATGGAATAGTCCATTATGTTATTATGGGTAAGGTCCCATAGCACATAGTCCCTTCTTTTCGCTTTCTTTCACTACCTTCTGTAGGAAGTTTTGTAGTTTCCTATCGTGCCTGCTATCAGCACTGTGTCATCTGCGTATCTTATGTTGTTAAGATTGTGGCCACCAATGAGGAATCCTGGCAAGCTTTCCAGTTCTATCACATTGCCTCGCTGTATACGTTGAATAAGTCCGGTGAGAATACACATCCTTGTCTTACACCCCTTTCTATATTTGTCTATCTACTGAACTCACTTTTATCCGTATGCAGGCCACTATGCATTCTTGATTATTCTAATATTTTCCCGAATATCTCAAGTTTCTGAGCATATGTAACAGATTCTTGCAGCGTACTCTGTCGAAGGCCTTTGCGTAGTCTATTAAACTCAGATACCCGTCTTTCTGCATTTTTATTGCTCTTTCTGATAACATTCTGAGTATAAATATCGCGTTCCTAGTCCCGATGTCTTTGACGAACTCGCACTATTCTTGCCCTATTTCCGTTCTGATTCTGCTGTGAGTTTTTTTTTTTTTTTTTTGACACCCCAGCGCACAAGTATATATACATGTTTATGTGGGGATATATATATATATATATATATATATATATATATATATAATTTTTTATAATTTTATATATCAAAAAACAGTATTTAGAAAAATATGACAAACTAGAAAGTTTTTTGTGGCGTGTTTCATCAACATCAACAACGCCCAGTCCAATGAAACGCGTCACAAGAACTTTTTCCAGTTCGTCATAATTTATATATATATATATATATATATATATATATATATATATGTGTGTGTGTGGGTGTGTGTGGGGTGTGTGTGTGTGTGTGTGTGTGTGTGTGGAAGTATGCATTCCACTTTTGATCCGTCCGCGACTAAAACGGCTACCCCATTCCATGTACTTGCGAGTGAGACCAGTAGGACGAAAAAAAAAAGACTTAACAAAGGGCGGAAGAACTCTCGATGAGTCAACGGCCAGCTATCTAGAGGTGGTGTCGCAATAAATCACCGTGGAGATGACAACGGGAAAACACTCCACTGTTAATCCCAAGAAATATAATGACCAAAATATATACAAAATATCTTATTCGCTGAAATATACCAAAATACATACAAATATTAAATTATTCGAAACATTTCTAAGACACAACTCATCTCGTGTGGAAAGTCTGTTGTATGGAGACGGCCCTAACACTTATTGTCGTCCACCAGTCTGGGAATCACTCACTCTGCTAGACGCGGAACAAACATAGCCAGACGGCCAGGCATATCAATACGCGTCGTAGTCGTAAAATCAAACAGTCGACCACGACCTGTATATTAACTGGATTTTCCTTTTTTTCAGTCCTTTTGCGTATCTCTTCGATAGCCGTTAATTGTCTCTCTCAGATTCTTGGCATTCCTTTATTCTCGTTTGAATTATTCTTTTCATTTATTTATGGTGTTGTTGTCGATAACCCTATGCTGTTGTTAAATGTTAACCTTATTGATAAAATCTCACGGTTATTGCTCTTCAAGTTTGACACGAACAAATGTAAGGACCGAACAAGCGACTCCAATTCCATACTGGTGCTTTTAACATTAAAACGGTTGTACGGGCCGAGGAGTAAGCAGATGCCTATTTCCCAGTAACCACGCTGATGCAGATCTCACAATCCATTACAAATCAACTTGCTATTCATTCTGCATTCAAGAAGGATCTATTATTCTTTTGAATCAATCAATCTATTAATCTATCTATCTTCTCTAACCCTCTCTCTTTCTCTTTCGCGCCCTTTAACTAGATAGATAGATAGATAGATAGATAGATAGATAGATAGATAGATAGATAGATAGATTGAGATAGACAGATCGAGAGAAAAAGAGAAAGAGAGAGAGATCACTAGAGATCACTTTGGAGAAATAGATAGATATATATAGAGAGATAAATGGATAGATCACTGTGAATAGATAGATAGATGTGGACAGACTGAGATAGACACACAAAGAGTGAAAGAGAAATCACTTTGAACAGATAGATATGAATAGATAGATAGATAGATAGATAGATAGATAGAGATTAGATAGATAGAAAAAAAAGAAAGATCACTAAGATCACTTTGGAAAAAATAGATATAGAGAGATAAATGGATGATCACTGTGAATAGATAGATAGATGTGGACAGACTGAGGACAGACTGAGACAGACAGATAGATAGATAGAGAAGATAGAGAAAAGAAAAAGAAAGATCACTTCGAACAAATAGATGTGATAAAACACTGTGAATAGATAGATAGATGGACAGACTGAGACAGACAGAGGAGATAGATAGAAAAAGATCACTTGGAACAGATAGAAATAGAGGAATGATATAGAAAAATAGAAACACACTTTTTTTTACGAATTAAGCGATCATCAGATCATGTTTTTAATCCTCGTTGTCTAGGCTGTCTATATAGGTCACTAGCAGCTTACAGGAATACGATAGGAAGAAAGTTTTGTCTATTTTTTGTTTTGGAAAAATATTATTTACTGTTCTGTCCTTGACATTATTTTTCTATTTCTTTATTTTTATTTGTTTTATTTTATGTCATTTATTTATTATTATGTGTAACCAAATAAACCTAGAAAGAAAAAAATGGCCAAGAAGACAAAAGTAAAAAAAAAAAGACAGACGTTTACCTACACAAAAAAACTAAAGTGCAAAAGGTCTCCAGATTAAACTAAGACCTAACTGCTAAGTCTTAGCAGTAACACTAAAACACACCAAAAATATCAGAGCTCGGGAACTTCCATCCAAATCGTAAATAGGAAGATCGCCATATCATAAGACTTTGGGTTACGATTTAAATAGAAATCCTAGAATGCTGCTTGACGTTTGTTAGTATTATTTTGTGTATTTATTCAATTTCCTTCATGTCCTTTGGTATTTGAAATAAAACCCATTACATTAAGCTTATGAATTATTGGCTTTTTCATTTCTTTTTGTTTATTTTTAAGTTGTGATGCAGGTGTTGTTAAATTACTAGAAATTTCCATTCGTGTCGAAATTGAAACTGAACTCTTTTTTAAAATATATTATACTATATCCATACAATAATTAAATAAAATATATTAAATAAATGTCAATAAAATTAAATTAAATTTATTCAGATTCAGAAACCCTTAACGTCTAAGTTGCTTTATTACCTTGCTTGGTGTAAAATATTACAAAAATATACCTTATCCCAGGTACCGAAGTAAGATGTAGGTATATATTTTCTACTGTTCAAAACGAGATTAAAAAAGGATTTGAATGCTTATCTCTTTTGCATGGATGATTTCTACATCTTCTATGTGCCATATCTCATACCAGGTCGTCGATGATAATGGCTCTCCACAGCTTCTTGTTCTTTGTAGCTCTTAATAAATTTTGTCTTTTTGTTGTCTCTCCTAATCATTGTTTCGTTATACATTTACTCAAACTCGCTATGTAGGTTATGTGTTGATTTTCATTTGTCTATCTTGCCTTCAATTTGTCTTGTGAGTATCAGATTTTCCAAGACTTCTTTCCTCACTAGAAAATTTCAATAGTCTTTTCCTAATTTTAAGTATAAGTGTCCTTTTTGATTCCATCTTCACTAAAACTTCATCGTTGCTCACATATTCTATCCATGATATTCTAAGCTTCCTTGTATATAACTAGATTTCTGTCGCTACACGTCTCTTCTTCATCTCTAAGACGATCGTCCAGCATCCACTGCTTTATAGGATGACTGGTATTAAAATTACCCTTTTCTTTGTTTCTTACAAAATTTTCCTGTTTCTTAATGTTTTGCTTATCATTTGGCAGGAATTCTTTAGAGCTCTTAATATATTCTGGGATCTTTTGTATTATTTCTCCTAATCTTTATTCTGGCAACCATTGACACAAGCTTCTTATGTAGATTATGCGCAGAGGATTGTCCTTTTTATCTTCAATATGCCCTCTTTCTTCGTTATGTCCCTTAGAAATTTCAACTGACTTTTTCAAGATTAAGTTTCCATTTTGTTGCCATTTTCTCTAAAACTTCGTTGTTGTTTCCTATATTAAGTCATTCTCAGAATCTCGATCTATAAAAGGCAGGATGTGTGTGTGTGTGTGTGTGTGTGTGTGTGTGTGTGTGTGTGTGTGTGTGTGTGTGTGTGTAACGAATGCACGGCCGCAAGTTTCGACGGATTTGCACCAAAATTTACATGCACATGCTCCAAGTTAGCCGGAACGCCAAGACCAACTTTGCATTTCCCAACTCCCATCGATAGTGAAAATAATCGATTTTTTCATGCTTCTACGGCAGTTTTCGTGTAGTTTGCGGCCATTTTTCTACTTGTCAGAGTGAGAGCCTATAGCTGGCTGCCACGAATAGGCAGGAAGATTCTATTAGCCAGCGTCAGAGCCAACAGCTGACTGGCAGGAATGTTAACTAGCATGCAAAAAAAAATCGATAGCTGCATTCGTCACAAGAGGGAAAAATTTAAATCTGCATGGCACGTTACTCCAATTGGCTTATTCACTTGCTTAAACTCAACGTTGATTCTGATTCCGCAAAACTGGGTTGGGTGTGAAAAAGTATTTGTTGTTAACATTCTTTTTTCATTCGGTTTTTCCAGTTACGACTCCTTTTTTAGAGCTGATCGTTTTGTGTTCATTTTGTTTAGTTCTTTTTTCGTAACAGATTTAATGTTTAGTATAGAGCTTAGAAAAGATTCGCAGTGTGAGATAGGCAAAAAGTAAGGCATGTAGCAACATCAGCACGGCAAAGGGCACTCCTTTAAAGGCAAAGAAAGGCACTTTTAAGTCAAGTGATAGCGATTACTGTATAAGTCAATCGATTTTTGAATCAAGCAGGGGCAACGCTGGGCCATGATGCTAGTTCCTTCTATAGAAAAACTTTTCTATTGTCTCAGGTGCATTCTTCATCTGTTAGGAGATCGTCCATCATTCACTGCCATATTTCATAACAGTTTATTTCCCTTTTCTTTGTCTCTGGCGAAATTTTCGTGTTTCTTAATATATTGTTTAGCTTTTGGAAGGCATCTTTCGCTTTTCCAGTGCGCCTTCTGATTTTGGTAACGCATTTTGCGCCCACTTTTAAACCAGTCACTTCTACTTCCTTGTAGCAAAATTAGAAGAAAAAAACGAGAAAGTATACGCAGTGGGCTAGAAATTTGTTATGCTTTCCGCAGAAATCTGTTAAGTCTTGTAGACCACGGCTGGTATATTTGATCCTCACCATGTGCCCGCCGTTCACTTGTGGAATCGAGAATTCCACCCTTTTGCGCGTGTGCGCGCGCGGACTGCACCCCTTCCTGTCACGTTCAGCTAGACATAGCAGTAAACAGCCTCTTTTTGGCTGACGTGGGGAAGGTTGCTTGCTAGCTACTCCTGATACCGTCTAGGATCAGAATTTGAAATTTTCCCGCGCGTTTCCTGACGTCATCGACGAACAACGTTTTGAGTCAGTTGCGGCCTGATTTTCAAGCTAGCAGGTCAACTCATTTATTCCGTGCTCCTAACCCATACGCGGGCCGGAATATCTTATTCTTAACTAACCAAAACCATGTCGATATCACACTTTTCCAAGACTCATCCTAGTCTTGGTGCAAACAGCATGTTGAACTTTCCTCCGTTTTCAGCTAGAAAATGTAGAGTTCTACGACACCGTCGTCAATATATTTTTCCAAGACTCATCCTCGTCTTGGTGCAAACAGCATGTTGAACTTTCCTCCGTTTTCAGCTAGAAAATGTAGAGTTCTACGACACCGTCGTCAATATATTTTTCCAAGACTCATCCTAGTCTTGGTGCAAACAGCATGTTGAACTTTCCTCCGTTTTCAGCTAGAAAATGTAGAGTTCTACGACACCTTCGTCAATATATTTTTCCAAGACTCATCCTAGTCTTGGTGCAAACAGCATGTTGAACTTTCCTCCGTTTTCAGCTAGAAAATGTAGAGTTCTACGACACCGTCGTCAATATATTTTTCCAAGACTCATCCTCGTCTTGGTGCAAACAGCATGTTGAACTTTCCTCCGTTTTCAGCTAGAAAATGTAGAGTTCTACGACACCTTCGTCAATATATTTTTCCAAGACTCATCCTAGTCTTGGTGCAAACAGCATGTTGAACTTTCCTCCGTTTTCAGCTAGAAAATGTAGAGTTCTACGACACCGTCGTCAATATATTTTTCCAAGACTCATCCTCGTCTTGGTGCAAACAGCATGTTGAACTTTCCTCCGTTTTCAGCTAGAAAATGTAGAGTTCTACGACACCGTCGTCAATATATTTTTCCAAGACTCATCCTCGTCTTGATGCAAACAACTCAGAATGTTCCTTCACTGAAGAAGATTGATAAACTTTTCATACGCCTATGAAACTTCTAACCCTTATTGAACCAGTTCCAAAAAATATAACATTTCACATACATTACTAAACCTCACATTGAGTACCTTTCCTATTTGTGTACACATGCACCTTTCGTACAACAAGACATTTTTCCAGAACTTTCTTTCTGATGAAAGTTTTCCCGCCTTAGCCATCTTGGTTTTCTGTTTTGGCGCGGAACTTTAATATTCTAATAGTCTCTACATATTACTAACTGCCTACAGACTAAAAAATAACAGACCTAACCTTTTCTGATGATCTCCACGGTCGAGACTAGATTATTTGTTATTAAAATAAAATTTCTTATTGTTTTCCACCAGACTCATTTTGTCGTTTAATCCTGGCTATCTACTTGTATTATTTTTATGCACTTGTTGAATGGACCCTTTTCCTCACTAAGATCACTCATTCAATATTTTTACTTTGTTTGTGGATTCGGTAGTCATAAGTAGTGTCTGGCACAAGGCCTCATTTTAATAAACCAGCACTGCATACTACTGGGCCCGCAACACACTTGTGACTCTTTGCCAAACTACGCCAAAATATCGCCTCTTGACACGAATGTTCTGCACTGTTGTTAGATTGACAGAATAAATAAATCCATTGTTTAATCAAGTGACAAGTATTCCCTGACGTCCAGACACCAGACATCAAACAGTAGAAATAATATCAAGCGATTGAGACTAAAACCTATAATCCAATCAATATCGTCGGTATAACGCCATTATTTTATCGCTCTCTGTCACAGTTTGTATTAATGTTAATCTGATCGGTTTGAATTTTTCCCGAAGCGGAATTTTTCAGCAACATTCGAGTACCAGGAGCTGTAAGCGTG
>CAHIKZ030005540.1:1095000-1162500 GCA_903632075.3 Acanthosepion pharaonis
ATGAGTCAGCTCATTCTTGCTGGGTTTACTAGTACACCAGGGTATACCCAAAATTCCAACAAAAGCAGATAATTTTAGAACGTGAAAATTGGTCCGAGAAATGCATGAAAAGGGGTGGATATCTGGTGACACTCAATGGACCTGATTAATGGGCCAAAGAATGGATTTTATCCGATGAAGATATGCTTGTAGCTAAAAAAACGGTAGCAAGGTGTCAATGTGGTGTCATGGGTTGGAATTGTCGACCAAACTCTTATTGAACCATTCAAAATAAATGAAGGAGTTGAATTGAAGAATGCTATTATCATTTCATGAACACGACTTTCTTTGAATGAAAATTGGGTATTTATGCACAACAATGCGCCTTCTCATGTATCTAAGTTTATCCGTGTATTTTTTAGCGTAAAAAAGTTTACAGGAGAGGAGATAATGGAAAGTCCTGATCTGAATCCGTCGAAAATCTATGGCCAATTGTGAAGATGAAAATACACAGAGTCAGTAACTGCTGAAGTAAAATAAGTAACACAATCAATGGATAATATATTGCTGTCCATAATATTTCTTGGGATTAATAGTGGAGTGTTTTCCCGTTGCCATCTCCACGGTGATTTATTGCGACACCACCTCTAGATAGCTGGCCGTTGACTCATCGAGAGTTCTTCCACATTTTGTTAAGTCTTATTGAGAATGTTTACTATATTAAGATGAAAATGTTTCAAAGACATATATTTTTAGAATTTGTTCTATTATAGGAGTTGATAAATTATTAATGATTTTATTATCTTGCATTTCTTAAAAAACACATTAAACTGAGACATTTTTGTATCTTTTAAAGTAAAAGATAAAATTCCAGTAACTACAGTGTATTTCCTTTTATTTTGACAAAAAATACAAACTATAAAAAAAAATGAACATACAACAGTATCATATTGTGTTTTCATCAATAAAACCACCACCTGCCTTAATTGCCAAAACAAACCCACTAAGACGCTTAACTGTTTGGATTAAACATATAGTCTTTATGCTTTTAGCCCACGACATTGGACTCTTTTAAGCGTGATGGTAGGTCTGTTGTGGTGTGATGGTGTTTTGAAGGGGGGGGGCTGGAGATTTGATTCATTTCTAGGTGATTATGAAAATAGAACAATATCATTCGATTTTCCAAAAATATGTTATACAGTCTGGTTTATGTGTAACTAAAAAAATCACCTTTCTACAAAACAACGATCCAGAACACTCTTCTGAATGACGTCAAAAAAAAAAAGAACGAAATTTTGGAAATTATGATTTTGCTGCCTTAATCTCCTAACCACCTGATCTGATTCTAGAAAAGCTAGTGTCGTGCTAAACAAATTTTCTCGATAGAATCTTATCTTACACATTTATATGTCTACCATTCGTCTATGCATTGAATATTGCTGCAACATTTCGTATAATGCTCCTGCTCTATATTTAGGGATTCTTTATAAAATCCATAGAAAAATCTGCAGTGTTATAGGTGCTAACCTGACATCTCGTTTTCGGCCATTTTTCCACCGCCGTAACGTAGCTTCAATGTGCCATTTTTTTTAATGGTAATTGTTTTGGTGAACTTTTATGAATTTAAGCGCAGTACTAGATTGGCAACTAGGTCTCATCATTTTACAGTTGAATTGGCTAGATGTAACTGTAAGTTCTATGCTAAAAGTTTCTTTTCTCACACTTCTCGCTCGTGGAAATCACTTCCGGTGTCTTGCTCCCCAATCAAGTTTGATCTTCAAAAGTCTAATTGCAATGTCAATCGTTATCTTCTCTCTTAATACTTCTTGATCTTTTAATAATTTTATCTTCTCTCACACAGCAATCTTTATTGCCTTGGTTGGGGTGAAATGATTAAAAAAAAACAACCATGGCTATTCAATTATAATAAAAAAAAGAGCCATCATAGTCTACGTCCTACGTGGAAACGACCTTTTAAATAATTGATTCACAATGGAAATTCTGACCAAATGACCAAGCGACCTTCTTTTTTGTTTGTAGCGATTTCTGATCACGCCGAGTACTTAACATCACACCTATGTCCATCAGAAATGAAGTGTACACATGACTATGTATGTAGACACGAATTTACATAGGCTTGCATGTTGTCGGTCTTGTTACTGTGATATCTGAACAGTGATTGATGTTTCTTTGTTGGTTATTTTTTATTCCGAAATGACAATGTCTGACTCATTTCTCCCTCGATGCCGATCGGTCTGTCCATTTAAAATTTGTTGCGAAAAGCGTGTCGCACAAACTGTCGGAACTCACTGAATAGATTCGCCTTTCTCTTTGCAACGGTTGCAAACGCTGGCATACACACATAAAAGCAAATTTTGAATATGAAAGCCATTGCACGTGCAAACGTCCAAGTTGTTTGCTTCATAAAATAGATATTTATATTCATATGCATAAATATACATATAATATTGAGATAATAGTAACAACAAATAAGACATTGTTTTATCTGACATCGGAACACGACAATGTCCGGTAGGAACCAATTCTTTTATAAACATTCAAATTCCCGGTTTTAATAATCAATTTTTGAATTATTTAAAGCTGAAACATCTTTTAATATTGAACAAATTTCTTTTGAATGTTCCGTAGTGCAATGGATAGTGACTCACAATTAAAAATCGGAAATCTTTTAAACGCTATTAAAAATTTGGAACTGTCATTTGATCTGACGTGCTATACTATTTAACTGCAGAGGAAGCATCTGGTTAGCAATGTCCAAATTAATATTCTTAAACAACAAATTTTCCAGGGTCTTTCTTGAACAGTAATATGGACTTTGCTAACCAGACCCTTCTTCTGTAGCTGTGTAGTATAGTGCATCAGATCAAATGACGGTTGCGTGTAGGGTACAGGTTCCACTCCTATCGGAGGACACATATTTTCTGCGTAATTTCACAGACATTCGGCACGGCAACAGTAATTAATACTTTTTTTTATTATAAGCAGAGCATTTACTTAAATAATTGTATCTAGAAAAATAACGTATAAACAGAAAATATGTTAAAATAATTGTCGGACTCAGTCCATTTCTATAATATATATATATATATATATATATATATATATATATATATATATATATATATATATATATATTCGCTGCTATATTCTGGTATTTTCCTTTACTCTGTGTTCGAGTCGAGAGTTTTTTTATGTATATTTCCGGCTTTATGGCATCTAAGTAAAGGCAAATCCAATTCTTATTTTCAGAACGGCTCGAAAGTAAGAAATTCATTTATTCTTTTCAGAAATTAATCCAAAGCAAATCCACACACAAACAGATATATATATATATATATATATATATATATATATATATATATATATATATATTCGAACGCATATCACCTGAAAAAGGGCACTATATATATATATATAGATATATATAGGAGGCATGGATAGCAGAGCCAAGTTCGAATACCAGTCGAATCCATTACAGTCACTTACGTGCTAATACGTAAAAACACTTACGTGCTAATACGGAAAGGTATGAATCCTGTTCCTCTCCCTCCAGCTATGGGTAAAATAGCAGGACAGACTGGGTTCTATAGCCTTGGATGGCAACTGGTCTAGGAGAAGGAAAACTCTGAATTCAAAACCTGTGGAGGGTCGTTTGGGAACCTTGTGGCATTCGGTGCACCAGGTCTCTGTATTCGTCCCTTCAAAAAGTGTGGATGGTCCTGCACGAGGCCTTCACCACTATAATCAAATCTCATGTGCCGGTGTCAGGCTGTCGGTTTCCTGGAAACTGATCTGCTTGACCCTCATATGTTGAATCTCGACGGGAGAGTCGATTATATATATATATATATATATATATATATATATATATATATATATATATATATAGACAGAGAAATTACATTTAAATTACATTCAATAACTCATTGTATGGCCATTTCCCTCATAAGAGATTAATCTTACGAGGTTTATCAACACCAAACGGTTTGAAAATAAAATGAAAAGAATGGGGAAGATGGCAATGTAAAAGAAAAATATATATGCTCTGTAATAAACACATTGAGCTCTCTTTGTGGATCAGTTTTAATATTTTATATTATTAGGATTCACTTGGATTACTTACCACAGATTTTTTACACACACACACAAACACACACACACACACACACATATATATATATATATGTGTGTGTGTGTGTGTGTGTGTGTGTGTGTGTGTGTGTGTGTGTGTGTGTGAAAAGTGTATATAAATATAAATAAATATATATATGTATAATTATTTATATATTATATGCGCGGTACTTATTAGAAAGCGCTCAATATCAGAGATAGAGCTAACATATTTGGTTGGATAGATGTGAGTTTGTGACCCTGGGTTTCACGCTTCAGCGATCGTCAGACAAAATCACAATGTAGGATATTTAATAATAGGATGCTGCCTGCCATACTTACTGCTGCTGTTAAATAGTTAGTCATCTGTGATTACAATATTATTAGCGAATCCCATTTTGTATTTGTTTCTATGCTAGTCCATATTCCAACCTTCTTCAAGCGATATATGTTGTAATTTCAAACCAAACCCTTTATTTAGTCGACGGGGGGTAGATTGTTCTAATTCCTTTGGATATCCCGGTTCCACTTAATTCCCGTTGTACACTTTTGGCCTTTTTCAGGTGATATGCGTTGTAATTTTCCCCTGAATCATTTATTCAGTCAACTCTCCGAGTTTTTGTTCCTTCTGCTCTCGCCAGGAATTGGGTGATCCAAAAGTGACTAGAACTAATTGTTGTGAGTTCAATATTTGGACGCAGCAGCGGGAACTTTGAGAATTCAATAAAAGGTTCGGTTCGAAATTCCAACCTATATAGTCTGAAGAAGGCCATAGCGTTCAACGACCGAAACGTCGTTAATATCGCAATAAAGATTAGGATAACAGTCCGAACCATGTAAATAGTGTAAATATTTACAATACCTCATCTCAGAAATATAGACAGATCTACCTCCATAATGGTGAGATTAATCATTTCCATGCAGAAAACATTAGGTATTCACTGACCGAGTAGTTAGCGTTATTGTTGGCTGAAATATATAAAAATCTTAATCTAGTCAGTCAATTTCAGTACAGCTGACGTGACTCATTCTGTGTCCAATTGTCACATTCTCTATGGAGTAGCAACCAAGAGCATTTAGCCTTATAGTCCACATTGATGAGGAATCAACGTATAGAAATTTCTGTGAATTTGAATAATTGGCTCCAATGCAGATATTCAGTAGATAAGCACAAGGTTCAATATAGAGACAGTTATAAGCATAAGATTCAATATACAGACAGACTGTTATATGCATAAGATTCAATATAAAGGCAGTTATAAGCATAAGATTCAATATAGAGACGGTTATAAACATAATATTCAATATAAAGACAGTTATAAGCATACGATTCAATTTTAGAGACAGTTATTAGCATAACATTCAATACAGAGAGAGTTATAAGCATATGATTCAATATAAAGACAGTTATAAGTTTAAGATTCAATAGAGAGACGGTTATAAGTATAAGATTCAATATAAAGAAAGTTATAAGCATAAGATTCAATATAGAGACAGTTATAAATATACGATTCAATATAGAGACAATTATAAGCATAAGATTCAATATATAAATAAACATAAATATAGACAGCAAGAAATATAATTTCAATATATAGACACTTATAAGCAATACGAGTATCGTTCAAAAAGTTCCAAGCATCACCCAGAAAGAGCCATAGCTGAACATTTTTGTTTCAGAAACAATCTACCACTTCTTATAAAACTAGAAATACTAATTAAGAATTCTGTCTTAATTTTTGTGAAGGTGACGCCCATGCAAATGGTTTGATACATGCAACAAATCTAAAAATGGTCAAAACAACGCACCAGCAGTCATAAAGTATCTCTAAAAGAAAGGCAAGCTAACCAAGGAAATCCATGAGGACATGGTAAAGACACTTGTTGTGGACTGCCCTTTCTATGCAGCTGTGAAGAAGTAGACTGCGGAATTCAAGCGGGGCGAAGACGGCGCAGAAGATGACCCTCGATCAAGTCGTCCAAAATCTCAACTACTGATGAACAAGTTGATGGCCTTTACTGTATGGTTTAAAATGACAGACGGCTTACTGTCCAGTAGATAGCTAACTTCATAGGCATCAGTTCTGGTTCAGTCCATACAGTTTCTTGGCGTTAAGCAAACTGTCTTCAAGATGGGTTCCAATTTGCTGCCACTGGAGCAGAAGCTGAAAGGAGTTGACATTTCCAAGACACTTCTGACTCGCTTCCAGGCTGACAACTTAGGACCGGAATCAAAGATTCAAAGCAAACAACGGAAACACTCTATTTCTCTACCCCTGAAGAAGTTCAAGCAGGCAGCGTCTTTTGTTAAGGTGAGGGCTTCTTCTTTTTTCGGATTTTAAATGACAGACGGCTTACTGTCCAGCAGATGGCTAACTTCATAGGTCTGGTTCAGTCCATACAGTTTCTTGGGATGAGCAAGCTGTTTAAGATGGGTCCCAAGAATACTGATACCAGAGCAGAATCTGAAAAGTCTTGACCTCTCCAGGACATGACTCATTCCTAAACCTGAGAATTTCCAATGCTGATTATTAACTCAAGATGAAACCTGGATTCACCACTTTGAACCTGAATCAAAGACAGCAAACATTGAAACTCTCTAGTTCTCACCCCTGAAGAAGTTCAAGCAGACTGTTGGAAAGATGGCTTTGTTATTTTTAATTTGAAGGCGTTGATATAACCTGAAAAGGGAGAAAAAACTATTAATGGACAGTAGAATTAAGACAACTGAAAGATGCAATCAAGTTGAAATGCAGAGAGTAGCTGTGCTCAGGATAAGGATGCCCTATTCACACTGCTTAGATTGCAGTAGCTGAATCAACCAACTATTTTTATCTTAATTTCTGTGCAGGTGAAACCAATACAAAGGTGCAAGGTGTGAGACAAATCTAAAAATAGACAAAACAAAGGCCCGAGCAGCCATAAAGTTTCTGCGAAAGAAAGGTATCACACCCAAAGAAATCCACAAGGACATGGTACAGACACTTGCTAAGGATTTCCCTTCCTATACAACTGTGAAGAATTGGGCTGAGGAATTCAATTGGGGAAGGAAGAGCACAGATGACCCTTGGTCAGGTTGTCCAAAAACCTCAACCACTGATGAGCAAGTTAAGGCCATTCACCATATGGTATTGGATGACAGACATCTTACTGTCCAGCAGATAGCTAAGTCCATAGGCATTAGTTCTGGTTCAGTCCATATTGAGATCTTGGCGATGAGCAAGCCGTCTGCAAGATGGGTCCCAAGAATACTGATACCAGAGCGGAAGCTGATACGGCTTGACCTCTCCAGGACACTTGTGACTCATTCCTAAATCTGAGAATTTCCAATGCTTTGATTATTAACTCAAGATGAAACCTGGATTCACCACTTTGAACCTGAATCAAAGATTCAAAGCAAACATTGGAAACTCTCTAGTTCTCTACACCTGAAGAAGTTCAAGCAGGCAGCGTCTGTTGGTAAGGTGAGGGCTTCTTCTTTTTTCGGATTCTGAAGGCGTAATCATGATAGACTACTTGGACAGTAATATGAATCAGAATTAAGACAACTGAAGGAAACAATCAATTCGAAACACGGGGGAAGCTGAGGACAAGTGTGCTCTTCCTCTAGAATACCGCTCCTGCTCATACTGCTCAGTTTGCAGTAGCTAAAGCAGCCAACTGTGGCTTTGAATTGCTACCTCATCCCCCTTACTCACCAGCTTTAGCTCCATCTAACTTCTTCCTGTTTCCTAAACTCAAATCCCACCTGCGCGGTCGCCATTTTGAAAACAATGATGAGATCATATGTGCTTTGAAGGAGTTTTTGGAAGACAAAGACGCCACCTTCTTGAGTGATGGTGTTAAGGGGTCCCCCCTTTTATACTTGCCCAGTGTGTCTTGTACTCTGCCGGTGAATACTCGAGAGTGAGAGAGTGAGAGTGTGAGGAAACCGCTTTGTAGGAGTCACAGTTGCGAGCACGTAGACTCAGAAGGAAGTCCTACTTCAATACTGAATTTCCCAGACTTTTTATATATATATATATATATATATATTATTCTACTAACTGCATTTCTGAATCTCTTCTTTCAATTGTATTATTACGTCTTACATTTATTTGCTATATTTCATTCCTGCGTTTGTCATTCATTTTGAGACCGGATTTCATCCGGGAAGCCACAACATATGGGATTACAATACTTGAGCATCGATCGGCCAAGTGCATTGATGTCAAGCGGGACTATATTGAAACTGTCTTCTTTTTCCAACTGGATGAGGCTTAGAACTTTTTGAACGGACCTGGTATATAGACAGTTATAAGCATAAGGTTCAATGTATAGACTATTATAAACAATGTATAGTCAATTATAAGCATAAGTATCCAATAAATACACAACTGTATGCATGAGGTTCACTATATAGACAATTATTCGTTCCAATGTTTAGAGCATAAAGTGAAATATATAGACAATTATCAACATAAGGCAACAGATTCTGTTCGTGTATATACTTCAAGTATCCATGCCCGTTTATAAGTATAGAATAACTTTCTTCTGAGGATGTCCTGTGATATTTAAATGGTTATCTCGTGATTGCGTCAATTTTTGTCTCATCTTTTTTTTTTTCGTCTTCAATCGAAGAATACAAATGATTAAGTTTGTTGAATAAAAGCTTTTTTAATCAAACCTAATGACACCTAAGTGTTACATCCAGACCAAGATGAAACAATTTCTCTCTCTCTCTCTCTCTCTCTCTATATATATATATATATATATATATATATATATATATATATATATATATATTTCATCTATCTCTCGCCACGGGTGCCCTCTCTCTTTCTTTTCTTTCACTTTTATTCTCTTTTCTGTCTCTTTCTTTCTATACATGCTTCTTGTTTTATTTCGTCTTCCTTTTTTCTTTCATAACCCCCCCATGCATTTTCCATCTCAATCTCTTTCTATCTATCTTTCTATTGTTAGCTCGTCTTTCTTTCTCTCTCTTTCTCATTCGCTTTCTCTTTCTTTTTCAATAATTCTTTCTCTTTCTTTCTATCTTTTTTCTTTCTTTCTTTGCTGTTACACTTTCTCTTCCATCCTTGCATTACTATGTTTTCTTCTATTTTTCAAATGATTTCGCCCTTTCATTCTATCTACTGTCAGTTTTTTTATTTTTCTTTCTTTTCTTTCTTTTTCTTTCTTTCTTTTCATTGTTGCTTAAGCAATTCTTATTTTTTCATTCTTTCTTCCTTTTCTTTTTCCTTCTTTCTTTTCTTTTCTTTCTTTCTTTTCTTTCTTTCTTCTCATTATAAAGCTAATCTTAGTTTTTCTTTTCTTTCTTTTTTTTTTTCATCTCATTACAGCTGAAATTTAATCTTTTAATTTTCTTTCTTTCTTTTCTTTACTTCATAATCATTCTTTCTCGTTTGATAAATTTTGGTTGTCTCTTTTACGATCTCTTTCTTTCTCGCATTAATATATTGGATTTTCTTTTCTATTCCTCGTGTCTCGATTTCTATTTCCTTCTTTCTACCTGTCTTTGTTTTTTTCCTTTCAATCTAGTCAGTGAATTCAACAACGTCGACAGGAATTTTCTCGATTTCTCACTGCGAAATCCATTAAAAATGACAAGATGATTATTGACTTGTAAAAAAAAAAAGAAAAAAAAAAGCAAGTTAGTGTTTACGCGGAAAACGGATCCGCTTCTTCTAGCTGTGGGTAAATAGCAAGACAAACTGGGTTCTATAGCATTGGGTAGAAACCTCTCTAAGACAAGGAAAAACTCTGAAAAAATTATGAAACCCCTTCGTTAGTTAACCAGGAGCCCTCCTATTCATTCGCTTCTTTCTATATTTATTTCCCTATCGTTCTTCTCTCTTTTTGCATTTATTTATTTAGTCTTTCAATTTCCTTTCTTTCTTTCTTTCTTTTCAATTTTTAGCCGTCTCTCTTTTTTTAACTTTTTCTCTTTTTTTCTTTCTTTTCTTTCTTTCTTTTCTTTTCTTTTCTTTTCTCTCTCTATTTTTCTCTCCTTCTATTATTTTATACATCTTTTCTTTATGTCTTCCTTTTTCCTTCCACTCTTTTCTCCATTTTTATTTCTTTTCCTTGTCTCTTTTCCTTCCTTTTCTTTTTTTTTTTTTCACTTTCTTTTCTCTTCTTTTCTTTTCTTTCTTCACTTCTGCTTTCTATTCGTCTCTCTCTCTTTTCTATCATTCTTTCTTTCTTTTTGTCTATTGTATATGCAATCTCTTTCGTCATCTCTAATTAACATATCCACCCTCAATTCGTCTCTCTTCCTCTTCTTTCTCTCTCATTCTGTCTCTCATAGGTATTATTTTATCGAAATGCTCTTTCACTCTTTCCTACTATATCTCTCTCTCTCTCTCTATATATCTCTCTCTCTCTCTACTTCTCAATTTTATCTCTTCCTTTTTATTTCTTCCTCGCTCTTCTTTGTCTTTTTCTCTTTCTCGCTCTCTTTCTTTGTCTATCCCTTTCTTCCGTCCGTTCACCTTCCCTCTCTGTTTCAGACTTTCTTCACCTGTATTTTCTCTCCTATGTATCAAATCTCGTTATTCAGTCTTAAGTAGTCTTTTCATTCCCAGTCCTCACACTCTGATATGAACGCACACATACATACATTTACAAGGCCCGATCAAAACTATGGCAACGGAGCTAAAAAAAACGCAGTGAAGTTGCTTAGCACTGTTTAACTAAACTCTCTTGGGCATACATATTAAATTATAACGTTCTCGCTCACTTTCTTTGTTTATAGTAGTGACTAGCAGCATGGTCCGGCGTTGCCCGTGCTTGATTCAAAAATCGTTCGACTCATACAGCAATCGCTATCACTTGACTAAAAAATATTTTGCCCTTTCTTGCCTTTAAAAGAGTGCCATTTGCCGTGCTGATGTTGCTATATGCCTTACTTCTTGCCTATCTCTGCGAATTTTTCTAAGCTCTATACTAAACATTAAATCTGTTACGAAAAAAGAACTAAACAAAATGAACACAAAACGATCAGCTTTAAAAAAAAAAGGACTCATAACTGGAAAAACTGAATGAAAAATAATGTTAACAACAAATACTTTTCACACCCAACCCAGTTCTGCGGAATCAGAATCAACGTTGAGTTTAAGCCCTTCTGAATGAGCCAATTGGAGTAAAGTGCGATGCAGATTTAAATTTTTTTCCCACTTGTGACGAATGCAGCTATCGATTTTTTTTTTTTTTTGCATGTTTAGCATGCTAGTTAACATTCGTGTCAGTCAGCTGTTGACTCTCATGCTGGACAATAGAATCTTCCTGCCTATCCGTGGCAGCCAGCTATAGGCTCTCACCCTGGCCAGTACTAGATGGCCGCAAACTTCATGAAAAGTGCCGTAGAAGCATGAGGGAAATCTTGGCAAAGTTCCTTGGCTAACTTGGAGCATGTACATGTAAATTTTGGTGCAAATCCGTCGAAAATTGCGACCGTGCATTCGTTACACACACACACACACACACACACACACACACACACACACACACACACACACACACACACATCCTGCCTTTTATAGAAACAGATTGAAAAGAAAATGTGTAGAGTGTGGTCGTTTCACAATACCACATCGATCCCATCAGTGGCCATGGCGTGTGCAGCAGTTTTTTTGTCAAAGACAACATTCCACATGTCTGACACCTACTATATTCCCCAGATCTCGACCCACCCGACTTTTTTCCTTTTAAATATCAAATCCCACTTTACAGGGACAATATTTCATGAAGTCGTGGAAATCCAAGTGAATGCAACGAGTTTGCTTCTCGTTATCCCAAAGTTCCAGGAATGGTTCCATTAATGGAAGCGACGCTGGATAAAGAGTGTTGCTTCAGAAGGGGACTACTACGAAGGAGATTAAATACTGAATTGATATGTGTGGTAGTTTTCTTGTTATAGCATCAGCCCTGACACTTTTTGATCAGACCTCCTACATTGTTGTACATAAACTCTCCTTTACGCTATAAGATAAACGGCACGCTTCCTCTCTTTTAAACACATCCTCACATAATTATATTATGGTCCTAATTCAGAAACTCACACGTCATTACTCTTGCGCGGGTTTCACATTAAAAAATTTAAAAGCTAAACTAATAAAGATGACAACAGGAAAAAAACATAATTGAACAGAAATATTTCAGGAGCTTGTGGAAAAATAAGATAATACTTTTATTCCTCAGGCATATACACGTTTCTAGATAAATTCGAGGAGAAATGAGCTGGTTGGTATATGAGACGGGTTGCGTCAATTGCTTTTAATTTTTTTTTACACCACATGGTGGCGGCTCTGTTAGCCTCGTTTTGAGCAGAAGGGCTTTAAGTTAATTATTCTTGAGTCACATAGCTTGTAAGAATGAAAAGTATTGGTTCTTTCACTTTGAAAAAAGTGTACCTCTCTCATGCTTATGATGTGCGGTTGACTATAACACACACACACACACACATATATATATATATATATATATATTATAATTATTTTTTAAAAATATGAATCCTTCGCTACATAAGAGTTTTCAAGTTTCAAAAACAAGAGCCAAAACCCTCAATATAATTATTAAAATTAGACGGAATTAAAGTATCAGGCTCTGTTTTATCCTCAAGTTGCATATATATATATAAACATTTCTATGTTTATACATTCTTTTTATAGATACACATATTTAAGTAAATGCTCTGTTTTATAATATACAGTATTTATAACATTTACCAGCCTGAATGTCCGATAAATTTTCATAGAAAATATTCGTCCTCCGACAGAAATCGAACCGGTATCTTATACGGAACCGTCGTTTAGCCTGACGTGCTCTTAACCGATCGAGCCACAGAGGATCGTTCGATTAGCAAGGTCGAATTTACTGACTTTAAACTTCAATCTTCCATGTATCCCTCACGTACATTCATATCTTCTCAAAGCTTATCCAAATGTAAACAAATGACGTCACACACTATGAAACGGACAAAGTCCGACAATTATTTTTTAGACAATTTTATGTTTATACATTCTTTTTATGAAAATGTCTTAAAATAATTGTCGGACATTGGTGAAGTGTTTTCGATGCTTTCTCCACTGTTTGAAATTAAGAGACTACTTTCACTTTCATTGAGTACCACCCAAGGCTAGAGAGCTCAGTCTACCCTGCTATTTAACCAGCAACTCTAAGGATAAGAGATTGAGCCATGCCGTTCCTAACGGTATTAGTGGGGGTGGGGATAAGAAAATGGGTTGAAATTTAAACTCGAGCCGCCGATTCCATTTTCAAAATATCCTTCCGCGGAGCTAATTTTCCTGAAAATATAACAAGGTTTATTTCTAAATTTCTGGTTTTTCTCATGACAATTCTAAAATTTCCACAGGCTCTGATTTTTTTCCCTTCCATCCGCTATAACAAATAAGCCAGATTATGTTCGGATTAGGTCTGTATAACACCAGGCCTGTAGTCAGTAACACCTAAATAAGTGTGGGGTGGCATCAACAATAAATGAGCAAGCTCGTTTACCTGATAATCACCCTGGCCTTACTGCTGATCTTTGTCTAATGACAATTTTCCGTACGCAAGAGAGAATGATGGATGTTCTGATTTTCAAGTGCATGTAAGATCAAGGGAAGTTGATGAAATACCTTGAAGATCAAGGTTACTAGTTTCGGAATGTCCCTAGAGATGGTCACAGTCTCCAGCGTGCAGTAATAGCGTCGATATTGTCATAGGGTATCAGTCCTTCTCGTGAGAGACTAACTCACAAATTCTCACAGAGATCTTAGACAGACATCAGCGTTAGTAAGATTCTTGCCTTAGAAGGAAATAATGTTCTCACGGATCTGAAAATTTACATAGCATCAAACGATTGCAAAACAGATATAGACACGATTCCAAATACTTTCACTGTTATAGCATTGACTAAAAATTTGTATCAGAATCGCAATAGAAGAATTGCATATATATATGTGTGTGTGTGTGTGTGTGTGTGTGTGTGTGTGTGTGTGTGTGTGTGTGTGTGTGTGTGTGTGTGAAAAGTGTGTGTATATAAATATAAACATAAATATATATATATTTAAAAGTGTGTGTATATAAATATAAGCATAAATATATATATGTGTGCGTGTGTGTGAAAAGTGTGTGTATATAAATATAAACATAAATATATATATATTACGTGTGTGTGTGAAAAGTGTGTGTATGTAAATATGAACATAGATATATATATGTATATATATATATATATATATGGGTGAAAAAAAAAATATATATATATATATTATCTATATATTATATGCGCGGTACTTATTAGAAAGCGCTCAATATCAGAGATAGAGCTAACATATTTGGTTGGATTAATGTGAGTCTGTGACATCAATCCAACCATATTCTATATTGCTTTATTCACGACGTCCCGGCCGTTGAACACCGGTTACTGATACAAATTTGCTTATATATATATATATATATATATATATATATGTGTGTGTGTGTGTGTGTGTGTGTGTGTGTGTGTGTGTGTGTATGAAGTTTTCTCTGATTTCACCAGTAGATAAGACAGTATTCATGAATAAAAATGACAATAGGAAAACTAGTAATTGCTGACGCGTTTCGTCCAGTGTGGACTTTATCAAAGCAAAATACGAAATTAATTTAATTGAACAAGGTAACTAATAAAAACAAAAACAGAATGTTCCTGACATTAACAATATGAAAATAGCTTTTCTTTACATTACAGTCGCTAGGAACATTCCTATTGTTATTTTTATATATATATATATATATATATATATATATATATATATATATATATATATATGAATAAATATACTCTTAAGGTATCTATATATAGGGATAAAAGTACTCAATATCAGAGACAGGCGTGTGTAATATAAAGTAAACATTGAAGTCAACACTCAGGGCGACAGGCTGTTTCATGCTAGACGTAATCGTCAGGCCACCGACTGCGTCTACCATGAATCAAACTATAGCCTTATATTTATATTTACATACACTCTATCATACACTCTATCTTGAGCACTTTACCCCATAAATATAGCATGCCTTAAGAGTATATTTCATATATATACGTGTTGACTTCAATATTACTTATATATATATATATATATATATATATATATATATATATATATATATATGAAGTTATTAAGCAAATCATATTCGATGTTTAAACAAAGCCTTAGTTAAAAATTTTAGGTAGTATCAATATGTTTTATTGAAGTTATTTGATGTATTCTAAAAGACTGTCGTCTGAAGTTACACATTATATTGAGGGTTTTGGCTCTTGTTTTTGAAACATGAAAACTCTTATGTAGCGAAGGATTCATATTTTAAAAAAATAATTATAATATATATATGTGTGTGTGTGTGTGTGTGTGTGTTACAGTCAACCGCACATCATAAGCATGAGAGAAGTACACTTTTTTCAAAGTGAAAGAACCAATACTTTTCATTCTTAGAAGCTATGTGACTGAAGAATAATTAACTCAAAGCCCTTCTGCTCAAAACGAGGCTAACAGAGCCGCCACCATGTGGTGTAAAAAAAAATTAAAAGCAATTGACGCAACCCGTCTCATATACCAACCAACTCATTTCTCCTTGAGTTTATCTAGAAACGTGTATATGCCTGAGGAATAAAAGTATTATCTTATTTTTCAACAAGCTCCTGAAATATTTCTGTTCAATTATGTCTTTTTACTGTTGTCATCTTTATTAGTTTAGCTTTTAAATTTTTACTTCAATAAAAAGTTAATAAAATCATCAAAAATTGATAAACGCTTATAATAAAAGTAATAACAAAGTCACATAATAGGACTTTGAATCCTTTATTTTTTTATATAATAACCTTCCTTCTCGATAACAGTCAATTATCTAGTATTCATTGATTTTGTTAATTATTTTATTTCAGCAGGTTCAATTTCCCATATGGTAGTTTTAATTGCTTCACATAGTCTGCTCTACGGTTAAAATTGCTTGCCACTTCATATAATTACATCTTCACAATGGACCATAGATTTTCGATCGGATTCAGATCAGGACTTGATGGTGGCCGTTCCATTATCTACTGTCTTGTAAATCTTTTATGTTCAAAGAATTGAGAAGGAGCATTGTCGCGCATAAATACACACTTCACTTTGAAACAATGGGACTTGTAGTATGCAAAAATGTCCTCTTCATAAAATCACAATAGTTCAGTTTAACTGCTTCATTGAAGTTGAATTATCAATAATGGTTTGGGTGACAATTCTAACTTATATCATAACACTGCCCCTTCTTCTTGATTTCTTTTAGCCACAGGCGCGTCTGAATTGGATAAGATCCATCATTTCTCCTATCCATTAGATCCATCAAATGTCACTCAAGATTCGTCCATGAAAATTACTTTAGAAAAGTCAATTTTCATGTACTTCTTGGTTCAATTTTGACGCTTTAAAATATTTGCTTTAGCGAGAGGAGGTTGTTTAGGAGATTTTTTTACAGATCCCAATTCACAAAGTATTCTACACATTTTGTCCTTGATTCCTTCAATTCCAACCTTTTCAAAGAGATGAGCGATGGTCAAAAGTTGTTTCGCTATAATTTGCTTTAGATTACGTTCATATTGAGGAAATAACTTCTTAAAACCATTTTCTGTATATTCGAGTTCTCAATTTACACTTTCAACGGCTTTCTTTATCGTTCGATGATCTCTGTAAAGCTCCTTTAATATCCCTAATGTGGACATTTTCACTCAATATGTTACTTTCTGCTTTTCAGCAGTTGTTACGTCCTTCCACTTACCCATGTCTCAGCATATACTATGGACAAAAAGAAAAAATAGTTTTTATTAGATTTTAGAAGTCTTAAGCTACTGCTAATATTAGTTTAATCTGCATATTAAATTCAGTCAATCCATTTTCGTAAATTCCAAATATCTCAAAAGCAAACCACTAAAAGTGGCAGAAAATTTAGTTAAATATTTTTCTAAGGGTGGAAATGAACGAGTTTAAATTTGACAAATTTTTGTTCGGAACTTTTTGAGTTATTGAGGTTTATTTGATTTGCATAATAACTTCAGACAGGCTGTATATATATATATATATATATATATATATATATATATATATATATATATATATATATATATATATATGTGTGCGTGTGTGTGTGTGTGTGTGTGTGCAAATATATAGAAAAATAGGAAAGAACACGTTAGGTAAATAATCCGATGTTCTTTAGTATTTTTGTTTTTATCTTTAAAAAAACCGTGTTCAATATAAAAGTAGAGCCTAAATTATAATTTTTTTTTAAAATATGATGCCTTCGCTACATAAGAGTTCTCATGTTTTAAAAACATGAGCTGAAAGCTTCAATTCAATTTTTTTTAAAATTCGCTTCAGGATGAAACAGAGCTTGATACTTTAATTCAATTTAATTTCTATAATTAAATTGAAGTTTTTAGCTCATGTTTTTGAAACACGAAAACTCTTACGTAGCGAAGGAATCATTTTTTTTTTTAAATAATTATAATACATATATATATATATATATATATATATATATATATATATATATAACAAGAAAGAGTCGTTGATTTTACAATAGTGTCATGATTTCGACAGCGGTTTACCGTCCTCTTTAATTTTAATTTGCTTTGTGTTTTTTTGTTGGTGTTGTTTTTTTTCAATGCCGTTGTATTCAGCTGAAGAATAGTAGTTGTTAGACAGTACAGTACTTTGGCAAACTTCTTTCATTTAATGACAGATCGGCAATATTTATTTGCCAATTACTTTGAATTGTTAATTAAACACTTTCTGTAGATGTGAGTGGTTAGAAGGTTTGCTTTCTGACCATGTCATCCGGGTTCGATTCTCACCATGGTGAATTTTTCAGGAAAGTGACTTCTTGGTGATATGGGTCTGGAGCGTGCAGCAATTTGCAGCCTGAAAACTATACCACTAGTTGACCCACGCCTTGTGAGTGAAATTTGATAGACGGAACCCTTTGATAGCTGTCGATAGTTGTGCTAGCATGAAGTCACAAGTCATCGTGAGCGAGGGTTTAGGTGTGTTGGCCTTGTTCAAACTGTTGATCACCCTAGATAACGCGCTCTCTCCAATAGAGTATCCGTAACTCAGGTCTACTGCAATGTAATTGCACAGGTACGATCTGTGGGTTTCGAACAAATACAAATATGCCTGAGCAGGCGTCTGCAACAAGGATCGGCTAACCGCCTAATTGATGGAAAAAAAACGGTTAACAGTAGCCAACCATATGTGAAACTTTGTCAATTTGTAATCATATCACCAGAAAGGGTTTAATTCCCAATTCAAAATAAATTGGTCAAATAAACATTGCCGAGCTTTCATTAAATACAAGAAGTTTGTCTTAATACTGTACCACCAAACAAGTCGTATTCTTCCGCCGAATATAACGTCATTCGTTTTTACTGCTACTCCTGAAAAGAATGCAACTGAGAAAAAAAATAGCAAATCAAACTTCTGGGGGACGGCAAACCGCTGTCGTGATCATAGGGTCAGTGTAAACTCCTCCATCGTTTCCTTAACATCTGCATAAGGTTTTGAATTCAGAGTTGTCCTTTTCCTAGACTGGTTACCACACAAGGCTAAATAGCTCAGTCTACCCTACTATTTAGATGTGGGAAAGAGATGGATTCATACTCACACTAGAGGATTTGCGTGAAAGGTAATGTAAAAAAAAAAAAAACTAGTGTGTGTGCGTTTTGTTTTTGTTGAAGCTTGAATAAGCATGGAATAATAATAATACAACACAAAATGTACGTAACAAAATGTATTGAAACAATGAAAAAAACAATAACTTACAGGTAGTTTTGGTATATTCTTGGGAAGACTGTTTCTTTCTGCAGAATGGGTTTAAGTTCGGGCAGAGTCTCTGGATTCGATCTCTTAATCTTCCGTCGAGCATTACCAACCCATATTTATATGGTCGGTACTCCACTTATGTAAATTAGGTGTATCATACACAACAGTTTTTAATGAGGATCGATTGATAATAGGCTTCTCCAAATCACTATTTTTTTTTTTTGCCGATCAGAGCATTAACATTAGTTTTATATTCACAACTATTTCTCGAATATCATTATCATCATTTTTCCCATGATCTAGTAAGGTCATAGTGTCATTGCGCAGGTAAGAAACTTACGAGATTCTTCTGTATATATCGTTTATGGGACCATGCTGAGTCTGTGAATTATCCTCCCGTCCATTCAGTGACGTTGTAAGTTGATTTTCCCGCTGTCTCTTCTCCTTTAGCCTTAAGTGGTACTTTGTTTAGCGGCATATCGAACGCCTTTATAAGTCATTTAATGTCGAAATTTAATTTTTCTTTGTAGCATTAGTAATTTCTTCTTATTTCTTGTAATATTTTTTCCTTACAGGAATGTATTGCTGGAATTTTTTTATGAAAATGTATTGCTGGAATTTTTTTATGAAAATGTATTGCTGGAATTTTTTATGAAAATGTATTGCTGGAATTTTTTTTATGAAAATGTATTGCTGGAATTTTTTTTTGAAAATGTATTGCTGGAATTTTTTTATGAAAATGTATTTGGAATTTTTATGAAAATGTATTGCTGGAATTTTTTTATGAAAATGTATTGCTGGAATTTTTTTATGAAAATGTATTGCTGGAATTTTTTTATGAAAATGTATTGCTGGAATTTTTTTATGAAAATGTATTGCTGGAATTTTTTTATGAAAATGTATTTTTCTTTGGAATTTTTTTTATGAAAATGTATTGCTGGAATTTTTTTATGAAAATGTATTGCTGGAATTTTTTTATGAAAATGTATTGCTGGAATTTTTGCTATAACGATTTTTAAGCTTCCATCATGTTTTCACCCCAGTATGGAATTTAACTATTTGCCGATAGCTTGGACCCCAGCAGGTGCTACCACCCTGGGTTAGGGTGAATGTTTGAACAACAGCAGTTAACAGGTGGTTCCACGCTCTTTCCTGTCGGAAATAGTTTATCGTTATACCCGGGACGTGCTGTACTTTGTAGGATGGCAGTTGGAAAGATGGTTAGCTTTTATGATATGTCTATACCATTTAAAATTTCTTTTCTTGACTTACAATGAGACTGTTTCTTGCTTCATGGTGTCTCGAAATTTATTTCACAGTGTTGTTCGCTCTGTACGAGTCCTAGGAGTCATCCGAAGTAGAGTCACAGATTAGCAGGCACAGTTTATGCGGATATATTGGTAAGATAGCGATTACCCCTAGTCTTGAACAGGTTAAGATTATACTGATCGGAAAAGCATCCACGTGGGAATCATTCCCCCGGGGTAGCGGTTCGTGGGAGAGAAGCTGCTAGAGTGGAACTTATATCTCACCAGTGGAATAGGAAAGGAACAATGGTGGTTCGTTACAGTGTAAATAGCATGGCGGGTCTTAGTCGCAAAGGTTCGAAACTAAGGAATGTAGTTTGTCAGAGCACTTTCCATGGAAATAGCGATCGAGCAGAGGAGCTTGCGATGTTTCGTCTGTGAGAAAGGGTCTGTAGGATAAGAAAGAAATTGTCATCCACAAGGACGCGGAGACGTTTGTGGATTCTGTCGAGACAGGTAAGTGAGGACTGTGCAGTTCCTTCCTAAATATGGCAACAGTACACCATTCTCGGTCTGATCCGACTCCTCTAAAGGTAGAGGCTAGCACGAGGAATCAGGGACCTATTGGGGCCGTACTTTTATGCGGTCTACGTAGGGGATGCCCAGAATGATGTTGTAGTTATTCATTTTTAATGCTTGGATTCATCACTGTAATTTTGCTGTTAACATCTAAGATTCGCTGACGTAGACAAAGATAGAAAAGTCCAGAGTACGCAACAGACTGATCTTTGATTTCAGGCATATATGTTTATCATTCCAGGTGACTGGTTCCTAGCTCTGTGACAGCTGCCATTGTTTGTTCTGCTCTTGAAGTTATTTCTATTCTGGGACCCTCTTCGCTGATGTGTGTGTGTGTGTGTGTGACCCCTTTACAGAATTGTAGAAAAATACCATAGATTACTTAAACTCAGAAATTAATTCATTTTTGTACACGGACCGGCTCCAAAAAATTTGAATTTTTGTATTCATGTATATATTAACCAGTCAGCGACGTCATATAAGACAAGCGGTTTTCTTTGAATTTGCCAATGATTTCTTCTTAGCTACGAAATTTTGGCGGATTACCTCAGAATATGATCAACAATATTTTTTTAAACACAGAGGTTTATACTTCAGCCTTGCTGAACGAGCCTTAGTTACAGTCTCTGAGGGAAAGCATAATCTAGCATGATCATCAGTTTTGAATAGGATCAGTACGCTTGTAAAACCCAATTAAAAATTGCCGAAAAAATCAATAGATTTAAGTATTATAACTAAGATCTCGGTTCTGTGCAAGAGCAGGATCATGCAGACAATTTTATGCAAAAATAAGATCACACGAATGTCAAATTCAAATTTCCACATTACATTTGTTGTCCAATCAGCGAGATTGCTTGAGACGATGATCAAAAGCTTTGAAAAAGCAGACAACCAGTTCTGTGTTGCATGCTCAAGAAATGAAAGCTCACATCCATGAAAATTGATTAACAATCTTTTCTCTCCTAAAAATCAATATTAAAATTGGGAAATATATTTATTAACCAATAAAGCTTCTACGTTCAATAAATATAACTTTTAATTTCCCGTGATCCGATTTTTCTTATAAATAAATTGTAAATTGATAGACTAGTTTTTCAATATATCTTCAACCGGGATGTAAATAATACTGATTACTCAAATTTTCACATACTCAAATTAATTCATTGAGTATTAATTTTCATTTGTGAAAATTATTTCTTACTTTTAAAGTATTTTCATAATTGTTGTGGATTCTGGGTTGAAATCCGGTACCAATAAATAATAAAAGCCAGGAATGAATATATGAAAATAATGTATGAACGTAATAATACAAACTGGTAAAGCAGGTTAGTAGTTCCAGGAATACGGGTTAGTAGCAAAATATCTATACAGTCTTTGGTATTGAAGTATCGCTGTATGACTTCTTACTGAGTCTACGTGCTTGCTCACTGTGACTCCTACAACGCTGTTACCTCACCCTTACTCTTCCGGTTACCTACAACCTTTTACTCTGTCACTCTGGACTCGACTCGACTCGGTCTTGCTCTCTCGGGTCTTCACGTAGCCGTAGTATATGTATATACTGGGTGAGTCCATTTGCGGAAAAAGGGGAGAACCCCTCAACAATAATCAAGTTTGAACAGTTTACATTACGAAAATACTCAAACATCACATAAACAAATCGTAGGCATGTTTGCATTGATACGTAGCTGACCAGTCTACCGCTGTTAAATTTACACCACGGATACATAACATAACGTAAGTTGTTGATGTTCCCGTCACATCTTTATACATAACATTCATCTTATACTAACGCAATTCTTTTTCGTGTTGCAAAAAGAAAAACGAGGAACTTTCTAAATTATTTCTTTCAGCTTAAAAGAAAGCAAATATTAATTTTATACTCAATAATAAAGTTATTCAAGTTTGTAGAACTGTGTTTCAGGATTCTTTTTTCCTTTTCACAGTCTGGTTACTCTATTGATAGATAATGACTATTTCTAGATAGATAGATAGATAGATAGATAGATAGATAGATAGATAGAGTGAAATAATTCACCGATCAAGACAGATCGATAGATAAATAGACACATTAACATATAAAGTGATAGATAGATAGATAGATAGATAGATAGATAGATAGATAGATAGAAATAATGAACAGATAGATCGAAAGAAATAGACAATGAATAGTGAGAGGCAGATCGAAAGAGATAGATAATGAACAGATCTATCAATATAGATAGATAAATGGACTGATATATAATGAATAGGTCCAGATAGATAGCTATGTAGAACACAGTAAATAATTTTTAAAAATCAATAGAATTAAGTAGTATCACATAAAATCTCAAATTTATGCAAAGATAAGATCACACGGACGTCAAATTCCAATTCCCACACGACCATTTATTGACTAATCAGAGAGGTCGTCTCAAACGCACAACAACCAAGACAATCAGTTCTCAGTTATTTGCTAAAAAACGAAAGCTCATATCCAGAGAATAATTGACAATTTTTTCCTTCCTAAAAATCGATACCAAAAATAAGGAAATATATTTATTGACCAATAAAACTTCGAAATTTAATAAATCTAATGACAATCACGCACATACGCTCCTCTCTATACTAATACGTTTCATTTATATTTTGGTGCTATAAAAAAACACTTCCATAGAATTTTCCTTGCTCGCGTTTATTTTCCTTAACGCAATTATATGAACGAACTCAAAGAGGAACTTTATAATCTTATTTCTTCCAGCTTAAAAGGACAAAAATTATTTTACAAACAATAAATTTATTTGTGGAATTTATATAAGCTGTGTTTGAAGATTGTTTCTTTTCTTCGTTTATTATCCCTCTATATATTTTTGTCTGTTTATTATCTAATATATCTCATTCTATTTATACCTATCAATGTATCTATATCTACCTTATTTCGTTCACATCTCTTTCTCATTCTGTTTATATATATATATATATATATATATATATATATATATATATATATATATATATAAGTGTAATAAATCCGTTGATATATAATCCAAGTGGATAATAGTAATATAAATTATTAAAACTGATCCGCAAAAAGAGTAAAATGTATTCACTATAAAATAGCCAATAAATAGTATGACACAACAAACTCCCAAATTACCTCATATGCGGGATAGATCGATTTCAACCCTCGAAAAGTTCGTCAGTCTTATTCAACCCAGGTGTTGAATGAGGTAATTTTGGATTTAGTTGTGTAATACTATATATATATATATATATATATATATATATATATATATATATATATATCGTTCTACTCATATCTATGTCTAATATATGTCATTCTGTTCATATCTATCTAATTCTATTCATATCTATATGTATCTTTCTATCTCACTATGTTAATATTTGTTTGTCTACCTATCTATCGATCGATCTTATTCTGTTTATATCTACCTATCCAATTCTGATCACATCAATCTCATTCAGGTAATATTTATATATTATTTACATTCTGTTTATATTTATCTATCTACCTAACTGTCTATATTTATCTCTCTATCTATCAATCGATCTCGGTTTATACTTTCATTCATTTTTATATCTATCTATCTATCGCGGCCTGTTCCTATCTATCTGTCTATGTCTATTGTAATCTATCTATCTATCTATCTATCTATCTATCTATCTATCTATCTATCTATCGCGTTCTGTTCCTATCTATCTATCTATCTATCTATCTATGTCTATTCCTATCTATCTATCTATGGCGCACTGATGCTATATATCTATCTATGTCTATTCTATCTATATTCTATCTATCTTTCTATCTATCTATGTCTATTCTATCTATCTATCTATCTATCTATGGCGCTCTGATCCTATCTATCTATCTATCTATCTATCTATCTATCTATATTCCTATCTATCTATAGCTATCTGATCTTATCTATCATCTATCTATCTATCTATCTATCTATCTATCTATGGAGCTCTGATCCTATCTATCTATCTATCTATCTATCTATCCATCTATCTATCTATCCATCTATGTCTATTCCTATCTATCTATCTATGGCGCTCTTATCCTCTCTATCTATCTATCTATCTATCTATCTATCTATCTGTCTGTCTGTCTATTCCTATCTATCTATCTATCTATGGCGCTCTGATCCCATCTATCTATCTATGGCGCTCTGTTCATATCTATCTATCTATCTATGTATCGAGCTCTGTTCTATCTATCTATCTATCTATCTATCTATCTATCTATCTATATATATATATATATATATATATATATATATATATATATATATATATATATATATATATATATATATATATATATATATATATATATATATATATATGTATGTATCGCGCTCTGTTTCTATCTATTTATCTACACGCTTATGGTTGTGTTACAGCAAATCTGATTCTGAAAACTTTCATGTATCCGATTTCAGTCACAAGTCTTGGCTCAACTCGTGATATGATTTTCAGTCACTTTCCAACGGTGCCGCACACTTCAATCGCCCCCTCCCCACACACAGACACCAAGTTGATATTATGAAGAAGTCAACTCTTTTATACATATACTACTGATCTATGTAGTCAAAACACAGTCGTTTGAACAGTTCCCATTAGCTCAGGCGCTTTGCCCGAGCATGTCTATTCTTTCACTTGGTGTTCCATACTTTCATCCTTTTGTCACATCTAAGCAACACTTAATAAATCGCTATAACACCTTCGGAAAAAAACTAACCAATCCCCCCTCGCCAAAAAGACTAACTTTATTATTTCTCGTGGAGTAAGATCAAAGGCGTGTCCGATTTTTAAGATCTTTTCTCGTCATGATAATTTGGTCAAAAGGCCTACGCACACACACACACACACATATATATATATATATGTGTATATATATGTGTGTGTGTGTGTGTGTGTGTGTGTGTGTTACAATTTTTCTTGTTTTTATCTCTGTAATTTTTTAAACCCTACAACACTAACCATCAACTAAAGTTACACCACTACTAACCATGGGTATATCATACTCGATTTTGAAAATATCAAAAAAATAATATTAAATATAAATCTTTATTTGAAATATTTTACATGCACGCATTTCAATCTTTATACTTTGAGTTAACATTAATAGGAACTGAAAAACATTATTTAGATAAAAACATCACGTACTGAAAATTGTAATTAAAAACAGGAAAATTTGCGCTGGGTACTATAATGTTAGTGGTTAGTGTTATAGGGTTAATCGGCCTGCTATATCTAAAATTTGTAAGAAGTATAGATTCACAATCTTTCTTTACTATCGTTATATATATATATATTCAATTGTATGGATATGAAAAACTCATATCCATACAACTGAATATGTTAGCTCTATCACTGTTATTGAGTACTTTTCACTAAGTACCGCGCATATAAAATAATATATATATATATATATTGCACCTGACGATTGCGCCTTGCATGAAACAGCCTGTCGCCTCTGAGTGTTGACTTCAATGTTCAATTTTATATTAATACATACATATATATATATATATATATATATATATATATATATATATATATATATTAGGGTCCTCCACTTTTCATATAAGTGGACTCGACCAAAGTGTTACTTGGACTGCTGCCGATAAATACCAGAGTCAGTCAGAATATATATATATATATATATATATATACAGAGAGAGTGAGCAGAGATTGTGATTGAGTTGGAGGTAGAGAAATAGTGTGAGGTAACGGCTTGTAGAAGTCAGTTACAAGCACGTAGACTCTAAGGAAGTCCTACTTCGAGACTGTATATATATATATATATATATATATATATATATATATATATATTATTATTATTATTATTATTATTATTATTATTGTGTACTACTAACCGCGTTCCTGGATTTACTAACAGTATTACCAATTGTATTATTGTGTAAATACATTTAATTTCTTATATTTAATTCTTGCGCCTGTCATTCATTGGCGACTGAATTTCATCTCTGAATCCACAACAGATATATATATATATATATATATATATATATATATATATAATTAAATTTATATATAGAGATTATATATATATATATATATATATATATATATATATATATATATATATATATATATATATATACGATAACAAGGTGCTTTGATTGAGTTTTTTATACAATTTCTCATGCGATCTAATATTTTTTCTTTTCAGATGACAAATTATATAAAAACAGTCCGAATGATCTTTTAAAATATTTCAACCTTGAAAATGGCTAAATGTATAGCCGTAAGCGCTCGAATTAAAATAAACATTCAGTTATGGGTTTTATAATTTATCATCGAAAATAAAAAAAAATTATTAGATCGCAATAAGAAATTTCGGTCTGGGAAAATCCAGATGAATTGGTCTCCCAGGAATGATAAACTCGCAATAATTAAAAATGAAATAAAATGTATTTACACAATCATACACAAAGAGTAATACTGTTCTTAAGGTCAGGAACGCGGTTGAAATATAATATTCAGTCTCGAAGTAGGACTTTCCTTAGGAGTCTACGTGACTTCTACACCAGGTTGCCACATCACTCCTATATAATTTCTCTCTCCGTATATCCTCTCTCAAACACTGGGTATTTAAAAGTAGCAGTCCAAGTAACATTTTGGTAGGGTCCACTTATATAGAAAATGGACCCCATAACAGAAATGTGCATGAAAAATGGTTGCTGCCTAAATGCAAAATATTCCGTAATTTCAATTGAGCCTTCAGGAATTTAAGCCCATTAAGGTGTTTCCTTTATTTTATTTTTGTATTTGTTTTTAAAGGTCGTTTTATATCAGGTTCGTTGTGATGAATTCATTATATATATTATATATATATATATATATATATATATATATATATATATACACCTTTCATTAAATAATATAGACAAGGTTTCTATTTATTTTATGTAATTTTTTTTTTTCTTCATAACGTCTGATAAGTTTAATAACATTATCGTTGAACCAAAAAAGAAATTCACAATATCGATATTTTTTAATACAATCTAAGCTTACATAAGCTATTATCAAAGATGTCAATTACAATATATTAAATATACGGACAAGACAGTGATGATAGTCTGTCATTACCTTATAGATGATTTCCTAAAACGATAAACAATATAACACGCTATCAGCGAAAATCGACTGCATCTCATGATGTCACACATGACCACACGAGTGGTGTGAATTATAGTATGAGCCAATGGTATAAACCAATGGCTTTGCTATCAATTATAGACATTAAGTAAAAAATTTAAAAAAAAATCAATATTGTGAATTTCTTTCTTCGTTCAACGATAATGTTATTAAACTTATCAGACGTTATGAAAAAAATTTACATAAAATAAATAGACAACACTTCTCTATATTTGTTGTGGTAGGGATCCACCTAATTTCTTTCTTTGGGAGTTACCGACCATATAAAAAAGGAGAAGGAGGAATCAAGAGATTGTGAGACTCTGCCCAACTGCGGTCAACACATTCTCCAGGAACGGTCTTACCAGGAATATAAAAAAGACTATATGTAAATATACCTTTCTTTGTTTCAATACATTTTGTTCTAAGTACTTTTTTTTTGCATTATTATTCCATGCATTAGTCAAGTTTCAACAATATTATTGAAACGTGTATGAATGAAAAGATGCTTTCAAATAAATACACAATATATATATATATATATATATAAAGTTTATTGTCAGAGTGAATTAGACCAAGAAACAGTAGTATTAAAAAGTGCTCAATCCACATATAAAAAGATAAAAATTTAACATGTAGATCTTTTAAGAATAGAAAATTAAGAAATCAGCCGATTCCGCTACGTTGATTTCAAGCTTTCGGTATCATCAGGTGATTTCGGTCAATTGATTTTCTAACGCTTTATTTTTTTTTTAAATAAAAAATATTATGAATGCTAAATTAAAAAATAAATAAATAAATGAATAAGGACACGATTTGACGTGTGTAGAAGGTGTGGAAGGGAAAAATAAGTGTACTGGAAATGTGTCGCGGGAGGAGGTTAAATGAAATATAGATACGTTCTTTTCATCCCATTTCAAATGAACTCAAAGGGAACTTTTTAGTATGAACATATCGAGACATAATTTCCGATCTCTGGTTCAAAAGGTTTTTGGTCCGGAAATATTATTATAGCTAATTTCTCTTGTTGACAAAGGTTGCAGATGTTGCTATGATTGTTGTAATGTTTTGCTTTTTATTTTAATTTCCCAGTTTACAATAGGAACTCTTTTTTTATTTTTCTCCTTTAATTTCCAAACACAATTGGCTAGCTCTCTAGAACTTCTAAGGCTTTCTAGCTTAAAAGATGACTTATGTGTGTGTACGTGTGTGTGTGGGGGGGGGGAAACAAAGTTTAGTTAAATACCCGCAAATTTTCTCTGTTAAGGATTTTTTGTCTATTTTTTTCTATATTCTCATGTGTGTAGTGGTTTCGATCCTCATTGGGTGCACCATACTTTCGGCATAGCTATATTGACAGTTAAGTGCCCTTGGACGTGATGTAATGGCCAGAAAGCTTGTCTTGCTCGATCATCTACGACTGAATAGTGAGTTCGACCCTCACTAGATGCCACACAATTTCGGCCCCGTGCTGTGTTCTTCGAAACGCTTTGTAAATGGCTATGTAGGCAATGTAGGCCTTTGTGGTGTCATGGGTTGCTAGCTTGTCCTACAAGATCACTTACGACTGACTAGTGAGATCGATCCTCCCTGGGTACACTATTTTTTCGGCTTTGTTCTCTACCAAAGCTACGCTTCGTAAGTCGCTAAATCATTCATTTTTATAGCGCAGTTTTTGGACCGCTATTAAGAACAACTGTCTTAAAGTTCCCGCCATTGACGTCTATGTCGAATTCTGAGCCGTTCCGTTGATCTCTTAGATCATTAAATCACTTGCCATTATTCCTTCCAATATAACCCGGATTTTTCTTTTCACTTCTATGATCATCTCCGTCGCTGATACCAATTTTTGCTTATGTTTTCATTGTTGTTGCAATTATTTTGGCTCGGGGTTCTCGATTCGTTTATGCTATTAATCAATGGCCTTTTCCCTGCAATTGGTTACTCAATCACCTTACGAAAGATTTCTCGAATACTTCCGCGGAAACTTCCGCTAATGAACTGAACTAATTCGGTTAATTTCTTCCTTCCTCACTGGTGCATTTTCCCAATAGCGTTCAGCTTCCTCTGATGCTGCTGCACAATGCACAAATTAGCTGCATGCATGAAAGTGCATATCGGGTAGTTTTCCGTGCAAATGTAAACTTTTAGTGCATTTAATTCTTGTTTAATACAAAGTTTGTAAACCGCTGACATTTTATTTTTACGCCCTAGTATTAGTTATTAAACATGTGTGACCGTCTTGGAATTACAAATCGGCAAGAAGAGTTCGAATTCCAGTAAAGTTCCTGGCATTCGCTTTTGTACAAACACATTTGGGAAAGGTATAAATCGATCTTTTCTTCCCCCTGGTATAGATTAAATAGTAGCGCAGATTGAACTCTCTAGCAGAAGTCGAGTTGGTTATATTCCGTTACGCGCAAATACCTTGGGAAAGGTATGAACTTAACTTATGTCCCGCCCCATCTATGAGTAGGACTTGTATCAGTAAAACATTATATTAAGATAAGAATTTCTTCCAATGTAATATTTTCTGGCTTTAAATAAACTGAAAAGGTTTGATACGCTGCAAAAATAAAACAAATCAAATCTTGAACACTACAATCATAACATCAAGGGTAGGTTGTCATCTATTCCGCCTTATCCTCATAATCTTTCTTTCCCTCTACTTCCTCTTACCGTCATATCATATACCTTATTCATTAACTCCTTACCTTGGTCTTGAGCCTTCTACTGTATGAACCTTAGTAAAATAACTGTATGTGTATGTGTGGTTTGTCATTGTGAAACGGTTTGTGTGTGTGTGCAAATAATCTTCTCTTTGGAGCATTCTTTTACAAGACATGTTGGTCCCAACGCAACTGAAATGACTGCAAAAAACATCCCTCCACAGATACATGCTGGGATTTCTTCCTAGCCAATAAAAGAGGCCACTTCTAGATGTCATCTGACTTAGTTCTGATCTTTGTTGTCTTGAAGTCAGAACGCTTCGATCGATTATCCGTATCCCGTCTTAGTTTGTGAACTTTTTTGCCTTATTGCTATCATTTTTCTTTATTGCATACGAGGTATGTCCGAAAACTAAAGGTACTTGTATGTTATTCGATGTGAAAGGCATCGTCTACAGTGAGTTCTTGCCACATGGCCAGACGATCAATCAGTAAGTCTACAAAAGAGATCCCGTGATGTTTGTTTCGCTCAGTGCGCGCGAAGAGACGAGAGTTGTGGCAGGAGAAATCGTAGTAGTTTCACCACGACAATGCACCTACTTACAATGCATCCGACAGTTCCTGGCCGAGAAGAATATCGCTGTACTGGAACAATCTCCCTGCTCACCTGATCATGCTCCATGTGACTTACTTCTTTTCTATGAGCATATTAGGATCATCAAACGGACCCGTTTTAAAATAGTGGAGGCCATCAACAGGGCCGCAATATCGGAGCTGAGGAGCATCCAAGAAGAATGTATCCAGTATTGCATAGGAGCGTGGCAGAGAAGAATGGAAAAGTGCATTTGGGAAGGGAAAACCATGTATTTTGTCGCTTGGAATTCTTTTTATTGTTTACTGGCAGCCATACCAAGCTGGTCGATCAGAAAAAGCGTTCAATTAGAATGAAGCAAAAACAGCATCATGTTTATATGTAACAGAGGCTATCTTCTTCAATTACTTTAAAGTTCTTTCATTAAAAACATTTTGAATTAATGCAGTTACTGATATAACAGTAGTCTGTATTTATTCAATCAAAGTTAGCCGAGGACATGAAGGAGTAAAACAGGCAACATGAAGACCCTCTTCAGACCACAATTATTTTGGGGTTTTTGAAATTCAATTTGTCACTGTGCTACCAGCGATGTAAAAGAGGATACATTTATAAAGCAATTGTTAAGTTTGATAAAAATTGCTTGAAAGATTAACGAAAAAAATTTACGCGGGTTTTCACTATATGGGTGGACTCAATTATCAAGTTAAATGACGTTTAAACAATCAACTTATTGTTGGCTAGAATTGAGTAAAGTTTTTATCAGATTGCTTGAAAACTGAGAGAGTTTTTAGTTTAAAATTTGTGTTGAAATCGATTTCTGTTAAAATCGAGTTTCGTTTTTTTTTTTGCGTTTTTTTCGCTAGACTCAGTGGCGTAGAAATAAAAATGGTATTGTTGAGCTCCTTATGATGTAAGTAACCTACACACCGAGTTTGAACGAAATCGGAGAAAAAAAGTTGAATTTATCGAATTTTTATCGGCTTTATAGATTATTGATTTTATTTTTAAAAAATATCGATTTTTTACGCTAAGAACCTATCTCTTACATTGTACAATATATGTGCCAAGTTTGGTCAAAATTGGTTAGACAGACAGACAAACATCCTCTGTTTTATATATAGAGATTGTAAACTTTCTGTTTGTTGGGCATTTCTGCCAATTAACAATGGCTAATTACCCTACAGGACAACTCAACTCTCCAGGTTTTTGTTAATCTCTGGAGAGTTGAGTTACTAAAGGGAAATACGTGAAATTGAAATTGAGATATCCGGAAGAGGCGTGGTACATGGAACTAGAACAATCTACCCCGCTGGACAAAATGAAGGATTAAGCTCGAAATTCCAATCACCTGAAGAAGGCCGGAATGTACAACATTCGAAACGTCATGAATATAACAGCAAAGATGGGGACTAACAATGTAAATAGTTACAATAACTCATCTCAGAAATATATGGACAGATGCGGAATTTATGTAATTTGACTGTAACAGACGAAAACGAGAATGTGCGTAATTAGAACTGATCCAAACTTTGCAATTGTGCAACTGAGTCTAGCCAGGAGCGTTCATATCGCTTTCGTTTGTAGGAAATGCCAGAGTCAAACGATTCCTTCAATCGGTTACGTAGCAATCATTTTGGTTTGTGGTCTGTTATTGGCACGCTTGTGCGATCGATAGAGAAGAAGTTGGCGAAAGTGTCGCTCAGAAGGAAATCAAATAGAACAACATCGAAAGGAGACAGCGTGAAGCGAATCAATGCATTCTCCTTTAATACAGACAGACGCATACGTGTAAAGGCATGCATGTGTTTGTAGATAAAAAGACACAAATTGGTGTTGATAGATAGATAGATAGATAGATAGATAGATAGATAGATAGATAGATAGATAGAGAAACTAAGGACAGCGGACACGCATAGAGATGAGAGGGTGAGACAGAATAAAATTGCGAAGTTTAGTTTAGATAGATAGATAGATAGATAGATAGATAGATAGATAGATAGATAGATAAGAGACTAAAGAAGACAGACACAGAGAGAGGGGCGAGGGAGAGAAGAGAATAAAATTGCGAAGTTTAGTTTAGATAGATAGATAGATAGATAGATAAGGAACAGGTCTAGAAATATAGATAGATAATGAACAAATCATAATAGATAGATAGATAGATAGATAGATAGATAGATAGATAGATAAGAGACTAAGGAAGACAGACACGGAGAGAGGAGCGAGGGAGAGAAGAAAATAAAATTATGAAGTTTATTATAGCTAGCTTGATAGATAGATAGATAGATAGATAGATAGATAGATAGATAGATACTACACTTTTAGCCTTCCTTAGCAGTAGATTCGCAGATTATAATAATGTATTGTGAACTGGCGCTACAGAGTTACAAAAAAAAGAATCAGTACCAAGAAAACAGAACCGACATCACTAGAGAAGATTCAACAGCAGCACGAACTATAACTGATAGCAGCCGTAAATCATACAGGAAATAGGAACATAATCAAGATGCTAGCTTTCCACACTACTTCGAACAAATGGTTAGGAAGGAAACCCCCTTCAATACTGGAAAAAAGCGATAACACTTACTGAACTTGACAAACTTATTTCCTTAAAAAATTTCACTATAAAGAAACGGCTAATATTACCATTACAAATGCAGAACACAGATACTACACTTGCCGCCTCACGCTAGGAGGATGAGACGCAAGGTTTGTTACAATTTTTGGATACATTAGACTACTAGTGAGCCAACCCAGATGACTTGACTCACTTTATAGTCCACCAATAGAAGGTTAACCAATCAGAAGACGTAGAATATACAATCCGTCGTGTATAAAGCCGGCCATTTTGTTTACCCTACCCGAATGTCCAGTGCCAGCTTCTCAGGCGAAGAGAAACAGAACGACGAACTACGCTCTGCTACTTTTACCAAAATATCCACTGCTAACCTGAACAACGCTTCCCTACTGTCTTCGAAATATTCACTGCTAACCTCTGGATTCTATACTCGAAGACGACCGTCATCATGAACAACAGGGTTAATTTAATGTGAAGAGTCCGAGCGTTTACACCGGGCCAGATCCCAAAATATCCCAGCCCTTGCAATCATTAAACTAATACTTAATATCAGGAAGAGATAGCTGAAATGTATAGGGCACACAGTGGGGAAAGAGAGCTTAGAAAATTTGATACTCATAGGACAGATTAAAGAGCAGATGGACTGGGGAAAATAACATATAACTTACATAACGAACTTGAGTAAATGGATGGCGGAACAAGGTTTAGGAGGAATAAGAAAAATCCAAAAATTATAAAGAGTTAAAAGAGGTCAAATAATACCAAATGTTTCCTTGTAGAGAAACGGCTAATATCACCATTATCATATATCATAAGGAGATATCTTAGAAATAGGGAAAACATTTTTTGGTGGGAAGGAATATTTCTCTATAATTAAAAGATTGAATTGTTGATGTTATATTATCACTGGGGACACAGTGTGATATAATTATTTGAGAAAGAAAAAATATTTCTTTTTTAGACGAAAGTTTTATTACGAATGTTTTCTTTTTCAAAAGCAAAATATGTTTACACGTATGATCTTCTGTAGTGAAAATCGCCAATGGTTTAATTAAAATGATGAGAACTTTACCATCAACGAAAGGTTACAAAATTCAAGAAACATTATACTTCAGTCAGTTATGTGTCATGCGTGAAACACGGTTAGGTGATCATGTAGCTTCGACACATGACTGACGAGGTAGATTTTTCCTGCAGTAGGTTGTCATGTCTTTCTGTGGTAGACCAGTTGCCACCCAAGGCTATAGAACCCGGTCTGCCCTACTATTTGACCATAGCTGGGGACGGGAAAAAGAAGAGAATTGGCATTAGCACGTAAGTGAATGTAATAGATTCGACCAGAATTCGAACTTGGTTCTCCGATTCCTCAATCCGAGTCGCTATCCATTACGCCACGATATACTCAATCATTGTTTATATATCCGTTTATGTATGAGAGGGCGTGACTGAACAATTGAAACATATATATATATATATATATATATATATATATATATATATATATATATATATATATATATATATATATATATATATATATATATATATATATATATATATATATATAAATTACAAATTAAAATAACTGATCCAACGTGCAACTTTCGGCTAATAAGTGTGACATTCCTGTAATCATTGAACAATGTAGTTCATGCCACATTGACGGAAAACCTACCAGTACAAAAGAATTCTCTTATTTGTACAAAAACGCACATTAAAATTTAAAATTCAAACTCAGCGTTGCGACCGCACGTTCCAAAACAATAACAGATTTCTCATACCATTTTTTTCGATTACATCTCTATTTTCGTTGTCCTCTTATTAATGAGAAGTAAAAAACAAGAACAAATCTATTTCCATACATGAGGATGTTTGTAGGAACAGACGAAAGCTTGTAAAAACTAAAAAAGACCTTATGAAACTGGAATTTATAAACAAGTTTCATATCATTCATATACAGGTTCGGGGTTAGTGTATCTTATTGAAATTGTTTGCGAAGATGTATTCTCGACATTTAAATCATTAACCTCTATATTTGTTTTTTGTATGAATGATTCATGTAAATATATATATATATATATATATATATATATATATATATATATATATATAAGATCGATTCTGGCTAGAAAATAGAGGTAACGAAATTTCCTAACATCAGATCTAGCAATTGATTCAATATAAGCTTTCAAATTCATGTCTGCGAAGTACATTAGCGTGAGAAAGCGCAATGAATCACTCTCCTGAAGGTTAGCATCAGCCATACTGATGGAAGGTAAAAAGGATTCTCCCAGGCGATTAAAAGACGTCAGTTTCGTTTCGGAACTGTCTTCCGGATACTTGCTTCCCAGTCAACATTGATCTTCAAACATGTAAATTCAACGTCAATCGTTATCCTTTCTATTCTTAATTCTTGTTCTTTTAATGTTCTCTCTCCCTAATAATTCTTTCTCATATTCTCTAACACTCGGTAATCCTTCGCGTCAGTGGCTTTATTGTCTTGCTTGTGGTGAAATGATTAAAACTGGTGAATTTGGAGAGATAGATAAAAGACAAACCTTAAAGGGCAAGAAAGGACTGGAAATTGCGAAGAAGCATGGTCACCCACACCCTAAACGGACGTGACAGAGAGATAAAGAATTTCGGTTAAATATTTCTTACGGGTAATATTTTACCTTTTTGATCTATGTGTCATTTTCAAAATGGCTGATCTTTCAGAAAAGGAACTGAAGCAGACAAAAAGAGAGGAAAATTACAAATTTTGTGATTCTTTTGCCAACAGCATGACTAAAGGCACATGAAACCAACGCTTGTTACTTTGCATTTATGTGTATGTATGTCGTGAAAGGCTGAAAATATGAAATACCCAGTGAGAATCAAGCTGACTACAAACACACACACACGCATACATATATATGAAAGATTATTACCTGTAGAACAACATTTCTGTCTAGAAAAACACGATTTTAAAACCCATGCTAAATTCACTAAAATTGAGAGAATAGAAAAGTTCAGAGCAGATAACATTAGAAAGATTTTGGAGTTCCATGAAAATAAGTGGATACGACGTTTAAAAACGCACTATCCAGACGGGCTAAACCATAAATTCAACAACATAGATAGTAATAATATATAACCCGATAAACCAGGACCTACCTACATTTCTCACCCACACAAGACAGACATGCTTACGGAGGGGTTGAGACCTCACACTTATACACACACCCACACGACTATACACAGTTACACACATCATACTCACTCACTCCCTAATGATCCAAATGATAACACACACCCATAGTAATATTCACGCTTACACACATCATAATCACTCACTCCCTACGAACCACACACACGCAGACACATCCCCTTTCCAGGAACCAATAAAACTGTCAAAATGACCAAGGGAATTCAGAGCAGCATGAATGAATCACCAACACAAGGGCTGCCCAAAATTCATGCTAAAAAATAAAATAATAAAAAAAGAAATGAAAACTACAGACAAAAGTTCATTTTCTCCATCAAGACATTCATTTCTGTAGTTCACTGCTACCAGCAAGTAGAATTTTTTCTCCTGATGATGGCCATGTTGGCCGAAACTAGTCGAGGAATCTAAATGAAATAATAATAAAAACGAAAGAATATTTATATACAACCCAGTGTGTCTGAGATTTTAATTTTTTGATATTTTTTATTGTTCAATATATATATATATCTTTCCTAATTATATATATATATATATATATATATATATATATATATATATATATATATATAATAAGGAAAGAGGGTCACGTTTGTGGTTATAATAAGTAAAATAGATAGGTTATTTAATAAAACGAGGACAAACGAAAGGTTACCAGTACGATAAACGAATCGAGAAAAAAAAAACAGAGATATGGGAGTTACTCACCGACGGATGTTTTTGTAGATGGTGGTCTTTTTCTGGTGGAAATTGTATTATTAGCAAAAAAACAATATCTTATTCCACGATGTGCGAAACAGACGTGTCCGAAAATTCCAAACTTAAAACCTTTCTTTCCGTGTTTCATTTCTGTCATATAGTTAATAATTAATATTTAATAAATGCTTATCGTACTGATTATATTAATACCCTTTCGTTTTTCCTCTTTTTATTAATTAACCTATATATATATATATATATTATATATATATATATATATATATATATATATATATGTATATAGTCATCCACATACAAGCCTGTTTCTCTGTACCACAGCTCGTCAGAGTAGCTAGACATCTGATAGAAAGCCAACCGATTTGGTAGAGAAAGGGAAATTCTAACGTATTATATACGAATGCATATAAACGTCAGCACATGTGATACACAAACACAGAGAAAAACACACACACACACACACACACACACACACACATATATATATATATATATATATATATATATATATATATATATATATATATACTAGCAGCAAGGCCTGACGTTGCCCGTGCTTGATTCAAAAATCGTACGACTCATACAGCAATCGCTATCACTTGACTTAAAATATTTTTGCCCTTCCTTGCCTTTAAAGGAGTGCCCTTTACCGTGCTGATGTTGCTACATGCCTTACTTCTTACCTATTTCACACTGCGAATTTTTTCTAAGCTCTATACTAAACATTAAATCTGTTACGAAAAAAGTACTAAACAAAATGAACACAAAACGATCAGCTTTAAAAAAGGACTCGTAACTGGAAAAACCGAATGAAAAAAGAATGTTAACAACAAATACTTTTTCACACCCAACCCAGTTCTGCGGAATCAGAATCAACGTTGAGTTTAAGCAAGTGAATGAATCAATTGGAGTAAAGTGCCATGCAGATTTAAATTTTCCCACTTGTGACGAATGCAGCTATCGATTTTTTTGTGCATGCTAGCATGCTAGTTAACATTCGTGTCAGTTTGTTGTTGGCTCTCACGCTGGCCAATAGAATCCTCCTGCCTCTTCGTGGCAGCCAGTTATAGGCTCTCACTCACTCACATGAAAAGTGCCGTAGAAGCATGAAAAAATCGATTATTTCCCCTATCGATGGGATTTGGGAAACGCCAAGTCAGTCTTGGCCTTCCCACTAACTTGGAGCATGTGCATGTAAATTTTGTGCAAATCCGTCGAAAATTGTGGCCGTACATTCGTTACACACACACACACACATACTGCCTTTATATATATATATATATATATATATATATATATATATATATATATATATATATATATATAGAAATAGAGAGAGAAAGAAGGTTAATGGTCAGAGTTTGATCTGACCAGGAAACAGTAGTATTAAAAAGTGCTCGATACACGTGTGAAAAATAAAAGTAAAAATAATATGTAGAACCTTTAACTTGAAAACTTTAAAGCTTTTACAATACGCTTGCCTTTCTTCTTCTTCTTCTTCTTCTTCTTCTTCTTCTTCTTCTTCTTCTTCCTTTAATATATTTACGATACACTTGCTTTTCTTCTCTTCCCCTTGTTCTTCTTCATCTCCTACTATCACTTACTACTACTACTATTACTTCTTGTTCTTCTCCCTCTTCTTCCTTCTTCTTCCTTCTTCTTCCTTCCCCCTACTTCTTCTTCTTTTCCTTCCTTCTGCACATCCTCCTACTCTCTTTCTTTTACACCAAACGTCATGAGTTTGATTTTCGTGTGTTTGCTTATTTGTTTATTTTTGAAAGAAATAATGTGGCCTTCTTTTTTTTATTATTTTTTAAAAAAGAAAACATTTGGTGACCATTTGATAAGAAAAATCGCCTGGGAATACCGTGAGGTTGAAATCAAGGTAGCGGATTCAACTGACCTCCTGATTTTTAAAGTTATATATATATATATATATATATATATATATATATATATATATATTCGATAAACCACCCATAAATGCAAAGAAACAATCACCTAACCTATCAGCTATCCTCACCTCTACCAAACATCTAAACAATACAAACCAATCAGGAAATTACAAATGTAACAAACATCGTTGCTTAATTTGCAAACACTTAATAATAGATAATTTATTTTCCATACCCAACACCAATATCAAGGTATACCCTCCTCACCGTACCTGTGATAGCCATAACATAATCTACTATTTATTCTGCACCTTATGTATTAATAGTGGATATATTGGTGAATCTGGAAATAATTTTAGATTTCGCTTCAACAAGCATAAACAAACTATACGTCAAAACAATCCTTATTTCCCCATAGCTAAACACTTCAATCAATCAGGACACTCATTAGAAAACTGTAAATGTTTATTGATAGATTCTGATTTCAGTTCCACATACACACGCAGAAAAAAAGAAAAATACTGGATTTTAAAATTAAATACATATAAACTAGGGTTAAATAAAGACTTGGGTATTTTAAATATTTATAAATATTTCAATAGTTAAACATTTTTTAGATATAGTTAAAAAAAATTTTCTTATTTTATTTTTTTAATCTTTTAAACAACATCAAAGATATTATTACAGTTAGATTTACGTTAGTAATATTCGTTCCATATCACGTGCCATAGTTTCAAAGTGAAGTGTATATTTATGCGCTACAATGCCCCTTCTCAATTCTTTGAACATAAAAGATTTACAAGACAGTACATAATGGAATGGCCACCATCAAGTCTTGATCTGAATCCGATCGAAAATCTATGGTCAATTGTGACGATGTAATTATATGAAGGTGGCAAGCAATTTTAACCGTAGAACAGACCTATGTGACAAACAGTTATTTCTGAAGAAAGATTGAGGCCAATCTGAAATATCAAATATATATTCAAATAAATAAATACTTTCATAAAAGAACATTATTATTTTTTTTAATTTGCAACTTTATATTTATATATATATATATATATATATAGACTCGTTACGAAAAACCCTCGAATTTTTGATTTGCTAATCAAATCAATCTCGAGGAAAAAAAGGTTTTAAAAAAGAAAGAGCTACAAACATGAACTTCTGCCGACAAAAAAATCGCACAGATGCAGGTCTGAAGCCCAAAAAAAACCCCTGATACGAGTAACAACTAACTAACAAAAGAGCTCAATACAACCGTAGAGCAGACCTAGATACACCTAGTGAGCCAGACAAATCTATTTAGTTTTCACCTAAACGGATCGTCAGGAAAGTTTGGACAAACTTTCCCCTGACGATCCGTTTGTGAAACCTAGGTAGGTTTGTCTGGCTCACTAGGTATATATATATATATATATATATATATATATATATATATATATATATGTATCACATGTGCACAGGAACTTCTTTATTTTTCTTCTCCTTTAATTATTTCACTATTTCTCTCTCTTTCTTTCGCTTTATTTTTCTTTCTTTACCGACTTCTTTTCCCTTCCCCACCCTCTCTTTTTTTATACCTCCACTTTCCACGCCCTTTTCTCTCTGACATATCTATATCTCATTTTTCTTTTACTTCCTTTTCATTCCTTTGTCACTCCCTCTTGCTTTCTTTATCGTTTTTTGTCTTTCGCTCATTCTCCTCACTCTACTTGCTTCACTCTCCTTACTTTTTTCACTCTTTCTCTCTTATATTCGTTTTTTTTTCTTTTTTGTGAACAATATCTCATTTTTCCGTCTTTGATTTATTTCTTTTTCTTTCCCCCTCTTTCCTCCTCACTCTCTCTCACACACACTTTATCTCTTTGCCTCCATCTTCCGCTCATTCTTATTACTATATTTCTCATTCTCTCCCTCTCTCTCTCTCTCTATCTCTCTCACCCTCTCTCTCTACTTCCTTCACTTTCCTTTTTCTGTTGACTCTTTCTCTCTTACATATCTACAATATCTCTTGATTTCTTTCTTTCTTTTTCCCCCTCCGTTTCATTCCTTCTTTTCCAGCTATATTTGTTACCCACTCTCTCCGTCTTACTATATCTTTCTCTCTCACATATCTAATTTTTACTACCATCTCTCTTTCCCTTTTCCTCTCTCTTTCTACGTCTATCTTTCCTGCTTACTCTTCTTCTCTTTCTCTTTGCTCTCATTCTGTCTTTATCGAGCGCGAAATATTTCGTTTTTATTTTATTCTCACTTTTTCACTCTCTTTATCTCTCCTAATATCACTCTCTTTTTCACTCTCTCTATATTTCTCACCTACTCCCGTTCTCTCATTGCTCTTATTCTAGCTTAAACTCTCTCTTCTTATCTCTCATAATTTCATTCTCTTTTTCTCTCTCTAGATCTCTCTTTCTCCCCTCTTCCTGTTCTCTCTCTCCTTGCCCTTACTCTCTCTATCTCATTCCCTCTTTCTCTCTCTCATAATATCTCATGTTTATTTCTCACTCTGTTTCACCCTCTAATTTTTGCTTTCTCGCCATATCCCTTTCTCTTTCTTTCTCTCTCTCTCTCTCTTTCTCTCTCTCTCTCTGACTCTTGTCTCCCTCTCTCTCTTTCTTTCCATTCAGTCATTCTTTCTAATTTTTGTCTCTCATCTTTTTCTTCTGTTTCTACTCGCTCTCTCCTATCTATCTATCTATCTATCTATCTATCTATCTATCTATCTATCTATCTATCTATCTATCTATCTCATTCCCCCTCTCTCTCTCTCTCTCTCTCTTTACATTCAGTCATTCTTTCTAATTTTTGTCTCTCATCTTTTCTTCTGTTTCTACTCACTCTCTCCTCATATCTATCTATCTATCTATCTATCTATTTTCATTTCACTCACTTTTTCACTCTTATCTTTCTTTCTCACCTCCTCATACTCTCACTCTCCTTGCCCTTATTCTATCTTAATCTGTCTCTCTCTGATTCTCTATTTCCCCCTATCTTTCATAAAATCACATGTTCATTTCACTTTCTTTTTCACCCTCTAAATGTTGCTTTCTCACTAATTTCCCTTCTCTTTCTCTCTATCTATCTCTCTCTCCACTCATTACTCATTTTTGTCCTTCTCTTTTTTTCTCTCTTTAAACTCGCTCTCTCTCTCTCTCTCCCACTCTTTTTCTCTCTATCTTTCTCCATCTCATTTCCATTTCACTATTCTCTTTCTTTCCCACCTCTTCCCATTCTGTCTCTCCTTGCTCTTATTCTATCTTGCTCTTTCTCTCTCTCTCTCTCTCTCTCTCTCTCTCTATATATATATATATATATATATATATATATATATATGTGTGTGTGTGTGTGTGTGTGTGTCTCTCTCTCTCATTTTACACTCAGTCTTTCTTTCTCATTTTTTTCGCGCTCTTTTTCCTCTGTTTATACTCGCTCTCCCTCTCTTATCTTTCTTTATTTCTCCCTCTCACTGTCTTTGTGATTCTTCTGATTACAATCGAAAAGCATCTCTATTTTTAAAATATTTTTCAAACAATTTTATGAAAGTCGTTGTCTTTTCCTTTTGAGTTTTGGACTTTATTGGTGATCTTATCTGCGTAATGATTTCAGAGTGACGACAGTACAATCGGGTTGTTTTTTTCTTCTAAAATCACACGTGAAAACGAAATTATCAAAATACAGTGAACTTGAAGTGAAAATCTGAAAATTGGGTACCTGAAGGCATCAATAATTCTACTTGTGTTTGGTTCCAATAGTCTCATTGAAGAGATCCCTGGCAACACATGCCTTAAAGAAATACCAAAAAATTGTTCTCACAAGTAAAGCTCACTCCTTCGGAAGGGCTTCATCAGTGTAAAATGTGTGTTTGATCTTAGATTGTTTTATTTTTGTTACGGGACCTTACCCATAATAATATAATGGACTATTCCATACGTAATAAATACTGCGCCTCAAGAGGAAGCAAGGAGTTTAGTCTGAATAAAACCAGCCTTGTGCCATATTCGTTTCCCGTGGGTGAAATGATAAATACTCAGTCAGAGCGAGCGAGTCAATCAGTCGAGTCAGAGGCAGACCAAAACAGAGTCGCGTTCAGACAATTACTACTAAACCTGATTGTTTGTACTAACACTTTCTACATCTCTGTATATATTCCTGTTTGTAATATATCTGTGTTATTTCATATACGTGTTCGAGTTCTTCTTTATTGGTTCTACCTTGGACTATCACCGTGGTACAAAGAACCGGACCATAACAATTTTCCTTTTTTTTTTTTTTTTTTTTTCACAAAAATGTTCAGTGAAAATGTCATGATGCCATTTCTGACCATAGATCTCTGGATGGGACCCGGAAGGAAATGAGTAGTGACAACAAAAAGTGGAACCAGTTTTCAGCCGAAAAATTTGTTGTGAATAGTATCAACAATTCATGACATCTTTTTTTTTCACCGAACTCGAAAAATCTAGAAAAGAAGACCACATATTCAGACATTCCAAATATGGAGAACCATAGTAGGAAGTGAAATAAGACCTCATCTCAACCCAAACCTGCTTGCCAATGTCCGCAGGGACATCGTGCGAAACAAAAGACTCTCAAAGGCAGAAACAGATAAGATATAACCAGATATGAGAAAGACTAAAATAACCCATCACTCAAACAATAAAGATAGGACAATAAAAATAAATAATATGACAGAGGCTGAGTTAAAAACTAAAATAAATGAGACACGAAATAATATTCCCGGAAGTAAAACCGAAGAATCTACCTGTGACATAACCTCCAGTTATCAAGACGAAGTCACTGAAGATGACTCCAACTGCATTGTTAGAATTACACAGGCGAAATCACAGGTAGAATCACAGGTAGAGGTGAAATCAGCGAAGCGAAAAAACACGTCATCCAAATACTCAGCTGAGTAACTCTCACACAAACGTCAGACAGATATAAAAGCCCGCAAAAATTCATATGAAAAAGTCCAATCAGCACATTGTGCAAATATACAACGCTGCACTGGAAACACTGTTAACTGACAAACTACTGGAAAACATCACAGAAGGTAACAGTGTCATACACGCAACAGCTTTAGAGGTTATTAGGAAGTTTAAGAGTCAAGACAATGAAAAACTTAAACAAAAAAAAAGACACTCAGGCTGGAAAACAGATGTGAGATTTTTATGTTAGATGAGATCCCTAGAAACCCAAATATCTCAACACGCAAGTGCAAGAAAGTTAATCAGTTAAATGAAGTTCAAGGAAATGTTGAAACAGAAACAGCAGTTAAAGGCACAGAGAACAAGACGATACGAAAAACGGTTCAGGTTCTATCGCCAAAATATATGCATCTGTACATATCAAAAAGACACTATCTATTGACAAGGTGCAGAAATTTTGGGAGAATATTTGGAGCAGCCAAAAGGAATATAACCCCAATGCAGAATGGATCTAACGTGAAGAAGAAAGAATGCTGGATAAACCTCTGCAAGTGTGGGAAAATATAACCACGAATAATGTTAGGCAGCCTCTAACGAAATCCCAAAAATGGAAATCCCCAGGAAATGACAATGTGCCCAATTTCTGGCTCTTTAATTTCTCCTCAATCCATAAAAACCTTGCACAGGCTCTATCAACGCTTATAAATAAACCCAACGAAATACCGGAATGATTCACCGAAGGCATTACATATTTCATGCCAAAAAATCGAGTGAAACAAATGATCCGAAAAATTATAGGCCAAAAACATGTCTGTTCACCACGTATAAATTGATCACGTCTGTCCTTACACCTTTTTCGAAGCAAACAACATTCTCCCACTGAAACAGAAGGGATGCAGGAGAGTGTTATATGGTTACAAAGATCAACAACTGATAAAGAAAATGGCCCTGGAAAACTGCAGGAGACAATGTAGAAATCTTAGCGTAACGTGCATTGATTATCGTAAAGCCTTCGATAGTGTGTCACACTCTTGGATCCTTAGGACTTTGGAAATATACAAAGTCTCCACCGCGATAGTAAATTTTCTTAAACACAGCATGGGAATGTGGAACACCACATTATACCTAAATCACACCGAATGAATATCCGACGAGAAATCTTTCAAGTGGACATCCTGTCACCCCATCTGTTTTGTCTGTCCTTAATCCTCCTTGCACATGAACTAAACAACAATATCTATGGTTACAAATTAACAAGAAAGTATTCAATCGCCTACTCTATATGGATGATCTCAAACTCTTTGCCAAATAAGACAATGAGTTGAAGCGTCTCCTCAATACTGTAAAATGTTTCAGTGACGACATAGGCATAGATTTCGGAATAGATAAAGCTGCAAAAGTAACATTCAAAGAAGGGAGATTTACAGAAACAAACTCTATCGATTTAGATTTTGATACAAAGAGTAGGGAATTGGAACAAATGAAGCCTATAAGTACCTACGAATTAGAGGAGATAGAATACAGCATACCCAAATGATGGAGAAGGTAATAACTGAGTACTATAGACGTGTACGTCTGGTAAAGAGTACCGAACTGATTAAAAAAAAAAAAACAGAATATCAGCCATAAACACCTTGGCTGTCCTTGTAGTGCAATACACTTTTAACATCCTTAACTCGACCAGAGCTGACATTAAACTAGTGGACACCAAAACGAGAAAGCTTCTCACCTGCAACCGCATGCATCTTCCCAAAGCTGATGTTGATCATCTGTATCTGCCCAGATCCGAAGGAGTCAGGAGATTAGTTCAACTAGAACTCTCTTACAAGACTACAACAATTGACAGAGTGGAAAAATCAGCAACTTCTACCGAAAGGAACTGAAAGAAATTAGTATGAACACCAACCACACACGATTACGGAGATAGAAAAGGTAACAATTTTATGGGGCTTCACAATATACACAGACAGAACAATCAAAGCTAATCACCCAGACATCGTTATTAGAGACTGAAAACAAAAAAGTGCCTTCTTATTGATATGGCAGTCCCTGCAGACTGCAATGAATCTTTGAATATCTTCAAAAAGCTCTCAAAATATAAGGACCTTGAAATCGAAATCTCAAAAATATGGTACATTAGAACATCAACAACCCCTATTGTAGTTTGAGCCCTCGGATTGATTGGAAAAGATTCCAGTAGACTCATTGAAGGGATTTCTGGTAGCCCATGACTTAAAGAAATACAAAAAAAATGTTCTCACGAATACAACCCACACCTTACAAAGGGCTTTAGCTATGTAAAATATGTGTGTGATATTTTTTTTTGTTTTTAAATTGCTCAGTGGAAAATGTCATGGTGCCATTTCTGTCCTTAGGTCTCTGGTCGGAACCCGGAAAGAAATGAGTACACACCATAAATCAAATCAAATAAAATAATAATAATAAGAAGAAGAAGAAGAAGAAGAAGAACAAGAACAAGAACAAGAACAAGAACAAGAAAAAGAAGAACAAGAAGAAGAAGAGGAGGAGGAAAAAGAAGAATCAAAACTAATCTTCCAGACATCGTGATCAAAGACCATAAAAACAGAATGTGCCTTATTGACATGACACTCCCTGCAGATTGTAATGTATCTTTGAAGATCTTCAAAATACTATCAAAATACAAGTACTTTGAAATCGAAATCTCAAAATTGTGGCACATGGGGGCATCAACAATTCCAGTTGTAGTTTGAGCCCTCGGTTTGATTGGAAACGGTTTCGATGGTCTCATTGATACATCACACAGAATTTAAGGTTTCTTTTTTAGAATGGTAGTATAAGATGACCTCCAATTTTAAAGAATGATTTTGGGGGATTTAAAAGGTCATCTTATACACGGAAATATATGGTAACTAAACTAATGTTGTTAAGTGTGAAGTTCACCTACGTTTACTCGATAGCCAAATTCAATACAGATTTTGCAAGGTGCAATCAATAATAACTATGGATTTTTCAAGCAAGGAAAAGGCATTGTCTTTCTAAAAAAAATCAATTTATTAATTCCAAAAATAAAGTGTACATGCTCAAGTGTGAATCTTGAACCACATGAGTTGGAAAGCGTCACGTGCTAGTGAAGACTTCACAGTTTTGAAGGAAAGTTATTAAAAAAAAAAAAGAATAAAGTGTAGTAATTTTAGACAGTGAGATCCATTTCAGGTGTTTAGGGAAATTGCGTTTCAAACACATCCAGAATATCTATTCGACACGGTTTTCTTGAAATCGTGGCAACGGAAGCACGTATATCAAATATTGAAAGCAAAACTGGGAAAAAAATTAATGCAGAGTAGATTGAATTGTCAACAACTTTTTTGAAAAATTCATAAGAAATCGACAGGGGAGATAATAAAAATAAAGGATATTACAAAAGGTTAACAAGGAATTAGGTGTTAAATCTTAGGTCGAAGTTGCGGAAAAAGGTGAGTATAAACGGAAAGAGAGAATAGAAGAAAGAATAAAAGAAAGAAAGGAGACGTGAGATAGATAGATAGATAGATATGCACTGATATCCACAGAGATGTATTCGGTGAGATAGATAGATAGATAGATAGATAGATAGATAGATAGATAGATAGATAGATATGCACTGATATCCACAGAGATGTATTCGGTGAGATAGATAGATAGATAGATAGATAGATATGCACTGATATCCACAGAGATGTATTCGGTGAGATAGATAGATAGATAGATAGATAGATAGATAGATAGATAGATATGCACTGATATCCACAGAGATGTATTCGGTGAGATAGATAGATAGATAGATAGATAGATAGATAGATAGATAGATAGATATGCACTGATATCCACAAAGATGTATTCGGTGAGATAGATAGATAGATAGATAGATAGATAGATAGATAGATAGATAGATAGATAGATATGCACTGATATCCACAAAGATGTATTCGGTGAGATAGATAGATAGATAGATAGATAGATGCAGAAACAGGTGAGTATAAACGAAAAGAGAGAATAGAAGAAAAAAATGAAAGAAGAGACGTATTCACTGAGATAGATAGATAGATAGATAGATATGCACTGATATCCACAGAGATTTATTCGGTGAGATAGATAGATAGATAGATAGATAGATAGATAGATAGATTATGTCTGATAGATAGTGTTATGGGACCTTACCCATAATGACATAATGGACTATTCCATACGTAATAAATACTGCGCCTCAAGAGGAAGCAGGGAGTTCAGCCCGAAGTCGGGCGACCGGCTGACCGGCTGATCGGTTGAACTCTCTGCCTTCGGGCGGGGAGGAACCCGGACGAGGCTACGTCGAAGGGCGGAGTCTATTTCGGGGAGGTAAACCGACCCTGAACCCTTTTATACGGGCTCAAAGGGAATATTTTTGGCCGAGCCCACGGGCTCGGAGATCCCACGGTAAACCGGCCTTGTGCTACATGATGCCCTCCGTGTGGGGGTGACTATATACCGTTCAGTCCGAAGTCGGGCGACCGGCTGACCGGCTGATCGGTTGAACTCTCTGCCTTCGGTCAGAGAGGAACCCGAAGGAGGCTACGCCGAGGGGCGGAGTCTCGTTTGGGGAGGTAAACCGACCCTGAACCCGTTTATACGGGTTCAAAGTGCATATATTTGACCGAGCCCACGGGCTCGGAGATCCCACGTTAAACCGGCCTTGTGCCACATGATACCCTCGTGGTGGTATACTGTTCAGTCTGAAGTCTGGAGTGAAGTTCGTCAGGAGTCTGTCAGTCAGTAGGAGCCAGCGAGTCAGTCAGTCGAGTCAGAGGCAAACCGAAACAGAGTCGCATTTAGACAATTACTACTAAACCTTATTGTTCGTACTAACACTTTCTACTTCTCTGTATATATTCCTGTTGTAATATATCTGTGTTATTCCATATCTGTGTTCGAGTTCTTCTTTATTGGTTCTACCTTGGACTATCAACGCGGTACAAGGAACCGGACCATAACAGATAGATAAAATATGCCTGATAGATAGATAGATAGATAGATAGATAGATAGAAATGGAAACAGTACATGAAAGCTATAAATAAAATTCGACAAATGCAACAATCTAAATAGCTGGGAAGTGTTTTAACAGAGGACGAAAAGTGCGACACTGAAATCCGAAGGCTTAGCAGTGTTAGGAAACAAGAAAATTCTGTTAAAAACGAAGAAAATAATGCTGAACTGTTGCGTAATATCAGTTCTTCTATATGGCAGTGAATGCTGAACAATCTCCCCACTGATGTAAAGACTTGGCGGAAAAGAAATGTGGTTCTACTGAAGAATGCTGAAAATACCGAATATATGAGTAATTATGTAATTTTAGAAGAAGAAAAAGAACACTTATACTTAAGATCAAGACAGTTAAAATTTCTAGCCTAGGCACATAATGAGAAAGGAAGTCTTAGAAATGTTGATATTCACAAGACAGTTTAAAGGCAAGAGGAACAGAGGAAAACAAGCTTCTTAGCGAATTTGTGTAAATGGGTGGCGGGCAACGTTTAGGAGAGATAGCAAACAGACAAAATTGATTAAGTGCTACAAAAGACAGGACATTGCAGAGAGCCAGCATTCTAAATGGACAGGGTATTCAGAAGCAGAATACTGAATCTTCTAGTCTTTTCGTTTGGGCTTCGTAGTGGCTCAGCCGTCCTCAGGTGATAAATAGGAAAATCATTCACAACTCTTGAAGATGGGTTAAATTGTATTTACCATATTTATAGAACGCACCCACACCCTGGACGCACCCGGATTTTGGCATGGAATATTTAGGAAAGAAAAAAACCACACATCACCCCCACCCCGCCAAAAAAAAATCAAAATTATAACCTTACCTTTGTGTGACATTATCACTAACCATGAAGAATTAATTACAGTATTAGTACAAATTATACTACTGGTACTGTTTTTAATTAGACATTTTTTGGAAAAGAATTTTAGTGCATTTTCTCAGGCATTCATTGAAAATTATTTTTTCTGTTTTTCAGGGAGCAAATTTGCACATGCAGTAAATTCCTAATAGCTACAATTAAATCTATTTGTATCAGTGAAAACTGGTACATATGGTAATAGGCAAAAAAAAACCCCAGAAATATGGTACTTGTTGGTAAGGGCACTCCTTTAAAGGCAAGGAAGGACAAAATATTTTAAGTCAAGTGATAGCGATTGCTGTATGTGTCGTACGATTTTTGAATCAAGCACGGGCAACGCCGGGCCATGCTGCCAGTATTAACAAGACGCACATAAAGCAAGCAGCAATACACCAGAACATACAGAAAAGCAGGGCACCTCGGTGTGGTGTAATTGTTAGAAAGCTTGTCTTGCTAGACCAATTACGACTGAGTAATGAGTTCGATCCTCACTGGGTGCCCCATACTTTCGGCCTTGTGCCACATCTAAGCCGGGCTTAGAAAATCACCGCGGCCTTGTGCCACATCTGAGCTACACTTGGAAAATCACTATGGTAATAGGCCAAAAATACAAAAAAAAAACAGAAACATGGTACTTGTTGGTAAGTCCCATAGCATACATGCAGAAAATCAGGGCACCTCGGTGTGGTGTAATGGCTAGCAAGCTTGTCTCGCTAGAACAGTTACGACTGAATAGTGAGTTCGATCCTCCCTGGATGTCCCTACTTTCGGCCTTGTGCCAAATCTAATCTACGCTTGGAAAATCACTACCTCATTACATGCAGAAAAGCAAATTCCAATACCTGTATCTCTATCTATAAAAGGTAGAATGTATGTATGTATGTAACGAATGCACGACTGCAATTTTCGACGGATTTGCACCAAAATTTACATGCACATGCTCCAAGTTAGTGGAAAAGCCAAGACCAACTTTGCATTTCCCAACTCCCATCGATAGTGCAAAATAATCGATTTTTCATGCTTCTACGGCAGTTTTCATGTAGTTTGCGGCCATTTTCTACTGGCCAGAGTGAAAGCCAATAGCCAATATGCAAAAAAAATCGATAACTTCATCCGTCACAAGTGGGAAAAATTTAAATCTGCATAGCACTTTACTCCAATTGGCTCATTCACTTGCTTAAACTTCACGTTGATTCTGATTCCGCAGAACTGGGTTGGGTGTAAAAAAGTATTTGTTGTTAACATTCTTTTTTCATTCGGTTTTTCCAGTTACGAGTGCTTTTTTTAAAGCTGATCGTTTTGTGTTCATTTTGTTTAGTTCTTTTTTCGTAACAGATTTAATGTTTAGTATAGAGCTTAGAAAAAATTCACAGTGTGAGATAGGCAAGAGGTAAGGCATGTAGCAACATCAACACGGCAAAGGGCATTCCTTTAAAGGCAAGGAAGGGCAAAAATATTTTAAGTCAAGTGATAGCGATTGCTGTATGAGTCGTACGATTTTTGAATCAAGCACGGGCAACGCCGGGCCATGTTGCTAATATTAACAAAGCGCACATAAAGCAAGCAACAACACACCAGTCAAAGCAAATATTTTTGTAAAACCTGGTATTTCTGTAAAGCAAGCAGCAAAATTTTTTACAATTCCACAAAATTCTTAATTTATTTTTCCTGGTCGAATTTTTCAGGGTTATTTTTTATTGATATCATTTTTGATCTCTTCCAGGAGTCTTAGTTTTAGACCGTCCTGGGTAAACGATAAACTACATCTGCGTCCTAAATAAGACGATAAACTATATTTTAGGTTTTGAGGAACATGGAACCACCTCATAATTGCTTGTGTTTCCAGGACCACCCTGTCCCGGAGCGGTAGCACCTGTTAGACTCCCATCTATGGGCAAATAGTTAACCCCCAAACTGGGCCCAAAACACTATGAAAATATAAAAAAAGTTTTAATACCAATAATACTTTTTTGGACCAGCAATACATTTTTTGAGAAACAATATTACCAGCAATACATTTTAGGAATAATATTACCAACAATACATTTTAAAAATATATTAGCAGCCATAAAAATCTTGTCGGCATTAAATAACCCATTGAGGTTGATATGCCGTAAAACAAATCAATTCAACCTAGAATTTACAGCTAAGCTCAGTTTGAGCACTGATTCTTAGTGTACCCCACTTTTTTCGTGGTCTTCAAGTCCCTCTCATATATAATACTGTTGCATTAGAACGATCCTCTGTGGCTCAATCGGTTAAGGCACGTCAAGCTAAACGACGGTTCCGTATATGATACAGGTTAGATTCCTGTTGGAGGACGAATATTTTCTATGAGAATTTCTCGGACATTCAGGCCGGTAAATGTTATTAATACTGTTTATTATAAACAGAGCATTTACTTAAATACTTGTATCTATAAAAAGAATGTATAAACATAAAAAAGTTATATATATATGTGTGTGTGTGTGTGTGTGTGTGTGTGTGTGTGTGTGTGTGTGTGTGCGTACTCCGGGTGTCGCAGCAAAATTGTCCAAATCGTGTTACTGCACAATTATCCATCTCACAGAAAAGAAGGGAAAAAGAGAAAAAATATATATACATGTATTATCAAATGACCGGATGTAAATGCGTCTGGTCTTCTCGAACGTAATTTCAATGAAGAAATGAATTGAATAAACACATATATATTTTTCTTTTATCAATAATTTTGTAGTTTTTAAACTTAATAGTGATTAAATTTGGTTTTTAAAAATTGCCAGTTTTTAATTTTAATATTAAATTTTATCATGTAAATTTATAATTATTAGTTAGTATAAATTATTTTTAATATTACACGTATTTAAAGATATGAATAGCTATTAGAGCAGGATTTCGTTGTCAAGCTTTTGAATCTTTCTATACTTCGTTTTTGATTGGTTATTCTAGCTTTTGTAACAATGTTTCCCCCCAGTGTAGGATCGTTAATTAATCTGAAACTTTTAAAACCATTTATTTTATTTTCAACATCATCACTTGATAAGACACAGAGTGTGTTAAAACAAAATGGCTATTTTTGTAGTGATTTTATAACATACTTATGTTATAATTTTTTTTATAAAAATAATATATATATATATATATATTTCATTAAATAATACAGAAAAGTTTTGTCTATTTATTTTATGTAAATTCTTTTCATATCGTCTGATAAGCTTAATAACATTATCATTAAAAGAAGAAAAAAATCACAATATTGATACATATTTTTTAATCCTATCTAAGCTTTCAGCTTATATAAACCGTTATCAAAGATGACAATTACATTACAACATATTAAAAAAATACGTACAAGACAATGATAGTCTGCTTTTGTTTACATAGAAGATTTGCAAACAACTACAAACTCGAGACGCTGGAAGTGAAAATCGCACCGCAGCTCATGACGTCACAAATGACCAAGCGAGAGTGAAAACTACAAAGTAAAAACGTTGCCTAAATACACACAATTTAAATATATATATATATATATATATATATATATATATATATATATATATATATATATATATATACCCTGTTTTGTTATTATTTCCTCTTAGCCCCGTGATGTGCCACTCTATTTACTGAAGCCTTCTTCAAGGTGCTTCTTTAGTTCCGTCTCTTATTGCAATCATCCAAGTGTATTCGCGCATAAGTGAATTAACAAACCCGACTGGAATTCGAACCGTTTATTTATAGTAATGATATACAATACAATATTTATATTATTTATAATACAACTCCCATATTGCACATACAAGTTTACAGTACCTGATATTCCCAAGGGGTCACCCATCTAAGTAGTGACGAGGCTCAACTTCGGTGATCGGACAAGAACTAGTGTTTCAACGTGATATTCCTGTAAGCCATCATATATCAAATATACATATATGTATGTTGAAGTGTATGTATGTGTCCGTGTATTTCTGTATGTATGTATGTATGTACATATCTGGATTCTGATATCTGTCGTGAGAGAGAGATAGAGATAGAGAGACGGGCCCATATTCTAAACAAATTAAATGAAAATGAAATTTTCTGAATAAATTCAATAATAAATGCTAATAATATTGACTGTTGGAAATAAATGTCTGCTTCGATCTCAAGTGAATTTATATTTCAGACCAAATCACTCCATTTTTTTTTTTCCTGCTGTCTTCTTTTTATTTAAACAGCAAGTAATGAAATCAGTCTTGGAGCCTAAAAACCCCAACATTGTTTACAAGCAAGCTATTTTGACTGACTCAAGCACCGACTACTGGCGTCGATGGAAGATACGCAATTACGTCAGCTAGCTTTGAACACGGCCTTGTATCATACCCTTTCGATAAATACCGCCATACAAACACAGAAATGCATATATCCCTGGTTCGAATCTTACCATGATCGATTTATCAGGCAGGTAAAGTCTTGATGTTATCGGCCTGGGGCGGCGATTTGAGAACCTTTGGAAAGTGGTACCTTTAGAAGACGCCGGAAAGCTATAGCACGACTGTATCCATTCCCTGTGAGTTAAATTCGGTAGATTGAATCATTCGGAAGCTGTCGATGGTTTACCTAGCATGAATTCGATATATCATGTCTTCTCATTTACGTCGTTGGCCCTTTTACCGCTTTAATCACATCGAGAACGGTTGCGTCTATCAGCTGGTCAAGCTATCTGTCTCTTTAATACCTTAATGGATCTGTTGAAGATGTTTGTGCTCTTGTAGCTCACAACCAAGCAGACATGGAAACCTGCATAAATGCTTTTTTAGATGCGTGTAAAGCTTCGGAATTTACCACCAGAATTACAAAAACTGAAATTATTTATCAGCCTATCCTTGGCTCACATCCAGCCGGGCTTCCAAATGTATTTTTTGATGGTAAACAAACAAATTATTTATAAGTTCACTCCTCTCGGTTCAGTGGGATCAGGCAACGCAAAAAGCCCCAAAAAACAGAAAATCGCATTTCAAAATCTAGTGCAACATTTGTAAAATTATATTATAATCTATGGCATCCATATATATATATATATATATATATATATATATATATGTGTGTGTGTGTGTGTGTGTGTGTGTGTGTGTGTGTGTGCAATACTGAAGAAATATAACATCACAAGCATTGAAACCGTTCAAGCAAAGATACAACTTCTCAGGTGGGCTGGTCATGTTCTGAGAATGGATGAGCATAGGCTTCTAAAAAGGTCCCTCCAAAAAAAAAGGTGCTACCAAACTCCAAGCGTTCAGTTAGATGTTGATTCTTACGCTACAAAGACAAATTGAAAGACAACTTGAAACGTCTCATCTTTGATCCGAAAACCTGGAAAGCCCAAACATCAAACCGAAAGGAGTGGCGTAAGACATGTTTCGATAAATTAAAGGGTTTTGAAGGCAATAGACTGAAGCACCGTGATAAACCCTGCTTCAACAGTGGGGCTTTGTCGGCCACAGCAAAGGTTGGGCTAGTATCACACTCAAGAAAGCACAAATGAAATATGTCTTTCCCTTACCTGATTTTCTCCACAATAGTCTCTGCTAGCATGCAAAAGTAAAAAAAACGAAATTCAGCATTAAATACTGACCTTCATTTACTGTTCACGATAGGAGAGTCCTATATATATATATATATATATATATATATATATATATATATATATATATATAGGCTGGCTAGTATCACACTCAAGAAAGCACAAATGAAATATGTCTTTCCCTTACCTGATTTTCTCCACAATAGCCTCTGCTAGCATGCAAAAGTAAAAAACGAAATTCAGCATTAAATACTGATCTTCATTTACTGTTCACGATAGGAGTCCACTATATATATATATATATATATATATATATATATATATATATATATATATATATATATATATATATATATATATATAGGCTGGCTAGTATCACACTCAAGAAAGCACAAATGAAATGTCTTTCCCTTACCTGATTTTTCTCCACAATAGCCTCTGCTAGCATGCAAAAGTAAAAACGAAATTCAGCATTAAATACTGACCTTCATTTACTGTTCGCGATAGGAGAGTCCACTATATATATATATATATATATATATATATATATATATATATATATAGGCTGGCTAGTATCACACTCAAGAAAGCACAAATGAAATATGTCTTTCCCTTACCTGATTTTCTCCACAATAGCCTCTGCTAGCCTGCATAAGTGTAAAACAAAAAGCACCATCCAGTGCTGAACGTCATTTATCGTTCACAATAGGAGAGTCCACGATATATATATATATATATATATATAGAGAGAGAGAGAGAGTTTTAAGATATGCTATATTTATGGGTTAAAGTGCCCAATATCAAGAATAGAGCTTATGTAAATTTAGAAGTAGACATTGAAGTCAACAGTCAGTTCCATGCTGAAGCAGTCGTCAGACCAATATTTGTCCACTTTAATATATATATATATATATATATATATATATAGAGAGAGAGAGAGAGAGAGAGAGAAATAGAGAGAGAATTAATGCAAGTAAAAGGTTTGTTACTTAGCTGAATGATGTTACCTACAGCATTCCGACACCAGAGTATCGTAGACGGACTCTCCTGGAATTACTCCGTCTACTCTTTGGGTGTGGGGGAGGTATCATCAAATGACTGTTTATACTTCTCGATTTTTTATAACCACTTTTCATTGGTGCAAGTTTTTTTTTTTAATTTCATAGTGTATTTGTGCGTGTATACGTGTGTGCTTTCCATCGTGTGCGCCAGTCTACGCGTGCGTGGAAAAGGTCATAATGATTTTTCCTTTTCGTCGTGCCGTGTTTTTACATTCAGTGGGTGCCAATACCACGCAACCTGATACAAGATGGTCAATTGTTTGTGGATATTTATCACATAATCTGCATTTTGAAGTAACACACTTTTTCAGTATGTGTCCTCTGTAATTTCTTAGCAACCATTGGCCTTGCGCAGCTAGGATAAATCCTTAGGTTTCAGCTTTTAACCTTGCACTACGTAGCCACTGATGGGCACGGGGTTTGTCTACATCAGGTGGTTTGATACGGACAGAGTATTGACCGTGAAGAGGTTTATCTTGCCATTGTTTCTGTATCTGGTTGGTTGCCTTTGTTTGTTTTTTTTTAAGTATTTTGCAGCTTCAGTCGGTGTTTTATGCTTTACTTGTATTTCTTCACCCACTTGAAACTCCATTTTGAACTTGTTGCCTTCCTTTATTACAAAATAAAGTCGCTTACTACTTTCATCTTTGACACAGATCATCATCCAGTCTTCTGTAGTTTCTAGGTGTCTTTGACGGCCAGTTGTAGTTTTGTAAGATAGTTCTAGTTGAACTAATCCTCTGCCTCCTTCGGATCTGGGCACAGACAGACGATCAACATCATCCACTTCATGTCAATGAAAAACGTGAAAACAAAAAGTGGTTTTAATATTATATTGGTAAAATATTGCATATTATTATTATCATTATTATTATTATTAAATATATTCTAAACCTTTCAGTTAGAGAAAGTCTGAATGGACAGAAGTTAGCCAGTATAATTAGTTTTGAATCAGATACGTGCCGTTCAAATTTTAGACGATTGCTTGAAAATCAGAGGTTATTCCCAAACTTATACTCTTGAGCAAAAATGAGCCAATTTCAAAACGGCCAAAAATCTACCAAAACGCTAAGAATAATGGCTCAGTCTCTAAACGCCAACAATAATGATAATAATTCAAGCCCAAAATGACTGCTCACTACCTAGATCAGTGGCCGTTTGGGAATACCAGGTGCTGTAAGCTTGGGTGTGAGGGTGGTGTCAAAGATAACGGCTCAGAATTGTTAATCCGACAGCCAAGATTCAATTCTCTTTGGGGTTCGTTATATTCAATTACGCGCAAATACCGTTGGGAAAAGTCGACTCTAGCTATGGGTTAATTAGTTGAACTTGTATCAGTAAAATGTCATTATTAGCTCCAGAAATTTCTTAGAATCTCAAACTATTTTCTGGCTTTGAATAACTAACAAAAAGGTTGATAAATCATAAAAATATTTAGTTGATTGATTCTTTTTTTTATATGGCTTATCAACCCATTGCAGCTTATAAAAGCAATGCAATATTATTGAAACAAAGCAAGTTCAGTTGACCAATTCCAGAAACTATAAACAATTTTTTTTTGCTATCCTCTGCCAGCCGCTATGATGGAGAAAGCATTACCACGAACCATCGCCAATGAGACACGCTGCAAGAGCCACTCCGTTTCGCGAGGCTTGTCCCTTAATCGAGACGCAATCGCGCCAATCCTCCGAAGGAACGCCATCGAACGAGAGCCAATAACCCAAGTAGTCTCCACTGCCACAGGAGTAAAAAAAAATCTTTCAGCAAGAGAAGAATATTTAACTATTTTTTTAATCTCTGCGTCCCGGGCGACGGATCCTGGCTCAACCGCGGACCTGATCAAATTACCGGCCGAAAATGTATCCGCACAGGTCGCATCCCAAATCAACGACTACCCAATTTTGCAGGTTATTCAAAACCAGAAAATATTTTTAGATACTATTTAGGTACTAACCAGGCTCGATGTTGCTTAACCTCGGTGATCGTACGAGAACCAATGTTTCAACCTGATACGTCCGAAAGCCTTTACTCACTTTGAGAATCAGCATTTCAAAACCGAGACTTGAACGCCAATGCTTAATATTGTATGAATGGTTTCCTGCCGTAGAGTAATAGAAACCTGTCTATAAGACCATTATAATTCTCGGAGTTCAGTTCTAGGTTGGTGTTCTATACTTGTGTCTGTACAAGTTCTAGAAGTTTTTTTAAAAAGGCATGAAAGAGAAGTTTGTCTGTAAAGGGACAGGAAAGAGAAAAGAAACACAAAAACAGAGAGAGATAGAGAGAGAGAGAGAGAGACAAGAACGCGTTAGTTATGTAAAATTCCAAGAGAGAGAGAAGAATATTAATAGTGAGCGAGGAGGTGAAGTGCAGAGAGCAAAAAAGAGATGATCATTTATTCGAAAATTCTGACCAGGCTTGACGTTGCTTAACTTCACTGTAAGCCCTCTGTTTGGGAAGGTAAATATAAACCTGCTCCACATAGAGGCGCATATATAGAGACTCACTATCGGAAATTGTAAACTTGAGATAGACGAATGTACAGGCTATATGCTCCGGGTGGGTAATCAAGCCGACCATATAGTAATATGGAACGACTGGATCGACAGTAATGGCATATTGAAATAGATCGATACATTTAGACAGAGAAGGAAAGATAGAGTGAGAGACCGCAAAACAGGTCAATAGATAATTGAAAGCGGGGGGGGTCTTGGGATATATCTCGAGCAATAGAGACTGTAGTAAATACAGATCGAGAGAGATCGCTACAAATAAACGGTAATGAACGAACTGAGATTGATAGATAAATGAAAGGAGTACTTCGTGATACAACTCGAGCAAAAGAGAAGGAAATCAAAGCAGATTGAAACAGATCGATATTCTGTCAGTGTATGATGGAATTTGGAATATACATATATTGTTTTGTATCATTTCACCCCAAGCTAGACGAAAATGCCGCTAAGACGCCAAGGGGTTTACTGAGAGTAAAAACAAATGAGTAAACTTTAGATGACTTTAAAGGATAATGAGAGAACTGGTTTCAGGAAGATGGCATTTAAATACAGTGTAACCCGGATATAAGAGACCCGGATATAAGAGACCCGGATATAAGAGAAAACCGGATATAAGAGAGATTTTCTCTGGTCCCAGATTAGAGCCTGTGTTAATGTATATAAAATAGACCAATCCCAGATATAAGAGAAACCCGGATATAAGAGACTTCTTCTCCGGTCCCGACAACTCTCTTACATCCGGGTTACACTGTATTTGAAGATCGTACCTGGCAGGGAAGCCAGAAAGTAAGAAATGCAAGAAAAGTAACTCTATTCGAATAGAACTTATGATTGCATAGATATTTCAGCAGTAAAATAATGAGACCTAATTGCCAATCTAGTATATCGCTCAAATTCATGCAGTCGAGGTAATACGGAGGAGAGTGATATTTATTCTTTTAATTTACAAGGAATGTGGCACATGACCATTGTGAATGGGAAATGCTGGTCTTCAACTGTCTTTAACTTAAGTAGCTGCAATCGCTGATTCAAACCTACCACAATATTCCTTACACCAAAAAACCGATTCTTACTGAACATTCTTACTACAGTCACCATAATACCACCACGTTTCTATGAAATCCTAACTAGTCTGCATATATACAATGTGTACCGAGGAGGAGAGAGATATCTATTTCTGCTATCTACAGAAAATCTGACGCAAGGCCAAAAAGGAGAATGAGGAAAAGGACGCTATTCATCTGTCTTCACTTTAAACTTAGGCAGCCACAAACACTGACCCAAACATACAAAAATATTCCTTACACCAAAACAACGCATTTTTATTTACCTTTCTTACTACATTCACTATAATACCCCATGTCTCCATAAAAGTTCTAACTAGCCCCCATATGTATTCGTTGTCTGGTGGGCGTATAAAACAAAAATTGAAAAACTAGCCCCAATGAGTATTTACAATATAAGAACAAAGCTATTTACTATTTACCGAGTAAGAGATTGATATTTATTTTTACAATGATACAAAATGTGACACAAGGCCAAAATGGGGATTGGGGAAAAGGACGGTCTTCATCTGCCTTAAATTTAAACTTAGCCAGCCACAAACAATGACCCAAACACAATATTCCTAACAAAACAACGCATTCTTAGTTACCTTGTTTACTACATCCACCATAATACCTCATTATCTCTAAGAAAATTCTAACTAGTTTCTATAGGTACAATTCATTATCTGTAGAGGGAGGGGAATAAATCAACAATTTAAAAACTAGCCACAATGAGGATTTACAATATGAGAACAAAACTATTTACTATTTACTGAGGAAGAGATCGATATTTATTTTTACAATGATACAAAATGTGGCACAAGACCAAAATGGGGAATGGAGAAAAAACGGTTTTCATCCGTCTTAACTTTAATCTTAGCCAGCCACAAAGACTGACCCAAAGACAATATTCCTAACACCAAAACAACGCATTTTTACTTACCTTTCTTACTGTATCTACTATAATAACTAATTGTCTCCATGAATGTTCTAACTAGCACCCATATCTACAATACATTGTCTTTAAAAACTAGCCCCAATGTGCATTTACAATATGAAAACAAAACTATTTACTATTTACCGAGGAGGGGAGCTCATTTGAACAATTGGCAAGAAATAGACAAGAGAGAGGGAAGTCAGACTGAGGGCTGTGGGAATGTGGCTGAATTGGAATTGACAGATAAGAACCGCTAACATAAACCAATCTTTGGATTTTGTCGAGAATCATGAGATATGTAGCAGAAGTCCCCGACCTTATGTGTCAGCAGTATTCAATGCAAGGAAGAATGATAGATTTATAAATGTAATGTTTTCGGGGGGGGGGGAGAACTCTCTGACACGAAACAGTGAAGCAGTATCCCTAGCAGGAAAACTAGCCATTGATACAATATAACTATTCCACTTCATGTCAGTGGAAAACGTGAGCACAAGAAGACGCAATGTCTTATTCTCCTGGATGTTATATTGGTAAAATTATCTTATTGTCATTTTTCTCGTTTGTTTAACGTCATATCTGTTTCTTATGGATCATTTAATGCTGAAATTTAATTTTCTTGGGGGCATTCTTAATTTCTTTTACAAAAATGTATTGCTGGTAAGTTTTGTTTTTTTTTCAAACATGTATTGTTAGCGATAGTTTTTATTTCTTACACAAATATATTGCTAGTATTTTTTTTTTTACTCTGAAAATATATTGCTGTTATTTTTACTATAAAATGTACATAGTCAAATACGAATTTCACATATACACTGGTTTCAAGATGAAATTGCTCAACTCCGTCGTCCCAATAGAATTACTACATTAAGTTTGAACACCCTGGACCTGGGCATAATAAAAAAATCGCAATTGATAAATGCGGTTTCTGTCTTTTGTGTAATCGTGTCTTAAAGGAGATGACTGATGTTTAATTTCAGTTTCAAAAATCAAATTAATGATAACAGTTTCTTATTCATTTCCAGTTAGTTTTCGTTTAATCTTTAAAAATATACGAATGCTTTGTAGAAGGATTTTATAATGAAATTGCTTAAATTAGGCTAATTTTTGTTATATTACTATTTCGGCTTACGAAAATCTCACAAACAAAACAAGAGCACTTTCGTCAGCGATGCAAAGGAAAGAGACAAGTCAGCGCAAAACTGGGTATTACTGCTTACAAATATATATATATATATATATATATATATATATATATAATAAAAGTGAACAATGGAGTCAACACTCAGAAGCGACAGGCTGTTTCATGCTAGACGCAATCAACAGACGCAGTCGTTAGGGAGGCCTGACGATTGCGTCTAGCATGAAACAACCTTTCGTCTATGAGTGTTTACATACGCTCTATCTCTGATATTGAGCACTTTATCCCATAAATATAGCACACCCTAGAACTATATTTCTTCATATATATATATATATATATATATATATATATATATATATATGGGGGGAGGGTACCTCGAGGCGGTGCAATGGTTAGCAAGCTTGTCTCGCTAGAATTATGACTGATTAGTGACTTCTATCCTCATTGGGTTCCCCCTACTTTCGGCCTTGTGCCACATCTAAGCTAAGCTTAAAAATCACTATATATGCGTGCGTGTCTGTGTGTGTGTGTAGAAATCAGATTTATCAGAATAATAGTTGTTTTAGGAATGAATTCAGTTCTCCTCGCGAAGCGCTACTCTGTGGAACTGACTCCTAAGAGGATGTTTTCCCGCTCACTACAGTTTTAACCTATTCAAGTATAGGGTTAACCGTTATCTTCACCACCTATCCGCTTAAATTATACTCCTTACTCCGTAACACAGCACCTCGAGTGGCTCCCGGTTATTGTACAAGGTGAACCTGAGTGTAAGAATAAGTGTGATACAGGAAAGCGACGTTACGGCGATTGGAAAGGGGCTAAAGCTGAGATGCCAGGTCAGGAGCAATAACATGGCATCTTGGCTTCAGACACTTTTCTTCTTTTTCTTTTCTTCCTTTTCTTTTCTTCTTCTGTCAAATCGTGCTTCATTTTCTCTTCTCGAAATAGCACAAATTTGCTTTATGAGAAGGAATAAGTACACTTTGTCGCAAGACATGTTCAATAGCTTCCAGAATTGAGTCTAAGCCGTTAATTCCCGCTTTTCTTTTCTCGCATGTCATCTAACATTAAATTTTCCGATGGTAAAATCTTTATATTCAAATGGAGGTTCATCCATTTCTTCTTCTTCTTCTTCTTGAGCCGCGTCCTTCACGACATTAGCAATCATGGTTCTTCACAACTTTCTATATCGTGTGGCTCTTACCAGTTTTTTTTTCCCGTTGCTAACAGTCCCGCTCCCCGTTCCGCCATCGAGTCAGACAAGCCCATCGGGTCAATGACTCGTTGCCTTCCCCTATCTCTTATGCCCATAATATGACCCGTGAGGGTTAAGTTTTCCAATCCCAACCACCCACTTCCTAGTTATGTATCCATGGTCTTTTCCTGATTCTTTAGTAGAATTGATCCTTCTGATTCCATGTTCTTTAACACTTCCTTCTTGCTTACTCGTTCAGTCCACAGAATTTTCAGTAACCGTCTACAGAACTACATTTCTCTTGCCTCCAGATAATTTTCTTCGTCCGTGGGGGATTTGTTCCAGCACTCATGCCGTATAAGAGGATTAATAGCCCATCGGTAATCCACCACTGTTTTCTTTGTTTCGAACGAATTTTTTTTACATTATTCGGACTATTGTCCTCATCTTTGTCGCCATATTTATTACAACGTTTTCGGCCGTTGTACGCTCCAAACTTCTTCGGGTGGTTGGAATGTCGAACTGAATCCTTTATTTCGTTCTCTGTCTAATGGTGTAGACTGTTCTAGTTCCACGTGCCATGTCTTAATGGATGTCAGTTATTAGTTATCTCCTGTTAATTCCCCTCTCCAAATTCTCCACTGCATTAAACGGGTATTGAACTTGTGATAATATGGCGACAAAGATGAGGACAATTGTCCGAATAATGTAAATAGTGTACATAATACCTCATCTCAGAAATATAGACAGATACTGAAAGGCCGAAATGCTGTGATAAATATGGCAACAAAGATGAGGAGAATAGTCCGAATAATGTAAATATTGTACATAATCCCTCATCACATAAATATAGACAGATACTGAAAGGCCGAAACGTTGTAATAAATATGACGACAAAGATGAGGACAATAGTCTGAATAATGTAAATATTGTACAAAATCCCTCATCTCAGAAATATAGACAGATACTGAAAGGCCGTAACGTTGTAATAAATATGGCGACAAAGATGAAGAGAATAGTTCGAATAATGTAAATATTGTACATAATCCCTCATCACATAAATATAGACAGATACTGAAAGGCCGAAACGTTGTAATAAATATGACGACAAAGATGAGGACAATAGTCTGAATAATGTAAATATTGTACAAAATCCCTCATCTCAGAAATATAGACAGATACTGAAAGGCCGAAACGTTGTAATAAATATGACGACAAAGATGAGGACAATAGTCTGAATAATGTAAATAATGTACATAATCCCTCATCTCAGAAATATAGACAGATACTGAAAAGCCGAAACGTTGTAATAAATATTGCGACAAAGATGAGGACAATAGTCTGAATAATGTAAATAATGTACATGGAAATTTTTCTCCCCTGAATCGATACTTCAAATATACAAAACAACCATTCGCCCTTGCATGGAGTATTGCTGCCATATATGGGCTGGAGCACCTTCTGCTTACCTCGGAGTTCTTGACAAGATCCAGAGACGGATATGTAATCTAATTGGCCCTGATCTAGCGTCTTGTTTGCAGTCACTCTCTCACAGACGCGCCGTCGCCTCTCTGTCTCTTTTCTACAAATACTTCCATGGTAACTGCTCTGATGTGCTGCTCTCTCTGGTTCCCAGACTCCATGAATTCAAGCGCCCTACGAGGCTGGCATCCCGCTCCCACCCTTACACCGTAGAAACCGTTAAATGTAGCCGTCTCTTCTACTCCAATATCTTCATACCTCGCACCTCTCGCCAGTGGAACACCCTCCCCAATTACTGTTTCCCTGAAAGCTATAATCTCCAACTATTCAAATGTAATGTCAATCGACACCTCCAATTACCTTGATCTACCCACTATCCTTCTCCTCTTCCTTTCTCCTATCACTTTTATCTGCTCTCGCTCCAAATCTTCCGCAACCACCTGCATCCTAGTGGCTTCACGCCTTGCTTGGGGCACAATGCTTAAAAAAAAATAATACCTCATCTCAGAAATATAGACAGATACTGAAAGGCCGAAACGTTGTAATAAATATGGCGACAAAGATGAGGACAATAGTCTGAATAATGTAAATATTGTACATAATACCTCATCTCAGAAATATAGACAGATACTGAAGGGCCGAAATGTTGTGATAAATATGGCAACAAAGATGAGGAGAATAGTCGAATAATGTAATAATACATAATACTTCATCTGGAAATATACAAGATATTTTACATTTTGTTTTTCAGATTCAAATTTTGTTTTTTTGTTTTTTCGACATTATTTACAAAATTTGAAATAAGAAATTATCAGTTTTACCGGTTAGCAAACTTAGATGTCATTCCATTTCTGCGCCAATATAAACGTTGGCAGAGATAGTCAACAATTAAATTTAAATTTTGACGTCTTTATTCCGCCCTCTATTGCTTTTAATTTTATTTTCATGTTAATCGCTAATTTTTAAATTGTCACAGCAGAAGTTTTGTGTTGAAATTAGATATGCTGCATGATCCGGAAAATACAAAACATCTCCAAAAACTAGTAATATGGTATATAAATAAAATAATCGGCCCCAAACGGAGGACATTTTAATTCTCGTTAACACAGCTGAACAGTAAACATAATGAAAGACAGTACGCAATACCACTTGATTAAACGGTTACCCTCAGGTTGGCTTTGTTTAATGGCGTATATACACCTTGTGGGTCATTTAATGTCGAAATTTAATTTATTTGGGAGTTTAGGTAATTGTTTTTACAATTAAAATCTATTGTTGGTGATTTTAGTATAAAAAATAATTTTTATACTTTCATAATGTTTTGGCCCCAGTTTGAAAGATTCACTATTTGTCCATAGCAGGGATACTAACACATCTACCACCCCTGGTCAGGGTTAACTGGGGAAACACAGAAATTAAGAGGTGGTTTAACTCTCCTCAAAACCTTACGATCAGAGGCCTTGCTGCCGGCTGTAGTTTATCGTTATACCCAGGACGTATTACTCTAAGGAAGACATTTTAGTTCTATCAGTTCTAGAAGAAGTAATAGCTACAAAAGGATATACATGAAGAAATGCTTTTGGGATACTATCAGCTTATCCTTTTGTCCTATTCAAAATGAACAAGGTTCAACGTATTTTTAAACGTTATGACTTTTTTCATTTGATAATGTCCGTGTGTTCGTATGTATATATCTGTGTGTATGTGTGTGTGTATTTACATGTGTGTGTGTATGTATGGATACTATCCAAAGATCAGTTCCTAGGAAGAACCCTTGAACAATAGTCCGAATAATTTTAAACGTTACTTACTTTTCATTTGAAATGAACAACTACGAATTTATATTTTTGTTGTTCGTTTGGATTTACATGTGTGTATGTATTGTATATTGTACAAAATTTGCAAATAAGATTGTTATTCAATTTTTTACGTTGGGCAGTAAAAAAAAGTTAAGTTTTGATAAAAAAAAGTAGAGACTGCTGCTTTTAAACTACAACACATATCAATTCGGATTTAATCTCCTTCGAAGTAACATCCTTCTGATGAAACACACTTTATCAAGCATCGTTTTAATTGATGGGAATTTTCGGTATAGCGAGTAGCTGTCTCATCGCATACATTTGTATTGCCTTTTCGTCAAATATTGTTCCATTCA
>CAHIKZ030005540.1:1167500-1185000 GCA_903632075.3 Acanthosepion pharaonis
ATGAAAGAAAGGTGTGAATATATATAGAGAGTGGGGAGAGACTTGAGATGAAAGAAAGGTGTGAATATATATATAGAGAGGGTGAAAGAATTGAGATGAAAGAAAGGTGTGAATATATATAGAGAGAGGGGGGAAAGAATTGAGATGAAAGAAAGGTATGAATATATATATAGAGAGGGTGAAAGAATATATGCGATGAAAGAAAGGTATGAATATATATAGAGAGGGGAGGGAAAGAATTGAGATGAAAGAAATGTATGAATATATATAGAGAGAGGGGAAAGAATTGAGATGAAAGAAAGATATGAATATATATAGAGAGAGGGAGGGAGAGAATTGAGATGAAAGAAAGGTATGAATATATATAGAGAGGGAGGAGAGAATTGAGATGAAAGAAAGGTATGAATATATATAGAGAATGGGGGAAAGAATTGAGATGAAAGAAAGGAAACATGAATAATTGAAGGTCCCATTCGATGGCATGCTACCTTTTCAAAAACGCAGACACAGGGATTAAAATCTTAAACAAGTCTTCCAAGAGTCAATAGAAAATATAAAGTTCTTCTGTGATTTCGAATCAAGGAATACAAAATGGTTTACTGAAGTCATCAAGAATTGTCTCAGGAAAATATTTCTGCTGTCAATTATTAACAAAAATGAAAATAAAAAGATATATAACCTAAATATATACAAACGTTTCACCGCCATATTCTTTGAAACAAGGGAACTGATTTCTTTTTTCATTCAATAGTGTCTGTGTGTATGCATTTGTGCGTATGTTCGTATGTATGTATGTATGCATGTGTATATGTATATGTTTGTTTATGCGTGTAGATATATATGTGTGTGTATGTATGTGTGTATTAGTGCACTTAGGGGTTGATATTTAATTTCATTGTGTGTTGCGCAGTGTCATAATACGAGGTATTATAATAAAAGTATCGGAATTGGTGCTATAAAAAGAAAATTCCAAGACATATCGATTCTCTTTCGAAACAGACCCCTTCTGAAGCCACACACTTTATAAATCAATTTCCACTAGAAAATATAAAGATTTTCAAAGTGATTTCGAATCGTGAAAAGAAAAACGTTTAACAACGGGAATTGTCCTACAAAAATATTTATACAGCCATTTATTAACAAAGAGATACATAACTTAAGTAATGATTTTCCAAGCGTAGCTTAGATGTGGCAAAAGTCTGATATTAGGGTGCACCCAGTGAGAATCGTACTCACTACTCAGTCGTAATTGTTCTAGCGAGCCAAGCTTGTTAACCATTACATCACCTCGAGGTGTTCATACATAACTTAAGTATATACAAAAGATTCAGTACCATATTTTTTGAAACCAGGAGACTGGTTATTTTTCTAATTCTATGTCCTCTCTGCAAATTACTTTTTCTTTTAATATTGTTAAAAGTACACAAGGTATGTCGTCAGTGTTGTTGGTCCCATGACACTAGAAGTTTCGGGTCTAAATAAACAACAGACTTCTTCGATGGGCGACCCGACTGAATATGATCAGTATTCGGCCCGCACCCAGAGTAAATATTATTTACCCGCTACCCCACGCAGCAAGATGTGGCACAAGGCCGAGTTTTAAAGTGGGGTATCCGAGCCCGTAGGCTCGGGCAAAAATTCCCTATAGACCACGTAAAAACGGAGTCAGTTTCTCGAGACGAGACTCTGCCCTTCGGCAGAGCCTCGTCTGGGCGATACATGACATGTGCCCGGTAAGTATACTGCACCCAGAGTAAATTTGCTACTAGCTTTAGGTCGTGCTTTATAATTAGTTCCCCCAGAAAACGGCAACTAATCAAATTTACACTTGGCTATTCGATGTTATAGATCGGGTATGGTTGGTTGTACTGGTCTTCCTACATGCGACCAAGACTGGGTGTTTTTTGGAAGAAGAAAATAAAACAAACCAATATATATATATAGATAGATAGATAGATAGATAGATAGATAGATAGATAGATAACTAGACTCGTTTTGAAAAAACCCTCGAATTTTTGATTTGCTAATCAAATCAATCTCGAGGGGAAAAAAAGGTTTTGAAAAAAAAAAAGAGCTACAAACATGAACTTCTGTCGACAAAAATCGCACAGATGCAGGTATGAAGCCCAAAAGAAAAAACCCCGATACGAGTAAACAACTAACTAACAAAAGAGCTCAATACAACCGTAGAGCAGACCTAGATACACCTAGTGAGACAGACAAACCTACCTAGGTTTCACCTAAACGGATCGTCAGGAATTTGAGCCAATATAATAAATCGTTTTTTTTTTATTAATATATATATATATATATATATATAATAATAAATATATATATATTTATTATATTATATATATATATATATTAATAAAATAAAAACGATTTATTATATTGGCTCGTCTTACGACTTTTGTGAATTGTCAGGACTTCGGAAAGACAATGGATAAAGTTTTCCTCCTCTTCGACTTATTGCTGCTGTCAATTATTTAAAAAAAAAGTGAAAATAAATAGGTACATAACTTAAATATATACAAACGTTTCACGGCCATATTCATTGAAACAAGGAAACTGACTTCTTTTTTCATTCGATAGTGTCTGTGTGTGTATGTATTTGTGCGTATGTACGTACGTATGTATGTATGCATGTGCATATGTATATGTTTGTTTATGCGTGTAGATATATATATATGTGTGTGTATGTATGTGTGTATTAGTGCACTTAGGAGTTGAATTTCAATTTTAACCCAAGGCTAGAGATCAAAACTCTCCACACCTCCTTTTTCTTTTAATATCTGTTAATTGCAATTACTTCTTGGGAAATATGAGCGCCTTCTCATATTAGTGTCTAAATTATTCTGTCGGGTAGTTCATAACACATTATTTATCATGTTTTATGTCTTTGGCCAGTGTGCGCTCAGGGGCGGCTCCGTCAGAGTTGCAACTGAAGAAAATTATAATGAGTGGTGCCCAGCTCTGGGGAAGAGCTGCACAATGCCGTACCTTCTCATTACACCAGAGAGAGGGATAAGTGGTCCTTCCAAGGCCAGCGCAACCGACGGTTGCGGTGGCTGCGGGCAATTTTTGTTCCTAGCCCGGGAGTACGCGCTCGGTCCCCCTACATTAAATCGACCTTGTGTCACAACCTGACCTAGTGGGGGTTGAATAAATACAAAAAACAAATTATGAGTGCCTTCTCCACAGTTTGGAATTGACAATAGTCCTCCTCTTCGAGTGGCTTCCAACCAAGGCTAAAGAGCCCGGTCATCGTTGTTATTTAAACCGTAGCTGGCAGAAGATATGGGTGCATGCCTTCTCCGAGGTTAATAGTGCCAAAATGAATGCAACAGACGAGGTCAGGAATTGAAATCGCCTCACCGATTACATTTTCCCTGCTGATAACCGTTACCCTGCCGGCACATCCTAAAAAGAAAAGAGAATACTTTCAATTATACGAAGATTTTCAATTACATTTTCATATTTACTTTGATAAGAAAAAAATAATCGATAAAATATGCCCAAGAGATACATAATCACAGATTTTACAATTATAGCTATGTAGAGAGTGCTATAAAGATAAATTTGGAAACTAGTCTCTGGTTAATATATATATATCTCTGTATGAGAAGGTGCAGTCGTTAGCAAGTTGAGAGTTGTTTTTTTTTTGTTCTTTTTTTAAATCGTTTCACCCCAAATCAGGTGAGAATGCCACTGGTACTGCAGGCGGTTTAGTGAAGGTGACAGAAAAATACTAAGAGTAGGAGGGACCGAGGAAATGATAAAAGCTGAACGGGGTTCAAGAAGATAGGAGATGGCGAGTGACGTTTAATTTAAATTTGTGAAGATTGTAATCAGGGAAGCAAGGCAACGGAGGGGAGTTCCTCAGGCGGGAAGCGCAAGAAAAGATACTTTTCGAGTAGAAGTGGCGGTTTCATTTAACTATTTCAACAGTAAAAGGGTGGGACCTAGATGCCAATCTAGTAGCATACTTAAACTAACGTAGTTCAGACATCAGGGGAAAAAGAAAGCACATCAAAGCAGTTGCCATGGAAATATTTGTAGAAAAGACAAAGGGAGGCCACGTCACGTCGGGGAGAAAGTAACTGATTTTGAGATGCTAAATCAGAGCCGATTACACTACAGATCCTTCTCTGGATTTTTTCAAAATCCTCGAGATGAATAGTAAGGGAACCAGAACAGATATGGCAACAGTATTCAATGCACGGACGAATGGCAGATTTGTAAAGGTGCAAGATGGAGTCTGACAAGAAAAACCTTCTGGCACGGCACAGTGACCCAACTTTCCTTGCAGTAGATGCAGCTATGATTTTGATCCTCACTTGATGCACTGTACTTCTGACCTCGTACAAGACTCGTATAAGCTTAATAAATATACTGTTTCATGCCATTTGTTTAGGGCTGTGGCCTATGTGAAGCCGGCACAAAATGTCGGTGTTCGTGCCCAGGTAAACTATCCGTCGTGGTCTCACTTCATTTTGGCCTTATACCATACGTAAATATGTTCAGATAATATAAAGTTGGTAATTCGATAATAAGTTGGTAAAACTGTATACATGTCTGTAATCACGATAGTTTATAATTGCCTAAAGCCGTATTCATGAGAAAGGCGGAAAGATGACAAACGCTGATATTCTTAGCACGTCCATTTTTCGTAGAAAAGTAATGGATGAAATTGTAAAATGTTTTCGGAAAAAATTAATAATTTTTGCATATTTTTTTTTTTTTCATTTCTTCCTCGTCGATTTAATAGAATGTAAATGAAATGCGAGACGAGGGGAAAACAAGGTAAAAGTTTGTCGAAATTTCTTAACTAATTTATTGAAAAAAATCGTTTGAAAAAAAGAGATTTTTTTTTAGTAGGCAAATAAACTAGAATTATTATTCCCGCTTTATTTGTTTCTTCCCTTTTTTCTTTTTTTTTTTTTTTTTTTTTTTTCACGCATCGGTTTTCTCTCAGTCTCTCTTTCTTTCTTTATTTTACACGTACGAAGAATGATCAAAAATTATTGGGACTGTTGCTATGGTAACGGAGCTAACGTACGCAGATTGAATCCGCTTGTCATAGATTTTTATGTACACTGTCGAGCATGCACACTAACATAACGTTCTCACTCACTTCCGTTGATGATAGGAGTGCTTGGAAGGAAAGTGTGTAGAGTGTGGTTGTCTCACCACACCACACAGATTCCATTAAATACCATGACTTATGCAGCAGTTTTTTGGCAAAGCACATTTCCTAGTTCCGGCAAGCACTATATTTTTTAAGGCAATTCAACCCAAGCAAGGCGGGAGTGCCACGCAAGGGGTTAGAGAGAATTAAGAACAAGAGTAAAAAGGCGTGTTTGAGGAAAGGATACAGAGAAGGTGGAACAAGCTCAGGGTGTCATATGTCGATTGACATTACACTTGAACATTTGAAGATTATAGTCATCGGGGAAGAAAGTAAGGGAAAATGAGTTCCACAGACGGGAAGTGCGAGGGAATTAGCTTTTTGAGAAGAAGAGACAGTTACATTTAACCGTTTTCACAGTGAAACGGTGGGACCAAGATGCTAGCCTAGTAGCTCGTTGAAATTCATATAGTCCGGGAACCAGCATAAGTAGCCCATCGGAACAGTTGCCGTGAAAATATTTGTCGAAGGGACAGAGGGAGACCACAGCACGTCCTTGGGATAGCGATTGTAGACTACCAGATCAGGACCTATCACTTTGCATATTCCTCACTTGATTTTGTTAAGGACCTTGAGGCGTACAGCGGGAGCACCAGATCATACATGACAGCAATATTCCACGCAAGGACGCATGGTTGATTTATAGATTTGAAGGATACAGAGAAAGACGTGAACCAAGCTCAGGTTGTCAGATGTCGATTGACATTACACTTGAATATTTGAAGATTTTGTCATCAGGAAAGCAAGTAAAGGGAAGGGAGTTTCGCAGAAGCCATGACGTCTGTGGGATAGTGATTGTAGACTATATACCAGATCAGGATCTATCATCTTGCATATTCGTCTCTGGATTTTGTCGAGGACCTCGAGACGTACAGCGCGAGCACCAGACCATATATGACAGCAATATTCCATGCAAGGACGGATATTTCCCAGATTTCGCACCTTGCAACTTTTTCTTCTTTCTAAAAATCAAATTCCATATGAAAGAAACAAGATTTAAAGACCTTGAAGAAATCCAGGAGAATACAAAGAGCCAGTTGCTCGATATCCCGAAAATGGAGTTCCACAAGTATATCCATTAATGTTAAACGACGCTGGATCAAGTTTGTAGCTTAAGAAAGGAACTAATTCGAAGGAGATTAAATACTGAATTGCTATGTGTTCTAGTTTTCTTTATATAAGATCAGTCACGATAGTTTTTTTATCAGACCTCAGATTTATATATGCACAGATTTAAATACACGAGAAAATTTCACGGTTTTCCTATTTGAATGTTCTGCTGAATCTTTAGTTCTGAGCGTGACTACATCCGGCAGCAAGGCCTTTGTAGCTTTTGAGGGGCGCTGAACAACATCTAGTTGTTGCTGTCCCCAAGTTCACCCTGACCCTAGGTGGTAACACCTGTTAGGATCCCAGCTATGGACAAATAGTTGAGCCCTCAAACAAAAAAAAATAACATTATGAAAGTATACAAATACCAGCTATATATTTTTATATAAAATATATTAAAAATACAATTTAAAGAAAAATGAGCAGCAATAATTTTTTATTTGAAGCCATAAAATTGTGTTCAAAGTATTTAAATTTCGGCATAGATGTTGATATGACACTAAATAAAATCAACCAACCAACTAGTGAATCTTAATTCAATAATTGAATAACTGCATGGCGAGTACTATGACAATAAAATATCCGTAAAAATTAGCATCGTTAAATATTTGAGCTTAACAAATTTAACAAAATATGGCAATAACCATCATAAAATGAATACTTAAGAAGTAAGTGGGTACAAATGAAAAGATTTGAAATTTACAACATTTTCCATTTCAATGAGTATTATCACCTCTTCTGTTTCTCCTTCGTTCTTTCTTTGATTATCTAAGTGAAACCAACTAGAGTCTCTGCTATGTCTTTTTCCGTCTTTCCACGAGATCAAAACTGAATAGTTTATTATTTATGAAGTAGTGTCAGGGCGTAATGGTCGTGCTAACTAAGGGAGGGACAAGCAGAGTTATAATAAGATGTGTATATGTTATGGTCCGGTTCCTTGTACCACGGTGATAGTCCAAGGTAGAATCAATAAAGAAGAACTCGAACACGGATATGGAATAACACAGATATATTACAAACAGGAATATATACAGAGAAGTAGAAAGTGTTAGTATAAACAATCAGGTTTAGTAGGGAGAAGAATGTAGTCTCGACTAGTATCACTATTCCAATGTCATGCAGTAATTGTCTGAACACGACTCTGTTTCGGACTGCCTCTGACTCGACTCTTGACTCGACTTGAACTACTGACGATATTTAGTCACCCCCCCCCCACGAGGGCATCATGTGACACAAGGCCGGTTTAACGTGGGATCTCCGAGCCCGTGGGATCGGCCCAAAAATATGCCCATTGAACCCGTATAAACGGGTTCAGGGTCGGTTTACCTCCCCGAAAGGGACTCCGCCCTTCGGCGTAGCCTCGTTCGGGTTCCTCCCCGCCCGAAGGCAGAAAGTTCAACCGAACAGCCGATCAAGATTTGAACGACTGACGATATTCAGTCACACCCCACCCACTAGGGCATCATGTGACACAAGGCCGGTTTAACGTGGGATCTCCGAGCCTGTGGTCTCGGCAAAAAATATGCCCATTGAACCCGTATAATCGGGTTCAGGGTCAGTTTACCTCCCCGAAAGAGACTCCGCCCTTCGGCGTAGCCTCGTTCGGGTTCCTCCCCGCCCGAAGACTGAGGGTTCAACCGAACAGACGGTCAGGAGGTGAACGACTGACTATATTCAGTCACCCCACCCCTACTGGGGTATCATGTGGCACAAGACCGGTTATTTAATCTGCGATCTCTGTGCCCGTGGGCTCGTCCCAAAAAATATGTCCATTGAACCCGTATAAACGGGCTCAGGGCCGGTTTACCTCCCCGAACGAGACTCCGCCCCTCGGCGTAGCCTTGTTCGGGTTCCTCTCCGCCCGAAGGCAGAGTTCAGCCGAACAGTCGGTTCAGAAGTGAACAACTTACGATATTCAGTCACCCTCCCACTGGGGCATCATGTCGCACAAGGCCGGTTTTTTAACGTGGGATCAACGAGCCCGTGGGCTCGGACCAAAAATATGCCCATTGAACCCGTATAAACGGGTTCAGGGTCGCCCGAAGGCAGAGAGTTCAACCGAAACAACCGGTTCAGAGGTGAACGACAGACTCCCTGCCTACTCCTGAGGTGCAGTATTTATTAAGTATGGAATAGTCCATTATTATTATCATGGGTAAGATCCCATAACAGTATATATATTTGGCAGGTATATAATTTCTTTTAAATCGATCTTTTAAAATTTATTCAATATATATATATATATATATATATATTCGAACTCGGCTCTCCGATTCCTCAATCCAAGCCGCTATCCATTACTCCAGCGTACCGAGTTCGAATTCCAGTCGAATCCATTACATTTACTTACGTGCTTAGCAAAGGTATGAATCCATTTGTTCTCACTCCAGCTATGGGTAAATAGCAGGAGAGATTGGATATATCGTCTTGGATGGCAACTGGTCCAGAAGAAGAACAAATCTGAATTCAAAACCTGCGGAGGGTCATTTGGGGACCTTGTGGTACGTTGTGCACCAGGTCTCTGTTTTCGGCCCTTCTAAAAGTATGGATGGTCATGCAAGAAACCTTCACCGCTATAATCAAATCTCATGTGCTGGTGTCGGCTGTCAGTTCCTAGGAACTAATCTGCTTGACCCTCATACGTCGAATTTGACGAGGGGGTTGTATATATATATATATATATATATATATATGTGTGTGTGTGTGTGTGTGTGTGTGTGTGTGTGTGTGTGTGTGTGTGTGTGTGTGTGTGTAAAGGGTATTGCACTAACGTGGACCGATTTTAAATGTGAATTAAGTTTAAGTGTCTAATGATTTTTTTCTTTTTCTTTCAGATTTGGAGGATATTTGGGCGATATTATTTTCACACACAATTGCCATGACTTAAATAACATGACCCCATAGAGAAATAAATAATTTTTCACCAATAACACTAATTTATTTACTGTTTACTTTGATCCCTCTTAATGAAACACACTTATATATAATCCGTCTTAATGAAACACTCTTTATATTCATATCGGTATATATATAGTAAATATGCCAAAATACTATATCGTACTCAGTGCAAAGACAAATTCAAAATATTCCAATTAATTATAATAAAAAAAAACAAGATTAGTTCAATAAAATATTTCGCCACAACAAGTGTCTATAAAATATTTAATATATGTCTCGTCTACTGCATTGACAAGTCCTCGATGATGATAATCGAAAGTCTTTGACCAAAAACAAAACAGAACATGAAGTTTGAACACTTTATACACAATTTAGTTTTGGATAAACAACATTATGTTCGAAAATTGGATTAAAATAAAATAAATAAATAAACAAACAGGCCTTCTCGGTTGAATTCTAAAAAAGTGTTTCGAGATAGATTGTATGAACGCAAGAATCAGTACTTGATGATGACTGCCGGTTTTTAAGCTTGACTGTCACCTTGCCATTTTGATTCTTACATCCATATCGATAAACGCTCTATATCCGATATTGAGCATTCGTCTCCTATAAATGTGAGATATTTGAAATATATATATCGTCGTCAGCTTTATCCAAGAATTCAATATCTATTATATTGATCGCTTCCTTTATGATCGTGGCGTTGATGACTAAGAAGACCAATTCCTCCATTTTTCTCTGGTGGTTTTGATGGTTTTGGATCCGATGGCGATGGAACACCGCTAGCTGTTACAGTCTTTTGGCTCAAGTGTACTGGCTTTCAGTGTTGTTTTCACTTGGTCTTTGTATCTACAATGAGGGCAACTCGGTGGTCTTTTCCCGGAACTGAGTTCACTGAATAACACTGGCCGTGGAAACCTTCATTCTTCCATTTTTGCTATATGCCCTGACCATCAAAGAAGGTGTTTCAGCGATTCAATGCTTTGAATGCTTTCCAGGACTTTAGTGTTGGTCACATAGTATTTTCATTTTATGATCGAACATTTTGCTGGTGAAAGCGATTTAATTTTCTCGATGTTGTAACGATATAAAGTCCAGATTTCGCAACCATATAGCAAAGTTGAATTGACAACAGCCTTATAGACCATAAGTTTTCAGATCTTTGATTATTTTTCCATATATATATATATATATATATATATATATACTAGTAATAATCTTATAAATATAAGAAATTATACTAGTCCGGAAAATCGTCAGTGCCTTGATTTGCAAATAACCAAACCAATATCAAAGGGGAAAAAAAGTACAAAAAAAGAAAGAACAAAGAACATGTACGTCAGCCGAAAATAATCATCTAGCATCCAAGTCCAAAGGCCAAAGAAAAAAAACGATACAAGTAATCAAAATAACTAAATAAAGTGCTCAATATACTAAGTAGAGCAAACCTAATTAAACCTAAAGAGCCAGACAAACCTACCAAGGTTTCACCTACTCGGATCGTCAGGGAATGTTGGCTCCGAAAATAATCGTCTAGCATCCAAGTCCATAGTTCAAAGAAAAAAAAATCGATACGAGTAAGCAAAATAACTAAATAAAGTTCTCAATATGCTAAGTAGAGCAAACCTAATGAAACCTAAACAGCCAGACAAGCCTACCAAGGTTTCACTCACGTGGATCGTTAGGAAAATATATATATATATATATATCATAAATTAACTGATTAAGATGTTTTTTCGATACACAGTAATAACCATGTTTCAAAAATGGAAGCTAAAAACATTAAATTTAATTTTGTAATTTATTACAAAATTAAATTTAAAGTTTTTAGCTTCCATTTTTGAAACATGTTTATTACTGTTTAGCGAAAAAAACATATTTTAATCAGTTAATTTATAATATTAATGCTCTGTAAATTTACATTGAGCACTATTTTGTAAATATCAATAAAAACACCGGAATACATATCTTACTGTTCTTTTTTTTATTTAAAAAATATATATATATATATATATATATATATATATATATATATATATATATATATATATGTATGTCCGTGTGTGTGTTGATTAGGTGTCCATGGTGTATTATGGATGATTTATTTGACTATTTGAAGTTGTTATAATACGCCATTGACCAGCATATACAGAGTCAAACCAAAGCATGAGATATATAGCCTGAAGACTACATTCGAGCATGAAACAGACTATCGCTATTCAGTGCTGAACTCAGTGTCCAATTTTATATTATATTTCTGGAATCTAACAAGAGAATCACAGTGGAATTTTACTGCTAGCAACTGGAGGAAATGCCCATTCAGTTGAGCTAAATGCTATCGACACTAGTTAATCGGCGAGGTCCAATTCTACTTCATGACAATGATGAGCCACTTTTTGTCTGGATGACATGTTCTCATCAACATTTGATACGTGTTCACACTTTATTTCTCTTCTTGTTTGTCGTGTTTTTCGTATTCGAGATTGACTAAATTACAAAGGCGACTTACATTTTGCCATCCCTCGCCCTATTCCTCACTTTCGATCCATTAACTTCGGATTTATTCAGCGAAATAAGGAGAGTTCATGCCTGCAGGTCTCAAAGTCCCTCAGATATCATCGTCGATAAAGCATATATATATATAAGTGAACATTGAAGTCAATATTTTATAATTAAATTTTGCTCACGTCACAATATCCTCCTTTGCCCTTGGTTACTGCGGCATGAATAGTTCGCTTTCATTGCAAAAGATTCTCAAAGTATAAGTTTGATAATTGAATTCGATCCTTTTTCTTGAAATAACTCTAAAAGCTCTGTTTCATTTTTGGGATGGAAGGGCTTCACTATTCTGCTAAGATCATCCCATGCCAAATTCGGGTGTGGCTTTGGAACTGTAGAGTACATATATATATATATATATATATATATATATATATATATATATATATATATATGAATAAACATGAAGAAACTCTTAAGGTGTGCTATATTAATGGGATAAAGTGCTCAATATCAGAGATAGAGCGTGTGTAAATATAAAAGTGAACATTGAAGTCACACACACACACACACATATATATATATATATATATATATATATATATATATTATTGGGTTAGAATGTTCGCATTGTGACCATGAGTCCCGGGTTCGAATCTCATCATGGTTTATTTGTTAGGAAAGAGATTTCCATATGTTATGGGGACTGGAGGGGGTCGATCCCAGCGTGCGGCATCTTTAGAAAGAGCCTGAGAAGCATACCACGGGCTGACCCAAGACTTGTGAGTGAAATTGGGTAGACGATACCCCTGGGGGATATCGATAGCTGTTTTAACACGAAGTCATCGTGACCGAGGGTCTGAGCGTGCCAACCTTGTTCAAATTGTTGATCACGCTAGATAACACGCTCTTTCCCAGAAACTGCTCACCATAGTTGCAGTATAAACCACAGTTGGGCTCTGTGGGTGTTCAACAAACACAAAATGTGCCTGAACAAGCGTCTGCAAAGGGAATGGCTAGCCGCCATATTAGATGGGTATCCTCGACTACGAGTGGCCAGTTGTGTGCATATATATATATATATATATATATATATATATATATATATATATATATATATATATATATATTAAAATAATAGGAAAGAACAGTGAGATTTATCATTTCTTAGCATTTATTTAATTTTGAAACAAACAGTGATCGATATAACAGAAATAATATTATATATTTTTTTTTAAAAATATGTTTCCATCGCAACTCGGAAATTTCTGTTTCAAAATTTCAAATTTAATTATAAAAATTAAACTTTAAATCCAGCGTTTCTTTCCATTGTCAATAATGAAATGAAACTCTGGATTTTAAATTTAATTTTTACAATTAAATTTGGGATTAAAGTTTCAGTTTTGAAACAGAAATTTCTATGTCGCAATGGAAATATATTTAAAAATAATTATAGTATATATATATATATATATATATATATATATATATATATATATATATATATACTTTCTTTTTGTGTATCCAATCGTCCTCATGATTTTACATTTCTTTATTTCATCAGGATTCTTCCTCGATTTTATACAAATGCTTTTACGCTTATCAAATATCAAATGAAATTAAACAATGCATCCTAATTCTTTTAATACCAAAATTTACATCCAGTCTCCACCTTTTTCGTCTCCGCGTCACATCAGAGGCACTTCAGACCGATAAAAGAAAAAAAACAGAATGTAAAGTATTTCTGAAACTTTGTTTTAACAACGACATCGTCAATTCGAAACTGCAGCTGAAAGTTGCTAATTACGTCTTTGTGCAACACAACACTGATCTCTGTGAAATCTTTTCCTTTTTTACTGTTTCCAGTCTTCGTCTTCTTTTTCGACTAATTAAAACCTTTGCCGCTACCAGTTCAGACATGAGAACGTTGGCATCAAACGAAAAGGCAATAATCGCCAGCAGATACAAAGAGTAAGGCGCATGAAAACTGGCCAATGAAATGTCGCCATTAAAATTACGTCACAACACGATTACTTGACCCCTTGTTGCGAATTCTGACCATTTTGCTCTCAAGAGATGTCCAAATTACAAGAAAAACTTCAAACAGAAAAGAGAATATAATTCGTTTTAATTTAGAAATAAAAACTGAATAAATAACTTTTTGACGAAGGCGTTACAAAGACATAAATTGCGAAAATGGACGGCGGAGTCGAAAATTTTTTTTTTTTCTCTTTTGTATTTATTTTATTTTATATCATTCTTTAGATATTTTGGCTTTACTTTTGCTAAGATTTTTTTTTTTTTAATCTTCGATCTAAAATCTTTTAGGTTGACATTAAAGTCTTGCAGAAATAATGAGACAATCAACATTTTCCAGACGTCAAGGCATCTCTCTCTTTATTAATATTACGATACGCCATCTATTTCGGGTTTTATTTCTAGACTGGCAGACTATTAATACAAATACTATATTCAGCGTAATGTCATATAACGATGAACACTGTTTTATCATCCAAGTTAAGCAATGTCGACCCAGGTCAGTACTTAGAAGGGTGACCGCTTGGGAATACAAAGGTGCTGTAAGCATAGAGGCGGGGAATTCGACACGATGCAATGGTTAGCAAGCTTTCGGTTTTGTACTACATCTAAGCTTTGCTTCGAAAACCACCATGCTACGCCGATTATCGTCCGAGCCTAGGTGAACGCTTGTGAATTTCAGGTGCTGTCAGCATAGAAAGTGGGAGGAGCTCTTCAACGCGGTGTAATGGTTAACAAGCTTGTCTCGTTAGATCTAATACGACAATAGTAAGTTCGATCCTCATTGGGTGCCCCATATTTTCGGCCTTGTACTACATCAATGCTACGCTTAGAAAACCACCATATCATGTTGAAAAACAGTCCGACCGCCGAAGTTAAGCAACGCCAGGTCTGTTCAGTATTTAGATGGATGACCGCTTGGGAATACCAGATGTTGTAAGCATAGAAAGTGGAGGGGGATTTCGACGTAGTGTAATGGTTAACAAGCTTGCCTCGCTAGATCAATTACGACTGATTTCGATCATCACTGGATGCTCCCTACTTTCGGCCTTGTGTCATATCAAAGCTAAGTAAATCACAATAAATTCTAACTTCAGAGGATTCCCTATATTTGTAGCCTTGTGCCAGACGAAATGAAGAATAGTAAATATAATTTCACCGCATATCTCATTAACTAATCACAGTAAATGCAAACCATTTTCAAATATTATATCCTGTCGTGACAAATATAGTAATGGTTCTCCACAGTTTCCATTGCTTTACTATCTGTGAAGTGTTTTAACTTCTTGGTATGCACAGTGGATAATTTTTTCATAAGACTGGCAGTCAGCCAAGGCTAGAGATCCCTATCTGCCTTACTATTTAACCCATAGAAGATGGTACGAAAGAAAAAACGCATTCATGCCTTTCCTAAACGCATTAGTGCAAAGATGAACGCAACAGTGCCGTTCGAGTTTGAACACGTCTCGCCGATTTCAATTCCCCCCACCTGCTGTTACGCTTATTTAAACAAGAAAATAAAATGTATGTATGTGTGTGTGTGTGTGTGTGTGTGTGTGTGTGTGTGTGTGTGTGTGTGTGTGTGTGAAACCCAGATTTGAGGGAAGTATTTTTCTTCCCAAATGATCTTATACTTTAAGCATCTGCTAAAAATCAAAATTAGGATAGAAAGGTAATTGGTGAAAGGTGGGTGAACGTTGCGCGTGTGTGCCGTGTAAAAAAAAGCGCGAATTTCGAGTATCATTTGAAAGTCGGCTCGATCTTTTCATTGTTAGCTAGTCCTGACTATGCTAAAATAGAGTCCTTTTCTTTTAGTTTGTCATCGCTTTAAAATTAACGAGATCATTGCCCCGTTAATCTTTGTCCCCCTTTTGCTTCGTTTACTACCCCATCCCTTTCTCTTTTAGGCAACAGTGATTACAGTTCTTTGGTAAGCGCTGGATGCCTCTCCTTTTCGAATATTTTTGTATTTGTTATTGTATTTTGGATAAGTGCATGATCGTGGACGTGAGTAACACAGTTGTGATTCAATCCTGTGTTATATCTACTAGTTAATTGTTATCTCTGTCACAAGTAGCATTCCTTGGGTGCTTCTAAAACTAACATGATTTTTCATTGGTTCTGTAAATATGTTTATTCATTGTAGATATTAATTGGTGTAAATATTTCTTAATTATCATTCTCTCCAACAAGAACTGGGATTACGGACATATCACTTTGAAACTCCGATTCCCGTACGATCACCAAAGTTAAGCAACGTCGAGCGTGGTAAAGTAACTTGGGAATACCGGATGCTGTAAACTTTGATGTGCGATTGATGTAATGCACAATGGCTTGTTAATTGATAGGAGTACCGAGTTATGTTCTAGTTGGGTTCGTTATATTTATTTGGGAAAGGGGTGAATCCACTTCTTTCCCCACTAGCTATGGGTTAATTAATAGAACTTGTATCAGTAAAAACCATTATTAGCTTCAAAAAATTCTTCCAATCTAAAAATATTTTCAGTCTTTAAAATAACCTGCAAAATGCTGATAAGGTAGGAATCCGCTTTTTCTCTCCATCTATGGGTTAATTAGTAAGACTTGTTTCAGTAAATCATTATTATGCACCCCCCCAAATTACAATCTAAAAAAATATGGCTTTATATAACCTACAAAGTGTTTATAAGAGGTAGAAAACGAATGAATTAATCAATCCTACAATAAACGTATATATTGTACAAGTTAAGACTTTATCGAGAAATGGTGTTATTACGGCGTTTGTAGATTGAACAATAAGTGCAAATGCTATAATTTGGTGACAGGGTTAAGGATTGAGATTAGCTACGGTTCAAAGATAGATCTATAAAGACCAGACCTCCCCTATCACATGTTTCGGGCTTGTGCTCTATTTTATGTCCTATATGTAAATAGATATCCGATAAAAATGCTAAAAATCAAGGAATTCAGTCTGAATTTCTGGGATAAGAAGTTATCATTCTGATCTGTTCGGAGATGTTTCATGTTTCCCCAAACGGCATTGAAAAAAGCTTTCCCTCATGGCGACGTATCCTGCTATTTCCATTACCCTTTGTTCTACCCAGGAGCTAGCCGATATCTTCATTGATACGCCTGGTGGAACTAACTTTAGGTTTCTACATCTCTATAGGAATGTCAGGGGGTTTGATACTTGCCAATTTTTGATGGAGCTTTTTTTTTTTTTAACCGACCGCTTCCTTTGGTGCATCATATCAGTTCCGTACCGATTTGATAATTTCCGTTTGACTTGACAATCGTCCGCGTGTAAATACTATAAATAAAAATATAGTGTAGAACAGGAGTAGAGGTTGATCCCATGTTTCCTGTTTAGAATTCGGGTTTCCGGTTCCTTTAACCCTGTGCTTCTGATATCTCCGCCTGAACTCTGAAATTTTTTGATGTAATTATTTTTTCCCTCTCCCAATAGGATTAGACAGGTTCGCCTATCCCGGGGCTTTCGAAGTGGAGTAGAGGTTTATCCCTTGTTTCCTGTTCAGGATTGGCTTTCCGGTTCTTTCAATTCTGTACCTTTGACGTCTCCGCCTGAAATCTGAAATTTTATTCAGTAATTATTATTATTTTATTCTCTTTCAATAGGAGTAGAAAGGTTTGCCTATTGCCCGGTTCACATTTCTCCCTAGTCTTGGGAACAGTAGAGCTGTATCCCTTGTTTCTTGTTTAGGATTGAGTTTCTGGTTCCTTCTAGAGTCTACTTAACTCTATACTTCTAACATCTCCGATTGAACTCTG
>CAHIKZ030005540.1:1190000-1217500 GCA_903632075.3 Acanthosepion pharaonis
TCGACAATGTTCGTTTAAATATTTCCTATAAGTTTCGTTGAAATTAACCTGTTATTTTTTTAGAAATGTAAGAAAAACCAATGTGTTAAATACTTTTGCTACCCACCGTATATATATACAGGTAGTAATCCGTTGGTATATAATCCAAGTGTACCTATTAACACAAAATAAAATATTAGATATTAAAACTGACTCACACATAGACCTAAATGTTTTTTATAATAAACAGAGCAATATATTTCATATAACCGTAATTAAAATACCATTATGTGAATAACCATTTTCACCTAGTAAAATTAAATTTACGGAATTTCTCAAACAGTCAACGGATGATATATATATATATATATATATATATATATATATATATATATATATATATATATATATATATATAAACAGAGCATTTACTTAAATACTTGTATCTATAAAAAAGACCGTTAAACATAAAAATGTCTCTAATAAATATATATATATATTGAGGCATGTTTTGTTGAATAATTTGGACATGTTCTGTCAACTTATTTTCAAATAAGTTTATTTTGGATCCTTTCATATTCACGGGTATGATTTTTGGTGTTGCTTTTGAAGGACGGGAGAAAATCACCCTGTTGCTATATATTTTTTATTCCGAGTACTTTTGACATAGCACAATGTCATCATCATGGTATTGTTTATTGCAAGACAAATATTGTAGTGTTCATTATTGTCGAAGACAAAATTGTTGCGTTCATCTGAAAGTTAAATCTTTTACTTGTAGAGTGAAGAACGATGAGTCGTGATCGCTTGACACCGCTTCAGGAGAAATAACTCTGTCTGGTTGTGGAGTGTTTTTACGAAATAAGTAGTAAAAAAACAACTATTATATACATTTATTAAAGACATTTTTATGTTTAACGTTCTTTTTTTTTTTTTTATAGATACAAGTATTTAAGCAAATGCTCTGTTTATAATAAACAGTATTAAATAACATTTACCGGCCTGAATGTCCAAGAAATTTTCATAGAAAATATTCGTTCATAGACAGGATTCGAACCTGCATCCTATACGGAACCGTCATTTACGCTGACGTGCCTTACCGACCAGCCACAAAGGAGCCTTCGATAGGCAAGGTCGAATTTACTGCTTATAAACTTCAATCTTCCATGAATCTCGTACATTCATAACTGCTCTGGCGTATCGAATGTAAACAAATGACGTCATATATTAAGAAATGGACAAAGTCCGACAATTTATTTATTAAAGACATTTTTATGTTTAACGTTCTTTTTTTTTTTTTATAGATACAAGTATTTAAGTATATATATATAATTTTATCATTTAAGATTTTGATTTATTTAATTTGTATTTTACAGATGTCTAATGCAAGATAATTTTTTTAATTTTAAATTTATAGGATATAAACCATATAAAATTTTATTTGATTAGCACTATATGCCTTTTTTCTCGGCATTTGACATAGAAATAGCGACAAAGTAGCGAGAGGTTTGCATCTTTGTGCCTGTGGGAAAGATGTCACAGGTGTTGAAATTACGCCTACTTGAGTATCATAACAGTGTCGCACGGCCATCAAAATATCGATTGGATGCCATAATGTTTTTTTTTTTCGTTCCTTTTTACATGACTGTAGTCACGTGACCGTGAACAAGGGCGATGGAATATTTGATTTGCCACTTTCAAAGACAATTTCAAAGACAAATGATGCGATGATACATTAAAAAAAAATTTTTTTTTTTTTTTTTTTTTTCGAATGTTGCTCTTCAACTGTTCAAATACTTTTCCGTTATATGAAGCCGAAAAAATGGTGGGAGTTGAAAAAAGATGGGGAAAACTTTTCCTTGATTGTGGTGTTTTTATGTTTCTTTTCTTCGTTTTTTTTTTTTTTTTTTTTTTTTTCTTTTCATTTTTGGGTCGTTAAAGAGACATTGAGTCCCACTTCCGAAGAATAAATTGTCCAGAACTACTTCCGATGTTACAAATCCTCTCCCCGGTTTTATCTCTCGCTGTTCTCTATAGTTTTTTTTTTTTCACTTTCTCTCTCTATCTGTCTGTAACTCCCTCCTATCTCTCTCTCTCTCTCTCTCTCTCTCTCTCTCTCTCTCTGTTTTACTGTCTCTCTCTTTTACCTTTTCCTTTATCAATTTCTTTCCTAATGAGTACACTTCGAATTCACTACCTCATATCTATCTATCTATCTATCTATCTATCTATCTATTTATCTATCTCGATCAGTTCATGTCTATCTCATTCTGTTAATATCTATCTATCTATTTATCTCGTTCTTTCTCTTTTAATCGTTTTTTCTCAATTTCTGTCTCTGTTACTTTCGACCTCTATTCTCTTTATGCGTCCTTTCTTTTCATTTCCTCGTTACTTTCACTCTCTTTCTCTCTCTTTATCTATCTATCTATCTATCTATCTATCTATTTATCTATCTATCTATCTATCTATCTCGATCAGTTCATGTCTATCTCATTCTGTTAATATCTATCTATCTATTTATCTCGTTCTTTCTCTTTTAATCGTTTTTTCTCAATTTCTGTCTCTGTTACTTTCGACCTCTATTCTCTTTATGCGTCCTTTCTTTTCATTTCCTCGTTACTTTCACTCTCTTTCTCTCTCTTTATCTATCTATCTATCTATCTATCTATCTATCTATCTATCTATCTATCTGATTATCTCATTCTATATATCAGTTGTAGTTTCCTTTCTCTTCCTCTCTCTTTCATTGTCTCCCTGTCTCTTTATCTCTCTCTGTTTATTTCTATCCATCACTTCCATTCTTTTCATGTACTTATCTTTTTCATTTCTACCATAATCTCTCTCTCTCTCTCTCTCTATCTATCTATCTATCTATATATATATATATATATATATATATATATATATTTTCCTAGTTTTTTTTTATTCATTTACTCTCAATCTTTCTATATTCTCTCTTCGCGCGCTTTCTTCATACTTTTGTTTTACTTTTTATTCTTTTTTGTTTTCGCCAAAAACCAGAAAAGTTTTTATAATATTTCTTTCATTTTCTTTGTCAGTCCATTCAGTTATCGCATCTTTTTTCCCTTTTTTTTATTCTTTCTTTTTTCTTTCTTTCTTTTTTCTTTTGTGTTTTATTCTTTCTTTATTTTCTTTCTTTTTTTCGTTCATTTTCCTTGTGTATTCATTTAATTATTGTATCACCCTTTCATTGTTTCTTTCTTTCTTCCTCCCTTTCTTTTATATTTCTTTCTATCTTTCATTGTTTGTTTCTTCCTTTCTTTCATTTTTCTTTCTTACTTCCTTTCTTTTATGTTTCTTCGTTTGTTTGTTTTAATTTCTTTCTTTCATTTTTTCTTTCTTCTTTTCTTTATTTCTTTTATATTTCTTTCTTTTTTCACTTCTTTCTTTCATTTTTCATGCTTATTCATTTGGTACACTCGCATCTCCTTTTCTATATTTATTTCTCTTTCTTCCTTTCTTTTATATTTCTTTCTTTCTTTACTTCTTTCTTTCATTTTCCTCGTGTATTCATTTAATGATCTCATCTCGCTTTCTGTTTTTATTCATTTCTTTCTTTTTCTTTCTTTTTTCTTTCTTTCTTTCTGATTTCCTTTTTTTCTTTCATTCTCCGTTTTTAATCTTTTGTTGTTTTTTCTTTTTGTCTTTTCTTTTTTCGTTCTTTATTTTATCTATCGTTTTCATTCTCTTTTCCTCCATTTTTTTTTTTTTTTTGCAATGTCCTTCACTTGTTTTTTTTTTTATATCCCCTAAACTTCTCTGCTTGGCTTGAAGCCAAACGAGAGGTAATGAGCAGTGTGATGAAATTATGTTAAATGAATCTGCTATGTGGGAAAAGTGTACTACGCTGAAATTAACATTCAAAACACTAGCTCATATGTGGGCTTGCTGTCACCATAGAGAATAGAATAATAATTAATCACATTCCTAGATGGAAACTTTTGACACTCATTGACTGAACAACCAATGCTACTTTTGTTTAAAATTTATAAAATATTTCTATATTTCACCTCAAGCAAGGTAGTAAAGCCACTAAGGCACACATGGTTACTCAGTGTGAAAGATTTAGAAAGCAGAAGCATTATAGAGGAACGAGAACAATAGAAGAGTAATCAGGAAGACATTAGATAACGATTGTCGTTGCATTTAAATTTTTAAAGGTCAAAGTTGACTGGAAAGCAAGAAACCAGAAGAGAGTTTCTACAAGCGAGAAGTGCGAGAAAAGAAAGTGTCATCAAAAATTTATGGTTAAATCTAACCAATTCAACAGTAAATTGATAAAATCTTGCCACCAATCTACAACTTAGATTAAAAAAAAAACTGAGTGCCATTACAAAGAACTCATCAGAACAATTACCATGAAAGTATTTATAGAAAATGCACAGGGAAGTAATTTACGGCGATGGGGAAGTGACTCAATCCGAGACGTGGGGCGTTTGGTAGATATCCTGCAATTGTAGATTCATTTCCAGCTGTGCTGGTCAAACTCTCTGCCTCTGGGAAAGGTTTTATACGGGGTCGACGGGGGATTTTTGACCAAGTCTACAGGCCCGAATGCCCCACATTAAATTCGGCCTAGTGCCACATCTGACCACATTCTAGCGAGGAAATTGTCTAGTGCGAAAAGAGTGAACCAACATTGTTCGACTGGAGGAATTATAAAGGCACACACACACATCGGTCAGCCACGAATTATATGAAGTTGTGGAGAGCCATGAACCGGTACATAAATAAAGCAGATTTGCACTTACAGCAATATTAATATATTATTTTCATTTTTCTTCACAATTACGAGATTCTGGCTGCGTGTGATCCATTCGAAATGCTATAAAAATTTGATCTTTTTATTCTTTAAAATAGAGTCTGGTTTTTATATATATACCATTGCTTTGCACAGTTCCTTATGATTCGCCTTTCCTACCCAGTGGATATATATTGTATATTGTATTCCAAGCCAGTTCACTGTATTTTGCTTATTATTCTCTTTATGGCATAAATAACAGTTTTTACATTTAGTGTTGTTTTTTTTGGGGGGGGGGTTGCGTCACATCTGTGTGACTCTCTTTCTCCCTTCGGCAATTATTGTTTATTTATATTAAATAATTTAGAGTAAGTATGCATTTTTCAGGCCTTTACTTTCTTGTCGGTGTCCAGTCTGTTGGTCACGGGGACTTTTAGCGAGATGAACACAGATATGATGAGATGTGGACTGAATATTTAAGGATTCCATACCACATCTCAAATGAATATATGTTGAGATGTTGTGAGTTTCCCGCGTGTGGGTGTATGAATCAAGACAAACACAGTTGCAGAGGAAAATACTGGTATATTCGTAAAAGCAATTAACAATAGAGTGATTAGTAGAACGAAGGTTGGTTAGTACGAAACAATATCCAAAGTCTATAGTCCAACGGTATGTAACGGGTAAGCTTATCTGAGTATTTATCATTTCACCCACGGGAAACGAATATGGCACAAGGCCGGTTTTATTGTGGGTATCCCCGAGCCCGTAGGCTCGGCCAAAAAAATAGCCTTTGAAGCCGATTAGACGGGTTCAGGCCCTGTCTACCTCCCCGGACGAAACCTTGCCCTTCGGCAAAGCCTCGTCCGGGTTCCTCTCTGCTAACGCAGAGAGTTCGACAGAAGGCGTGCGCAGTCAAAGACCGCGAGAAGCTTATCTGGACTGCTGACGCTCTCTCGTCCTCTCTCTAGAGCTGACTTATATAAGAGGGACCAGTCCATTTCTAGTTAGAAGGTGGGTGCGCCCCAACAATATAACCAACAGAAGACAATGATCCTGTTTTCCCTTCCAAGGCTAAGCTATTGATGATTAAGGGAAAATGCTGATGACATAGATATTCATAGTTGGGATAAGAATGATCTTGAACAGAAAATCAACATCCTCTACGAAGTGTTCCAAGAAATAGGACTCAAGATAAACTTTGCCAAAACAGAAACATTGATCTGGAATTAGAATGAAATTAATGGTGACACCTACTCTGAATCTATCTTTAAAAAAAATCAGAATGAAGAATTAGTAAATACCAAAAACTTCAAATAACTCGGCGTATAACTCGTAATTCTAAACATTCTTCCTGTGTATTCTTACACAGGAAGAATGTTTAGAATTTTGTGAAGAATTTTAGCTTTTTTTTTCTTGGTTTAAATTTAGAGAAAATGAAATTGAACATAAAATCGGTTGCGCCAGCGGTAGTTTTACCCAAACACCGTAAATTGCTATAAAACTGAAACATCCACCTGAAAAATGGAATCATGATTTTAAAAACCCTCGTCAGATAAAGACTTTCATATGGATGTCAACCATGGCCCCAAACCCTTTAGGAAATATATAAACTGTCAGATTTCTAAGATCAATGTTTAAATGTTTTTTTCATTTCTTCTCTTGGTTGTCATAATTAACCTTACGCTGGTCTATCTTGACCATTTAAGAATTCCATAGCACATCTCAAACGAATCTTGTGCATTTGTTTCTTGGCTTAATTCTTTGATGAAATTTATAAATGTTAGCCGTAAATCTTTTTGCCATCAACCTTTTTGTTTTGTGGCCCAAATTTAGTAGTACTTCTTTTGTTCAGTTTAGGAAGTGTCCCGAATAACCCATAATTTATCCTGGCCATGTATTTATTTATTTCTGCTTTAGGTTCCGACATTTTTTCTTGCTCCTATATATTCCAGGCTGAGCGTTTACTTTCAGTGTGTTCTTCTTGACTGAATCCACATCCAGTATTGTGTGCTTTTATGTTGAGAACGCAAAGTTTTCAGACAGCAGAGTTCTTGAAATATATATCTCTGCATCGCTAGGAACCAGAAGGTTTCGCTTTATTTACTGGTTATTTTTACGCTCTTTCTGCTGTAGAATTCTTCAGGAAAGAAAATGAGGAAATATGAACGACACCAAAGAGATTCTTTGAAGTCTATCATCATTTTTTTTTTATTCTTTGATGAAATTCAAAAAATGTAAGCCTTACACAGGAAGAATGTTTAGAATTTTAGGAAGAATTTTAGCTTTATTGTTTTCGTTTTTATATCGTGTTTTCTCTGTTCTTTTTCTTTTTTTCTTTCTTTCTTTTCTTTTTTATGTCGTTTTTATTTATCTCTTTATTTCATTCCTTTATTCATTCCTTCATTCTTTCAGTTTTTTCTTATTCTTGGTTTATTTTTTCATTTAATTTTTTTTTTCAAATTCTTATTTCTAGAAATTCCTCTCTTTCTTTCTTTTTGTTTCTTTCTTTTTCTTTCTTTCTTTCATTCTTTCTATTTTACTACCACGTTCTCCATTGTATCTAGTTTTAATATTGATTTTTTATTCACCTCCATTCTTCCTCCCTTTCTTTCTTTCTTTCTTTCTTTCAATCTTTCTATTTTACTACCACGTTCTCCATTGTATCTAGTTTTTATATTGATTTTTTATTCACCTCCATTCTTCCTCCCTTTCTTTCTTTCTTTCTTTCTTTCATTCTTTCTATTTTACTACCACGTTCTCCATTGTATCTAGTTTTAATATTGATTTTTTATTCACCTCCATTCTTCCTCCCTTTCTTTCTTTCTTTCTTTCTTTCATTCTTTCTATTTTACTACCACGTTCTCCATTATATCTAGTTTTTATATTGATTTTTTATTCACCTCCATTCTTCCTCCATTTCTTTCTTTCTTTTCTCTTCTTTTCATTCTTTCTATTTTACTACCACGTTCTCCATTGTATCTAGTTTTAATATTGATTTTTTATTCACCTCCATTCTTCCTCCCTTTCTTTCTTTCTTTCTTTCTTTCATTCTTTCTATTTTACTACCACGTTCTCCATTATATCTAGTTTTTTATATTGATTTTTTTATTCACCTCCATTCTTCCTCCATTTTTTTTTCTTTCTTTCTTTCTTTCATTCTTTTCTATTTTACTACCACGTTCTCCATTGTATCTAGTTTTTATATTGATTTTTTTTATTCACCTCCATTCTCCTCCCTTTTCCTTTTTTTCTTTTCTTTCTATTTTTCGTTCTCCATTTTCTAGTTTTTTATTATTTTATTCACCATTCTTCCTCCCTTTCTTTTCCATTGTATCTAGTTTTTATATTGATTTTTTATTGATTTTTATTATTCCTCCCTTTCTTTCTTTCTTCCTTCCTTTTACTACCACGTTCTCCATTTTCTAGTTTTTATTTGATTTTTTATTTCCATTCTTTCCTTTTCTTTTTTCTTTCTTTCTTTCTTTCTATTTTATCACCACGTTCTCCATTGTATCTAGTTTTTATATTGATTTTTCTATTCACCTCCATTCTTCCTTCCTTCCTTCCTTTCTTTCTTTCTTTATTTCTTTCTTTCTTTCTTTCTTTCTTTCTATTTTATCACCACGTTCTCCATTGTATCTAGTTTTAATATTGATTTTTTATTCACCCCCATTCTTCCTTCCTTTCCTATTTTTCACCACGTTCTCGTATATCATTTTATATTGATTTTTCTATTCACCTTTCTTTTCCTTCCTTCTTTCTTTATTTTTCTTTCTTTCTTTCTTTTCTTTCTTTTCTATTTTATCACCACGTTCTCCATTGTATCTAGATTTTTTATTATTCTTGATTTTTTTTTATTCACTTTTCTTTCATTTTATCACCACGTTCTCCATTATATCTATTCTTCCTTCCTCCTTCCTTCCTTTCGTTTTCTTTCTTTTATTTCTTTCTTTCTTTCTTTCTTTCTTTCTTTCTATTTTATCACCACGTTCTCCATTGTATCTAGTTTTTATATTTTTTTATTTCATTCTTCCTCCCCATTTATTTTTTTTTCTTTCTATTTTACTACCACGTTTCTTTCTTTTTTTATTTCCATTTTCTTTCTTCTTTCTTTCTTTCTTTCTTTCTTTCTTTTCATTTTATCACCACGTTATTATATCTAGTTTTTATATTGATTTTCTATTCACCTCCATTCTTTTCCATTTCCTTTCTTTTGATTTCTTTCTTTCTTTCTATTTTTCGTTCTCCATTTTCTAGTTTTTTTGATTTTTTATTTCCATTCTTCCTCCTTTCTTTCTTTCTTTCTTTCTTTTCTTTCTTTCTATTTTTTCACCACGTTCTCCATTATATCTAGTTTTTATATTGATTTTCTATTTCCATTCTTTTTTTTCCTTTTTTCTTTCTTATTTTTCTTTCTTTTTTCTTTTCCATTTTTCACCAACGTTTTTTTGTATCTAGTTTTAATATTGATTTTTATTTCTCCATTCTTCTGTTCATTTTCATTTTTCTTTCTCTTTATTTTTGCCTTTCCATTATACGTTTTTATATTGATTTTTAATATTTCTTTCTTTCTTTTCCTTCTTTTTTTTCTGTTATGCTTTCTTTTTTCTTTCTTCATTTTATTTCTTCTTCTTTCTTTTCCTTTTCATTATGTTTCTCTTGTTTGCCCTTTTTCGCACTGTCTTAATTCGCCTTTATTTTTTAATATTTCATTCTTTCATTTTATTCATTCTTTCTTTTCATTTTTTTTTTTTCTTTTCTTTTTTTTTTTTTTTTTTTTTCTTTTTTTATTTTCTTTTTTCCTTTTTGTTTTATTTTTTTTCCTTTTTTTTTCATTTTTTTCTTTTGTTTTTGCCTTTTTTTCACCTTCCCAACGCTTTTTTTTTTCTTTTTTCTTTTATTTATTTTTTTTTCTTTCTTTCTATTTTTTCTTTTTTTTCTTTTTCCCATTTCTTTTTAATTTATTTCTTTCTTTTTATTCTTTCTTTTCTTTCTTTCTTTTTTTATTTCTTTTTTTTCTTCTTTCTTTTTATTTTTCCTTTTCGTCTCCCTCTCTCCCTCCTTACTTTTTCCCTCTTTCCTTATCTCCCTCTCTCCTTCCTTCCTTTCTACCTCTTTCCTAATCTTCCGGTCTCACTCACAAACACACACACACACACACACGCTCACACACATACATACACATTCACGTTTTCACTGCTGGTATTGTTTTTTTTTTTTTGTTTTTTGTTTTTTTTTATAATCGAAAATATTTTCGTCATTTCTTCTCTAAAGAACAAATATACCGAATAATCGTCCCGTGGTGAAAAATTCTCTTCAGACTAACATCTGCGAGATTGTAACACGAGACAGAAAGAGGCAAGATTTTTGCTAGAATTTTACAGTTAAACACTGAAGTGTCTAAAAATGGACGACCTGAGCTTTATATATCTCTTGAGAAGACGTTCAGCAGAAATCGATACGAAAAACAAAAATATACAATAAAGGCATGGACGCATTTTTTAAGCAAGACCTGATTAGTATATTTTGTATCATCCCTAATTTATTTTTAATTAAAACATATTTTCTAATATTGTTAGTTTAGGATGTGATTTTTATTTGCTTTTTGATTGCTTTGTTTTATTTATATATATATATATATATATATATATATATATATATATATATATATATATATTTGAATAAAAGACAGACCACGTTAAGATTCCATGTAATAAGTTATTTCACCATAACCCCTTTAACAGGTTTCTGGATCATCAGACTTTACTTCCAAAAGCTGAAATGAAAATGAAAAAAATTCACACGTTTTTTTACGGACCTCATCAAGTACGCAAAGTTAACGAAGTGAGGAAGTGAGGTGGGAGAGAGGATATGAGTGTGTCATATGTATCATTTTAGTTTCCTATTTTAACCCCAGTGTGTCGGCTGGATGTTGCTCAAATCTAACGCGTCTCGTCTCTAGATAAAGGTGGTTAAGGGGTTAGCGATAAGGACTACATTAAGGAAGACGTTCCAACAACCCCAATAAATTACACGACAGGTTTCATTCAAATTCTTAGACGCTGTCTCCCTTCGTGCTATTTAGAATTCACTTCCAATTGGAGAATATTAGAGGAGAAATTTGGAAGAGATGTCACTAGCAGAAAATTAGGCCCTTCTTTTACATTTTCTTATCTACACATGCCTTAGAACCCTATTTGTAACCACATACCTATATCGTCTTATATGCCTATGAGTTTCTATGTACACCTACACACACATTCACACGAAACGATATATGTATATTTCCATCTTTACACATATACACCTGCAGAGAAAACGCACATCCACATGTCTCCATACCTATCTCTATGTATACTTATACTTACATATATACATATACACACAAGGACATCTGCATATCCATATATACTCGTACGCACACATATATATCTACACATCCATATGTATACACATATACACATACATACACACACCCATATATGCATACGTACATACATACATATACATACACACACGCATATGCATACGCAATCTGCAGAATATCTACATACCCACATATGCGTTAATTTGCACTTACATATATCTATCCACGTATTTGTCCCTATTCTCATGTCCACCTGTGCATCCACTTATGCCTGCGTTCGAAGACTATCTCAGTATTTAATTATATTATCTATGTCTTTACACCTATAATATTACCCGATCTTTCATATTTATGGCAAAACATATAAGTACCGAACTAATTGTACATCTCCACACTCACAAAAAAAAAAAAAAACGGTATGCTTCTTTTTCCGTATAAAAACATATACATGTACATATCAACAGGTGTCTCAGTGTGCAAATACATAGTTGTATACATATAGTCATGTGTTAGCGTTCACGTGTGCATAGTAATATTTCTAAAAACAAAAGGGAATATAAAACATTCAAAATTGCTGTTCCTATATGATTATTTCTTAGTGTACTTGCTTAGGTTTAGGTTGTTTTTGTGCCGGCATTTAAAAACTAGTTGATTGTGTCTATTTAGTAGTATGTCTGGATCTTTATGTTTGATGATGAAGATTTTCTCCTTCAAACATAAGTTGCATCTGTCTCTGAAGTTTTTGGGAGTTCTGGCTCTTGATATTATTCTCCACTCTATTTGTGGTGTTAGGCCACTCTCCAACAAAAACCAATAATGATTTGATAGTGCTGTTTGGGGTTTTTTACATTTATTTTTGAAGGATTGGCGATGGTTAAGGGGTTTAAGGCGTGTGTAGATAAGAAAATGTAAAAGAAGGGCCTAATTTTCTGCTAGTGACATCTCTTCCAAATTTCTCCTCTAATATTCTCCAATTGGAAGTGAATTCTAAATAGCACGAAGGGAGACAGCGTCTAAGAATTTGAATGAAACCTGTCGTGTAATTTATTGGGGTTGTTGGAACGTCTTCCTTAATGTAGTCCTTATCGCTAACCCCTTAACCACCTTTATCTAGAGACGAGACGCGTTAGATTTGAGCAACATCCAGCCGACACACTGGGGTTAAAATAGGAAACTAAAATGATACATATGACACACATATATCCTCTCTCCCCCTCACTTCCTCACTTCGTTAACTTTGCGTATACTTGATGAGGTCCGTAAAAAACGTGTGAATTTTTTTTCATTTTTCATTTCAGCTTTTGGAAGTAAAGTCTGATGATCCAGAAACCTGTTAAAGGGGTTATGGTGAAATAGCTTATTACATGGAATCTTAATCTCAAACATATCTGCTCTGAATTTTACATTGAGCTCTCTGGATATCATCCTCCTCAGGTCTACCCATACGGATTACCTAAATTTGCATAAACTATATATATATATATATATATATATATATATATATATATTTGGTTGGATAGATGTGAGTTTGTGACCCTGGGTTTCACGCTTTAGCGATCGTCAGTACGCCTAACCACAACATCTGACGATCGCTAAAGTGTGAAACCCAGGGTCACAAACTCACATCTGTCCGACCAAATATGTTAGCTCTATCTCTGATATTGAGCGCTTTCTAATAAGTACCGCGCATATAATATATAAATAATTATACATATATATATATTTATTTATATTTATATACACTTTTCACACACACACACACACATATATATATATATATATATATATATATATATATATATATATATATATAAGTGAACATTGAAGTTAACACTTAGAATCGACAAACTGTTTCATGCTGGACGCAATCATCAGACGGCCTAACGATTACGTCCAATATGAAACAGCCTGTCGCCTCTGAGTGTTTACTTCAAAGTTCACTTTTATTTTTATATTTAAATCCGCTCTGTCTCTGATATTGAGCACTTTATTCCATAAATATAACACACCTTAAAACTATATTTCTTCATATATATATATATATATATATATATATATATATATATTATACACACTATATATATAATATGATAAAGAACAAATAGGAAAACCTTTATCAATCGAATATGTTTCACTTTATTAAACCTTTGTCAGATATTGAGAGAAAACTGACAAAAAGACATAAACATATATATATATATATATATATATAGTTTATATGCTCATATTTGTATATATTTTGTTCTCCCGATCAAAAGAAAATAAATGGAACATCTGCGAATTCTTCGAGGTTTCTGTCATGAAAAATTAATTGTAGAATTTTGGTATTTTTCTATAAATTTATTTCCAGTAGTCATTTCACGTTTTGTTCTTTTCTTCCTTTTGAAAAAAATAAATTTAAAATGTTCGATTATTTTCATTGGAAATATTTTTGCCAATTTTCACAACTTTTTCCTCTACTACCCGTGATAACAAATTACAACTTATTTTTGGTGGTGCCAGAGGTAGTTCTGTCTTGTATTCCTTTTCCAAAGGGCATTAGAGCAATTTTTTTATATTTCCCTGTCGGATATAAAATTCAGCTTCAATAGGGAAAGCGTATACGAAAGCAATATTATATTTTTAAAATCTGCTTTGAGTTTTTAAACAGTATTTACATATTTCTTTGTAATGCCATATTGATGGAATATTCAGGCCGGTAAACGAAAATAAAATACTGTTTAAAAAAGGAACAGAGCGTCTATTCATATATGGGTATCCACTAGATATAACGTTTAAAGTGATAAAAATATGTAGGATTTATAAATAAAAAAATCCATTACTGTTTTAGAGATTACTTTGTTTACGTTCGGATACGAAACAGAGCAGTTATGAACTTTCGCAAACCTAAAATGAGATGGCTGTGCTTAAAGGCATTTTTTTTTTTTTTTTTTTTTATGGCATCCGTCGGTCGCGAGAAAGACTGGATCTGCCCCCGGAGCGTTATGCCCTCTCTGAGGCGTAGGTCTGTGCATTTTTTTTTTTTTATGATAGATTGACAGTTTACCATTCAGCATGTTTCCTCTATAAACGCCACCGATGTTGTCCAAAGGAAAGACATATGACAGACAACGAATGTATATTATGTTTTAACATGAGCCTTATTTCTTCATATATATATATATATATATATATATATATATATTATACACACTATATATATAATATGATAAAGAACAAATAGGAAAACCTTTATCAATCTGTTTCACTTCATTAAACCTTTGTCAGACATTGAGAGAAAACTGACAAAAAGACATAAACATGTCCAAGTGTCGTATAATTTAGTTTCAAGAGAAAATAAAGTCAAAAACTGTACAACATTTGGATATTTCTTTATTATATTGGTCATCGATCTGAGCTTTCGGCTGACATGAGCCATCATCAGAATGGTTATATGGGCATAACAACAGAGATGTTCGCCGTTATATTTACGTAGAAGCTTGCGATGCGACGATAACAGAGGCGAAATAGCAGACGCGGGTCGTAAATTCGTAATGCTGTTCTATGACGTCATACAATGTGAGAGAAAGAAATGTTATCAATAGAATCATATGTTTAAATGCATTATATTTTGTCGTACAAACCATTATTAAATCATCTAAACTGTCGATGTTGTAGTGGGGAAGTCGAGACCCTAGGTCACGACTTCGTTCATTGCAAGTTGGTAGCTCCGTTGTGTAAGTTTCTTGAAAGCCTCATGGTTGGCATGTTGTACGGAAAGTTCTTTGTCCTTGAGGCCTCTTCTGTTTGTAGCAATGTGGCACCGCCGTTGACGAAGGCTGAACTTTATGTGTTCCACTGCTTGCTAGGAGTTATGAGAGTCGTGATTTGGTCGACACGTCAGAAGGGATTCTATGGAGGTGAGAAGTTCACTTCTTCCCAACTGATCTTGTACTTTAGGCATCTGCTTAAAATCAAGATTAGGACGGAAAGGCGGCGACTCTCTTCATCAGAATTCGGCAAAAGGTGGGTAAATCTTGCGCGAATGTGTAGAGTGAAAGGGGCTGACCTGGAGTGGCACTTGGATATCGGTTAGGTACAGGATTTTGTCCTATTAGGGTTGAACAGAGGCAACCCGCCCCGATATGTAGGCTTGTTTAGGTTTTTTAGTTTGAATCTTTAGTTTCCCGTTTCTCGTTAACTTAGCTAACGTATGCATGCTCATTGGCCCCTTTTATTTCTGTCCCTATTTTTCTTTTGTTTAATTCCCCATCCCCCTCCCTCGTTAGGTGGTCAGTGATGCCAGTTCTCTGGTTGTTGCGGGATGACTTTCGTTTCGTGTGTGTGTTTTCGTATTTGTTATTGTGTCTAAATGAGTGCGTGTTTGTGGGCGTATTTGTGGGCGTGTTTGTTTTTTATAATGTTATAATCCCGCAATTATTTCGTCCAGTTAACTGATGTTTCTACCACATTTAGGGATTGTGGGGAGTTTTATTACTAACCCTATTTTGTTTTATTTTATGTAAATAGTATTTAATCATACTGTAAATAATCATTAGGATTTTTAAATTGTTGTTATTTCACCCACCCAGCCCCCAGACTTTGAAATGTACATATGGGGACTAGTTAGGATTTCATAGAGAATTTCAGGTATTATGGTGGACACAGTAAGAAAGGTAGGAGTGAATGTGTTGTTTTGGTGATAGGAATATTATTGGTATGTTTGGGTCCGTGTCTGGGACTAGCTAAGTTTAGAATTAAGACAAAAGATGACCGTCCTTCCCCCAACCCCCTTTTAGGCCTTGTGCCACATTTTGTACAAACGTACAAATAAATAATTATTCAAAGTCGATGAAGGAGTTTAAGTAAAAAGTATAAACTATTGCGATTTTATGGACATGACTTTCTTTGAATGCTATAAGTCCCAACCTCGCAGTTTCATAGTGATGTGCGTATTTATGCACGACAATGTTCTTTCTCATGTATCTGCGAATTTTCTGAGTGTAAAAGATTTACAGGAGGCAACATAATGGGACAAACACCATCAAGTACCGATCTGAATCCGATCGAAAATCTATGGTAAGTCGTGAAGAGATGAAGGCGGCAAGCAATATGGCATCAAAGCAGACTCATAGGAAGCAATTAAAATCAGTCAGTCAGCGATGTGCCATGCGGGATACACACGTAGGCGATCATGTATGTTTCGATACATGACTGATGAGGCAGATTTTTTCTTGAAGTGGGTTGCCATTTCTTTCTTCGGTAGACCAGTTGCGATCCAAGGCTATAGAACCCGGTCTGTCCTGCTATTTACCTGCTTTGAGTTTTTAAAACTGGGGGAGGGGAGAAGAGGATTCATAACTTTCCCAAGGGTATTAGCACATAAGTGAATGTAATGGATTCGACCGGAATTCGAACTTGGTTCTCCGATTCCTCAATCTGAGCTTACTTAAAATCACCATGTCGGAAACTGAAACTGCTGAATCAAAAAAAAATTAACAAAAATTAGTCGTTACTAGATTGCTGGAAAGGTATCTATATATGAAAGGCCACTATATTAAGACATAAGTTCTTCAGATTTATTATATACTAGCAGCAACGACATGGCGTTGCCCGTGCTTGATTCAAAAATCGTACGACTCATACAGCAATCGCTATCACTTGACTTAAAATATTTTTGCCCTTCCTTGCCTTTAAAGGAGTGCCCTTTGCCGTGCTGATGTTGCTACATGCCTTATTTCTTGCCTATCTCACACTGCAAATTTTTTTCTAAGCTCTATGCTAAACATTAAATCTGTTACGAAAAAAGGACTAAACATAATGAATACAAAACGATCAGCTTTAAAAAAGGACTCGTAAATGGAAAAACCGAATGAAAAAAGAATGTTAACAACAAATACTTTTTCACACCCAACCCAGTTCTGCGGAATCAGAATCAACGTTGAGTTTAAGCAAACAAATGAGCCAATTGAAGTAAAGTGCTATGAAGATTTAAATTTTTCCCACTTGTGACGAATGCAGCTATCGATTATTTTTTGCATGCTAGCATGCTAGTTAACATTCGTGTCAGTCAGCTGTTGGCTCTCACGCTGGCCAATAGAATCTTTCTGCCTATTCGTGGCAGCCAGCTATAGGCTCTCACTCTGGCCGTAGAAGATGGCCGCAAAGTACATGAAAACTGCCGTAGAAGCATGAAAAAAATCGATTATTTCCACTATCGATGGGAGTTGGGAAATGCAATGTCGGTCTTGGCTTTCCCGCTAACTTGGAGCATGTGCATGTAAATTTTGGTGCAAATGCGTCGAAAATTGCGGTCGTGCATTCGTTACACACACACACACACACACACACACACACACACACACACACACACACACATCCTGCCTTTTATAGATAGAGATGTTTGTAATTTGTTCTATACTACATGTTGACGAATTGTTTACGATTTTATTATCTTGTTATTGAAGGAAATAGCGATTTTCTGCTTTTGTGTAATAATTGCAAAATGCAGGTTTTGTAATAAATCCAATGACTTTAATAAAACAAGTTGTAAAGAATTCAACTCAAATTTTAATCGTTTAAACTTAGACTTTTCAAAGTAAATTCCAGTTATTTAGGTTTGTATGTGATTTGTATAATAACTTCAGATGGATTGTATATACACACACGCACGTAAATGCATGTACATATGTACATAGATATACACGCACACATATACATGTATATAAATATATATAATTCCGAATATATCTACCATTTTATTACCACGAGCACACTATATGTATAGGGGTTTAAATAAATAGGTATATAGTAAGTATTATATTGACATGTTTGTATAACCAATAAAATACGTTTTTTGTTGTTTATTTTTGAGCTGGGTTTGGTTTTCATAACTATATACGTACTTTTGCACCCCCATATATGTAAGTAGTATTTATTTTTTAAGTCAAGTGATAGCGATTGCTGTATGAGTCGTGCGATTTTTGAATCAAGCAAGGGCAACGCCGGGCCATGCTGCTAGTCTTCAATATGAAAAGCGTATACGAAAACTATATTATATTTTTAAAATCTGCTTTAGTTTTTAAACAGTATTTACATATTTCTTTTTAATGCCATATTGCTGGAATATTCAGACCGGTAGACGAAAATAAAATACTGTTTAAAAAAGGAACGGAGCGTCTACTCAGATACGGGTATCCACTAGATATAACGTTTAAAGGGATAAAAATATGTAGGATTTATAAATAAAAAAAATCCATTTCTGTGTTAGAGATTAATTGTTTACGTTCGGATACGAAACGGACCAGTTATTTTATGTAAGGAGTATCTTTTTTATTTTTTATTTATTTATTTTTAGCAATTCGCGCCAAGCAAGGCAGGAGTGCCACTATCACGCAAGGGGTTACAGAGGATTGAGAACAAGAGTAAAGAGTCGTGTTTGAGGAAAGAATACAGAAAAGGACGGGAAACAAGATCAAGGTATCAGAAGACGTCGATTGACATTACACTTGAATATTTGAAGAATATAGTTATCAGGAAAGCATGCAAGAGGAAGGGAGTTCCACAGATGGGAAGTGTGAAAAGAAAATGCTGTTTGCATAGAAGAAAGGGTTACATTTAACCGTTTCGACAGTGAAATATACGCAGAGAAAGTAGTTAGTCGGAAATGTTACCGTGAAAATATTTTTAGAAGAGACAGAGGGAAGTTACGGCACGTCTGCAAGAAAGCGATTATAGACGAGATGTCAGATCAGAAATTATAGCATTGCATATTCTTCTCTGGATGTCGTCGAGGACCTCGAAACGTACAGCGGGGGCACCAGACAATATATGACAGCAATATTCCAAGCTATATGCATTATCAAAATTCGGATGCATCTTCATTTAATGACCTACATGTGAATTTTGTCCCTTTTTCCTTACTGCATTTGATGAAGTAGATATAGTCTGTCGTTATATATATATATATATATATATATTAAAAATTAACTGATTTAAACTATGTTTTTTTTTCGATACACAGTTCTAACCATGTTTCAAAATAGAAGCTAAAAGCTTCGAATTTAATTTTGTAATTAAATTAAAGACATTAGTTCCATTTCATTCACAAGCGAATTTTGGAGTAACTTATTTTAAAATTTATTGGGTTTTAAAGGCACGGCAAAAATCATAATTTACAGTTTCCAAGGATACAGAAAAATCCATTCATCCAGACGAGTTATTTTATAATATTAATGCTCTGTAAATTTACATTGAGCACTATTTTGTAAAAATAAAAATATCTATAAGAACACCGGATTATATATCTTACTGTTCGTTCTTTATATATAGATATATATATATATATATATATTCATGAATTATTCATACAAAAACAAATACAAATGTTAATGATTTAATTGGCGAGAAATCCATCGTCGCGAACAATTCAAATAATATACAAAAACCCCGAACCTGTTTTTGAATGAAAAGATCCTTGTTTCTATAAATTCCTGTTGCATGCGTTCTTATTATTTTTACAAGCATTCGTCTGTTCATATAGACATCCTCAGGTATGGAATAGATTTTGTTCTTGTTTTTTCTCACAGTAATAAGAGGACAACGAAAATATATGTACTGTTGTAATCCGATTGACAGTTTTATTGGTTCCTGGAAAGGGAATGTCTCTATATATATATATATTATATATATATATATATATATATAAGTATATGTATTACATTTAAAATAATACACTACCTGTGATAGCATAACGAATAAAAAATATAGACCTTCTCTCACTCTTTCTCTCTCTCACACACACACATAGACAACAAAGCCGAAATTTCTATTTTATCGATATATTAAAATATATATATTTATCTCATATATATATATATATATATATATATATATATATATATATATATATATATATGATTGAACAATAAAAAATATTAAAAAATTAAAATCTTCAGACACACTGGGTTGTAGATTAATATTCCTTCGTTTTTATTATTATTTCATTTAGATTTCTCGACTAGTTTCGGCCAACATGGCCATCATCAGGATAAAAAAAAATCCGCTTGCTAGTAGCAGTGAACTACAGAAATGAATGTCTTGATGGAGAAAATGAACTTTTGTCTGTAGTTTTCATTTGTTTTTTTTATTTTGTTTTTTTAACATGAATTTTGGTCAGACCTTGTGTTGGTCAAACAGTCTCTTTTAAGTTGTTATTTAAGATAAGAGATGGTCGGATTCATGCTGCTCTGAATTCCCTTGGTCATTTTGACAGTTTTATTGGTTCCTGGAAAGGGGATGTCTCTCTGTTAAGTGTGTGTGTGTGTGTGTGTTATTTGGTTCTTAGGGAGTGAGTGAGTATGATGTGTGTAAGCGTGTATATTCGTGTGGCTGTAAGCATGTCTGTCTTGTGTGGGTGGGAAATGTTGGTGGGTTTTTGATTTGTAGGGTTATATACTAATACTGTCTATATTGTTAAATTTATGGTTGAGCCCGACTGGATAATGCGTTTTTAAACATTATATCAACTTATTTTCATGGAACTCTAAAATCTTTCAGTTATCTGCTCTGGGCTTTTCTAGTCTCTCAATTATAGTGAATTTGGCATGGGTTTTAAAATCGTGTTTTTCTAGGCGGAAATGTTGTTCTACAGGTGACAATTTTTCATGGGGAGTCGACTTTTGTCCTTGTTTTGGTGTGGGGAGTTCCTCACACCAAAACAAGGACAAAAGTTCATATAAATATGTGTCTGTAATGTTTTTTTTTTTGAGTTATTAAGTTTAAAGAATGTTTACGGTAGATGACGCCATGTAGACTAGGTTACATTTGACATTCGTGTACATTTGTGGCTAATCCGTCTTGAACCTTTAACGTATGTAACAGTGAGTAAACTGAAACGTGTTCCGTTTAAAAATGGCAGGATATTCATTATCGTGAGCAGGCAGATATGTTACTGAGGAAGGTGCTGGTTAGGTTTAAAATTACACTTTCCTTGCGTACAGTGAAGCAAACTTTTAAATTACTGGGAGTAATTCGCCTGTTGCCCTGTTCACATTCCTTTATAATTTATTGAACAGGAGTAGAGGTTTATCCCTTGTTTCCTATTTAGAATCGAGTTCCCGGTTCTTTCTAAAGTCTTCTTATTCTCTTTCAATCACTATGTTTATTTGGACTTTTGGCCTAGTTTTGGTGTGAGGAACCCGCCCCCAAAGTGTGTAAAATATTTTAGATACACCCTGTACATGCATCTATATATATATATTTTTCTTTTCTCCCTTCTCCCCCTCCCATTTCAATATATCACTTCCGTTAAGTTAACCGTCTAAATAGGCCAAGGTCTGGCCACTCCTCCTCCCCCAATACTAAGTATGCTTGAGAGAGATATGAAATTAATCCCTTCCTAAACTCTACCATGTCTCTTTAACAACTCCTTTTACACGCTCTGTTAAATTACAAAAAAACTTACACTACCCATCACTTTTAATTTCATTTTTCGTTTCATCTTTTGGAAATACTATCTGATGATCCGGCGTCCTTTAAAAGGGCTCTGGTGAAATAAATTATTACAATGGAACCTTAAAGTGGTCTGTTTTTTTTCTTGTAAATATTAGCTTTGGATTTACATTGAGCTCTCAGGATTTCATCCTCCTTGGGATTACCCATACGGATTACCAAGTTCTTCATAACTTAAATATATATATATGTGTGTGTGTGTGTGTGTGTGTGTGTGTGTGTGTGTGTGTATTACAGTGTGCAATTTATTTTTGATCATAAAGAAATAATTTATACAAAGAATTAAATAGCAATGTTAATGAGATTAATGGTAAAATCACTTCGCTAACAGAACTTAATGAGACATTAACTTACTATCAATATTCAGCTCCAAAACTTATATTCAACTGTCAATAAATATCATAATTAAAAAAAAATTCGTTTTAGTGTTAACGTGTGTAAATTACGCCCTGAAGATGACAATTTGAAATTGTCGAAAGTACTTGGCGTGTGTCTTTCATCTGACAACTCGAATATAAGGATCTTATTATTCAAGTAAATCATAGTATGTTAATGTCTCATTAAGTCTTGTTAGTGAAGTGATTTCGCCATTAATCACATTAACGGTGCTAGTTAATTCTTTGTATAAATTGCTTTTTTGTGTGTGAAAAAATATCACCCATTGAGTTGTGCTACAGATGAGGAAAATGCATATTTATTAGTATATATATATATATATATATATATATATATATATATATATATATATATATATATATATATATATATATATATATATATATATATATATATATATATATATATATATATATATATATATATATATATTATAAAATGCACGTTCATCAATGTGCATGTACGCGTTTATATATGTGCTTGGTGTTTACGTATGTTTTCTTTTGTGCCCTAAAGTTAAAAAAAAACAACATATCATTGTCAAATTCGCACAAAAAACCATATTTTAAAACTTATTAGCATTATTTTCCATCCCTGTCGCGAAATAGCGGGAACATTAGGAAAATGTGGAAATTCAATCAGGTATTAAATGAAATTTGGGAAGAGCGTGTCTGTAATTCATAAGGGTTGTAAACAAATATCGTACCAAACAAAATAAATATAACGATAAAGGTCTTTTTGAATTTTCTTTTTTGATATTTATTGATGGACTTCAAAATATTCTCTCATCTCTGCGTATATATTATGTGTACCCGAAACTTTCCAATAAACTTGGTTTCATTACGAGAGAGACTAAATACACATTAGAAAACCGGTTTTTCGTTGCAAACCTTTCGTTGCACAAATCTATATATATGTACCTGGTATAAACCGCACCTATGAACACTAACAGGTATATCCCAATCCTCATAAATACGTTGGACTGTTGTATTTGAGGGTAATATACTGTTGTTTACCTACTTCACGCCGCTGGCGAGTATTGTATTTTGTTGATGTTATAAAGATTACCATTTCATTTCAAAACCTCCATTTTGTTTATTCCTCATTCAGTAACCCTTTCTGGGTTACAACAGCACCAATTATATATATATATATATATATATATATATATATATATATATATATATATTAAGAAATGGACAAAGTCAAACAATTTATTTATTAAAGACATTTTTATGTTTAACGTTCTTTTTATAGATACAAGTATTTATTATAAACAGAGCATTTACTTAAATACTTGTATCTATACGTTAAACATAAAAATATATATATATATATATATATATATATATATATACACACACACATATCACCCATAGCACGACTCGGAGTTTTATGCGCTACGCAATGATTGCAATGATGAGAACTGTTTTATTAACACCAGCGATATTATGTGCGATGATATATATATATATATATATATATATATATATATAAACATCCACAGACAGACTGTTTCATTGAATCACAGCTCATCAGTGTGGCTAGGCATCCGATTGCTTCAAGCCGGAAACCGACAGATTTGGCATCGTAGATCCTGACCCCTAGGCTATCGGCGCCTGGCAGAGAGAATTTTTGCGTATTTCTTTGCTGGGCATAAATTATGTCGAAACTGTCCGAATGTTCTGTATGTCCTAACGCTTTCGGCCATTCTTTTACCTGTTATCAAGAATGATTTTAGTTTTACTTTTAACTGGTTGTATGGTGTTTTTAATTATGTATCTAATGCTATAGGAATATTTCATTTTCCGAACACAGTCAACGCATTCTGGCCGTGTTTATAGTTGATATTATTAAATGTTGGCTTTTTCTTTTTTTATTAATAATGCTTCTATTTTTTAGCCTTTTTACGTATGGATGATGCTAATATATTTGTATTATCAACGAGTATCCTGGTAGGTTTCTATGTGTATTTAAATCTAATTGAGAAATGTAACGTGAGTCTTCTTGTTAGGCATGTTGTAGTATATCCAATATATCTATTTATGAATTTGTTTTGATCAAGAATACAGTTCCTTCAGTTAATTTAATTTTCTTGTTTTTGTCGACTTCAGTTACATCTTCCTTTATAATGTTTCTAAGGGTTGATTCAACCTGCTTATAGTTACTATGCATTTCATTTTTATAGAAAATACTAGCTGACGTACCCGGTAATTCCCGGGAAAGCGGATGTTCCCGTTCTCATATAATTTCTTCGGTTATCCGAATGTAACAATTCGAAGTAGCACTAAAAATGGCTTTTGTGCATTCACAGAGAATACCTAACTACCAGCCCTAGGATTTTTGGAGGAAATACCAATAAATTATGAATACCAAAATCGTAAAGCTGCTTACGTAATAACAGGCAAATCGAATATCCGAAAGTAACAATTCCAAAATAGCTAGTCTTAAAAAAGCTTTTGTACGTTGACAGAGAATACCTAACTGACACCCATAGGATTTTGAAGGAAATACCAATAAATTATAAATACCAAAATCGTAAAGCTACCTACGTAATAACAGACAAATCGGATATCCGAAAGTAACAATTCAAAATAGGGAGCCTTGAAAAGTGCTTTTGTGCGTTCACAGAGAGCATAGCTCTTACGAGGGATAGTGTTAAATTAAAATTACCATAGATGTACAAACAAACTAACATATAGTTTGACAACAGACCTGCAAAAATATAGATTTACAAATAGATTAACATATAGATAAACAAAATATTTACAACACTGGCAAACAGTACAGTTAAATAAAAAAACGGATGATTGGACTTTTATGAAGCTTTCAGGGCCTCTTGATAAACAATATATTTGATGTTTCCGTGTCGGGTATAAATGAACAAATGATCTGGATTGCCGACTCTTGAATATCCCACATAAAGTTGGTCATGAGAGAAAACCGGTTCTGCTAGCTTAAGGCCTACCACATCCAAGGATTGTCCCTGAGCTTTGTTAATGCTGATTGCAAAAGTTTCATCAGGAATTGCAGCCGCTTGAACTGGAAAGACACATCCAAGTGAATAAGTGGAGTGGAATTTTAGAAATAAATACAGCCTCTCCGCTTTCTTTGCTAGTCGGAATGGTCGCGACAAGACTGTTGTCATCATTTTCTTAATTGTAAGTCGTGCACCCTTGCAAAGCTAGGGTGGATCTAGGTTTCATAGCTGCATCACTTGAGGTGCAAATTCTATTTTGTATATATATATATATATATATATATATATATAGTTTCAGGCAATTACATATATATATATATATATATATATATATATATATATATATATATATATTCAATATAATTATATATTTATATATTCTATTTGTATTCATGTACATATATGTATGTATATGTGGATATAGTTATTTTTGTGTGTGTATATTTATGTATATATATTTGTATATATGTATATGTTTGCATTTGTAACTGTATATGTATTTATATATTTGTGTATATATGTGTGTATGTCTGGACGCAATATATGTATGTTTATATGTATTTGCACATATATGTATGCACATATATATATACATATATATATATATATATATATATATATATATATATATATATATATATATATATATATATATATATATATGTATATCTTAATATTTTAAATGGATTAAACATTTTTCTGATAGCGTATTAATTTAGAATAGCTTGTTGACCTAATACTAAACAGTTGTGATACATTAATTTTGAATGGGCTCTGAATTCATTACAGTTGTTTAGATAAGACTGCACAAATGTTTTTATTAAGTATGTATGTTTCTACTTCTGTTTATATGGGTGTACACACTTAGATACTTGTATTTGCGCTTGTTTATATGCAAGAGTGTGGGTCGATATGTTTGTTTGTATTTATATCTATGTGTACGTGTGTATATATGTGCATATGTAGACGTATATATGTATATATATATATGCATATATGTATATATCTGTATATATGTATGTGTATTCATGTATTTCTGTATTTATTTATGTATATATTTATATATTTGTGTCCGTGTATGCATTCATGTGTACTAATGCATATATTGGTATATATGTGGGTACATTTGTATATGTGTGTAAATGTGTTTTCATTTCTGATTCTTATTTTCCGTGTTGCATTTTGTTTAGACATGTGAATTTGGCTTTTAGATTTTTTTAAATTCTGTCTGCTTATATGTTGTGACTGTTCATTTTTATGTATATCTTTAATCGTCTTTTTTCTTTGCTTTATTCATAGCCGAATATTTGTTTGTTTTTTTTTTCAATTATATTCTTCTTAATTTTCATCAATTAAACCCTCTTTTTATCTATATATCTTTGCCTGTGTATGTAAAATTTGGATATTTGGTTTGTAGTCGCTTATTAATGCTTGAATCTTGGTGAGTCTGTCTATGTCTTTATGATTATGTGTGTGTGTGACTGCTTATAAATGTTTTTAATTGTATGTATATGTGTCTGGTATTATTTTCTTTGACGTGGATTTCTCTATTTCTTGTGTCGTCCCTGTTTTTACGTGTTTATATATATAAGTATATGTTTGTGTATTATGATGTGATTGTGTCTGTCTTGTCATTTGTAAAACTTCTTCCTCAGTCCACATCATCTGAATTCAGATCCCTTCAATTGTATCTAAGTTGTTACGATGTTTGAATCTGCTTAGATGATCGTTTGCGCTAACTGAAAATTTGGCTTTTCCATTAAAACAATAAATAAACAAAAAATATATGTATATTTTTCTCCATTTCTTCTTCGAATAATTCTATAATATTTTAAACTTAATGCAAGGTTAAATTTAAAATTTGTAATTTCTATTTTTCAATTTTATAGCAAAATTAAAAACTAATCGATTAGAATGATTTCTAATTTAGTCTGACATTAACAATACAATTAATAAATTGTGTCTAAAGTTCGTTGTCAAGCGTTTTTAATTATAATATACTTGTATTTTCCTGTGTCATTGTAGCTCATGTAACAATGTTTCCTCTATTAAGGATAGTTTAGTTGGTTTTGAACTTTTTAAAACTTTTCATTCTTCAATCAACACCATCACTTGACAAGACACCAGAAGTGTTGAAACAAAATTGTAGTGATGTTATAACATGTTTATGTTATAATTTTTGAATAAGTACTATGGATAGATACATGGATAGATAGATCGATTTCAATATTGAATGGCGTGAGAGTGCTAAAAGCAATTCTTTATTAAATTTTTTATTTCAATTTCGCTTTTCGTTGCGATTCGAATTGATATCGTCTAATTAAACCACGGTAATTAAAAGTAAAATTTAACTGGAAAGGGTACGTGGCTCATGCTGATTAAGGACGTTTGGGTTTTTTAAGAAGGGTGTATATTTCCACAGCTAGATTTTTTTACGCAGACAGTATATAGCACGAAATTGTCTATGAAACCAGTTGTTGTTGCACAGACAACAGCAACCAGAACCACGATAGCTTTTT
>CAHIKZ030005540.1:1225000-1352500 GCA_903632075.3 Acanthosepion pharaonis
TTCAAAATCTGAACAAAAATGAAGAAATGGTAGGTGAAAAAGGTAGGAATTATTTTTTCTCTGTTTTTTTTATTCCTTGTATAATTCAATAAATTTTAGTTTAGCAGTCTGTGAACAGCGAGAAAGCATTTCAAAACAATAGTAAATTATAATTCATAGCTTGCTATCTAATTAATGGCTACCTACAGACATGTTTTCAAAGTACCTGTATTCTTTGTATTTTAAAACTCGTTAAGCTAGTTTTCCATGTGCATATATATATATATATATATATATATATATATATATATATATATATAAGAATTTGGAAAAAAAACAAAAAAAAAAAATAATTAATTTTATCTTGTCTGTCATCTTCAACTATATATATATATAGATAGATAGATTATTTTATATGTGCAGTACTTATTGCAACGTGCTCAATATCAGTGATAGTGCTGGACATATTCAGTTGTATGAATATGAGTTTGTGATCTTGGGTTTCACACATATATATATATATATATATATATATATATATATATATATATATATATATATATATATATATATATATATATATACTAGTCTGACTAACCTTCTTGGTAGAAACCGTGGTTGTAGGAAGGTATTCTAGCCACCCCCACGAGGGTTGCATGTGGCACAAGGCCGAGTTTATCGTGGGTTTTCCGAGCCCGTAGGCTCGGCCAAAAAATGCCGTATAACCCGTATAAACGAGATCAGGTTGGTCATTTCTCCCTGAACGAGATTCTGCCCTTTCGGCGGAACCTCGTCGGGTTCCCTTTCTGCTCAGAGGCAGAAAGTTCGACCGTCAAGTCGAGAAGCTCGACTTGATTGGTTGTAGGAAGGTCAGTGTTTCGGATATTATATATATATGAGACTAAGTCAGACTAAGTTAGCTCACTTGTTGCCTGACGAAGCCATTTTGGTAGAAACCGTTGTTGCAGTGTCTTGGATATTTTATATCTGAACATGTCCTACATTTGTGTTTTGTTTTATGAAAATTGTATTGAACACCATTTTACTTTAACAGTTCCTTTTTGGCGAATATCACTTTTGCCAAAAAGTGAATATATATATATATATATATATATATATATGGATCGCAAATATCGTGAAACCCAGGGTCACAAACTCACATCAATCCAACTAAATATGTTAGGTCTATCACTGATATCGAGCGCTACCCAATAAGTACAGCGCATATATAATATATAAATAATATATATAAAAAAACTGTATATATATATATATATATATATATATATATATATATATATATATATATATATATATTTACATTCCTACACATTTTACATACATACATACATATTTATATATATATATTATCAAATATTGCATATTATCAAATCCTCCTACTTTTATATATATATATATATATATATATATATATATATATATATATACATACATATTCAAATAATAGGAAAGATGTTAGATTTCTAATACATTGTTCTTTTAGCAATTATTTCCCTATTTAAAAAAAAAAACAGTGTTCGTTATAAAGTAGAGAATAATAATATAATTATTTAAAAAAAATGTTTCCATCATGACGACACAGAAACTACTATGTAGTAATTTTGTATGTGGTGATGGACATACATTTTTAAATTAATTTATATATATATATATATATATATATATATATATATATATATATATATATATATATATGATATGAGATAACGATATATAATTTTTATATACAAGAACAATTTTGAGGGAAATATGTATGACAAAGTGGAAAAAGTTTTCACCTCACGCGCTTCGTACTTTATGACTGAATTTGTTTACGTTGATGCGACTACACATGCGCACTGGGCATTTTTTTTAATTTTTTAATATTTTTTGTTAAATATGTGTTTTGGTTTCATAATCTAGCCGATTCCATTTAGATTCTTTCTCGTCTGGGTATGACGATAAACTAGTGCCGTGTCCTGGGTAAGACGATAAACTACATCTAGCAGCTAGGCATCTGATCAGGATGTTTTTAGGAGCGTAGAACCACCTCTTAGTTGCCGGTGTTCCCAGGTCTACCTTGACACGTGGTGGTAGCACCTGTTAGGGTCCCAGCTATGGGTAAATAGTTTACCAGTAATACATTTTTGAAAAAGAAATTACCAGAAATAAATTTTTGAAAAAAAAATATTGCCAGAAATAGATTTTTGGAAAAAGAATATTACCAACAATAAAAATTTTGTCGGCATTAAATAACCCACGGAGGTTGATATGCGGTAAAACAAAACAAAACAAACGAAACCAAACCATTAAAAAGTCGGACATACAATAAAATTTGCATACGAAATGGAAGCAAACAATGCAATACCTTTCCGAGTTATCATGCTACACGGCGTTAAGAGTATATTAAAACTTGGCGTTCACTGCAAATCAACTAATAAATATGATCTAATACATTTCTATTTCTATTTCCATCATAACAACCCTATAAAATCGGGAATAATTTTCTAATTCTACTTAAGAGCACTCAGAATTCACAGCCCTCAGTATTTTCATGAAGAGGAGGAATACAGTTAAAATACATTCAAGTCAATCCAAGACTTTAACTATTCCATATCCAATGTAAGACGAAAGGTTAAAAAACTATTCCAAAATATAAAAGTGGCACCTCCTGACAAACCAAACGAATAAAAAAAAAAACATTGTTGTACCCACTGACTCTAAACTCAATATACATTTTGTCAGAACTAAGTCTAAAATAATAAGACTTAAACAATACAAAACAAAACATGCAAAAACATGGAGGACGAATTTTTATATTACTTGTAATAATTGTCACATCGGAAAAAACTCAAGAAAATTAAATAAAAGATTATATGAACACAAAAGGGATATTCTACAAAACAACATATTAAACGCTCACTGTAACGAGACTGATTACAATTTTGATATTAAAAATGCGAATTTAATTATGTAATTTAATTATGTAGATCGCCAACAGTAAATTTACGTCCTGTTTCTTACAACGTTTCACCATTCTTGGCAGATCATCTGTTATCACAGTACAGTGTGGGATATTTAATAACAAAATGTAAACAAAACAAAGACAAAAACCAAAAGAATCTAAATGAAATCAGCTAGATTATATCCCCAAAACACATATAAAAATCTTTTCAAATTTCCAGCGTCTCTCGTTCGTGCGCCTGTGTAGTCGCATCAACCTAAACATAAACGTAGTCTGATGTAGTCCTAAATAACGAAACTAGTCACACGAAAACTTGTTCTACATTATCATTCATCATCCCCACCACACACACGCATATATATATATATATATATATATATATATATATATATATATATATATATATATGAGCATATACCAGGTTTCACGAAAAGGATCGGGTCTGTTGCTATCGTGCGCAGAGTGAATCCGCTTGCCACAGATTGATCTTGTACTCTGTCGCACATGCACACTAAGTTATAAAGTTCTCGGCCACTTCCATTTATTATAGCAATACTTGGAAGAAACGTATGTAACGATGTGATCGTTTCACCACAACACAGAGTTACGACGAGAAAGCTGCTCACTATCCCAAAAAGTAGTTTCAGGAATGCCTCCATCAAATCAAACGATGCTGGATAAAGATAGATAGATAGATAGATAGATAGATAGATAGATAGATAGATAGATAGATGTTTAAATGCATATATACATTCAGATAGATAGATAGATAGATAGATATTTGCATGCATAGATAGATAGATAAATAGATAGATACTTACATGCATAGATAGATAGATAGATAGATGCTTAAATGCATTTATACATTCAGATAGATAGATATATAGATGCTTAAATGCATATATACATTCAGATAGATAGATAGATAGATAGATAGATAGATAGATAGATAGATAGATAGGTGTTTAAATGCATATATACATTCAGATAGATAGATAGATAGATAGATAGATAGATAGATAGATAGATACTTGCATGCATAGATAGATAGATAAATAGATAGATGTTTAAATGCATATATACATTCAGATAGATAGATACTTACATGCATAGATAGATAGATAGATAGATAGGTAGATAGATGCTTAAATGCATTTATGCATTCAGATAGATAAATAGATAGATGCTTAAATGCATATATACATTCAGATAGATAGATACTTACATGCATAGATAGATAGATAGATAGATAGGTAGATAGATGCTTAAATGCATTTATGCATTCAGATAGATAAATAGATAGATGCTTAAATGCATATATACATTCAGATAGATAGATAGATAAATAGATAGATAGATGTTTAAATGCATATATACATTCAGATAGATAGATACTTACATGCATAGATAGATAGATAGATAGATAGATAGATAGATAGATAGATAGAACCTCTCGAAAAAAGTACTGACAAGATGATGCACATTATAAAATCGTTTTGCAATCCAAGACTCTGCAGAAGTCCTTATCAGACACGGTTTTATTTTGTTCGACGTCATTATTACAAGTGATGATACTGTCATTTACAGTCAATGAAAAGGAGAAAATGTCTCGTGTTTAAGAAAGTTTATTCTATATTTTGCACCTTGTAAGACAGACCACGTACATTTATCTGTGTGTGGCAGGTGGCTGGGTAAAATATGTTATTTCGTGCGTGTCTCGTACAATTTTCCTCTCTTCACCCGACAAGATGACACCTTCAAGTCTTCAAGTAGCGTTACCCAGCGTGAAGCAGGTGTGTGCGGGGATTATCATATTTAGCACCTAGCCATTCGCACAAACAAACCGTGACCACGAGTTTTGACTGCTGATAAAGGTTCCCGGCATCCAGCCCAACTGAGTCCTAGACTGTCTTATACGCGCATGAGCGCAACACACACAAACTTTGTTGAGCAAACTGGTTTTGGTTTCACGCGGGAAGACGACACAGAGGAGTCGCAGCTACTCATTAAAAATAAAATAACCTTCATCGATACTGGGTAAAAATGACTGCTAATATGGCAGCATCAAATCTTCCTGGTAACCGCTTTATCCGAAATAAACTGCTGAAATACAGCCGTAGGGAAGCAAGACTCTCCCTTCGGTTGTTGCCAAAAATAACATTGCACGCCAATCGCAGCTGTTGTATTAACCAGTAAGTTGACCATGGGTTACTCACAGCCCTGTATGCAGAAGCACATGAACTCAAAACTGCATTCGGTTTGCAAGAGTGGAAAAGTATTGTGATAGTCGGTTATATATACTACCGCAATTTCTGTACCTTTCTATCTTAAAGGAAGTTTTGTGATTATAATATCAAGTTTTAAACTTCCTTCTGTGGAACCGATGTACCCTTTTTCTTGGCCTTTTTTAGATTCTGCTTTAGCTCTGTAAAGAAGACCATGTACTAGGCAGTTATCGTTCAACGGACAATTTGATGCATCCCGGAAATTGGTAAAGAGAGGACAGTCTCTCACACATCGCAGTTAGAGAATTTAATGTCTACACACGTAATGCAACAGGTCTCTGTATTCGGCCCTTCAAAAAGTGTGGTTGGTTCTGTATAAAGCCTTCACCAGTATAATCAAATCAGGAACTGAGGTGCTTGACCCTAATACGTAGAATTCGACGGGAGAGTCCACTATATATATATATATATATATATATATATATATATATATATATATATATATATATATGTTCCTGAAAAATTTATTTCGGTAGAGCTCTCTGGGAAGGAAGTGTGAGTTTGTGAACAGTGATTATTACTGCTAATAATGCTAATAAGACTCTTCGGTAAAGCGAATCGAGTTCTCTCAGCCACTGTGTGTTTATCTAAAAATAAATACGCTTAAATTCACCTTTATCCCTGCCGTGCTCCCATAGCGTAGTTGTAGAATCTCTGACTGACGCCAATTCAGCGGGGTTTCGATTACAGCTAGAAGCAACCGGACGTCTAGACACACTGATGAGCTGTGATACAGAGAAACAGTCTGTCTATGGATGACTATATATATATATATATATATATAAAGAAATATAGTCTTAAGGTGTGCTATATTTATGAGATAAAGTGCTCAATATCAGTGATAGAGCGTGTGAATATAAAAGTGAACATAGAAGTCAACACTTAGAGGCGACAGTCTGTTTCATGGTATATGCAATAAACAGATACCAAAATCGATTAACCGCAGGCTCTCCGACAATTCCTCCAATGAATCCCTATTTAACAAAGCTAAAAAAGACTATGAAACGGCCCTAAAAGATAGCGGATTCCCAGCAATACTCACATACTCACCACAGAATACAAAAAAGACCAACAGGAGAAGAAATATCATATGGTTCAACCCACCGTACAGCAAGAACGTAAAAACAAACGTAGGAAAAATATTCTTCAAACTCTTACACAAACACTTCCCAGAATCAAGCACCTTACACAAGATATTCAACAAAAATACAGTAAAAATCAGCTACAGCTGCACCGAGAGCATGGCACAAATAATAAAAAAAGCACAATAGGAAAATTATCAACAAACCACACGAACAAATTAAACCCACGTGCAACTGCAGAATAAAGAACGAATGTCCCTTAAACGGAAATTGTCTACAAAACAACGTAATATACCAAACCCCGATAAAATCACCAGATAACGAAGAAAAAAGTATACATAGGAGTAACTGAAGGACCCTGGAAGCAAAGAAATTATACACACAAAACATCGTTCACAAATAGTAAATATGCGAACAGTACTATGCTTTCTAAGTATATCTGGGAAATAAAAAAACAAAACACATCACACCAAAAATATCTTGGAAGATAAGGAAAAAGTCATCAGCCTACAACAACCAATCAAAAACTTGCAAACTTTGCTTGGAGGAAAAAAATAGCTATCATTACTTTCCCCGACCAAAATAAATTATTAAATAAAAGATCCGAGCTCATCTCAAAATGCAGGCATGAAAATAAATTTTTACTACGTAACCTAAAAAAATGAAAAACGGAAAAATAAAATAAAACAAATACAATAATAATAAAAAAAAAAAAAATAAATAAATAAATAAATACTATGTTGCTTAAAACCGAAAAACCAAAAAAGAAAATATAAAATAAATTGACCTAAATTCATCCAAGTAAATAAATAGGCAAACCAATCCCAAATTAAAAAACTGTTTCCGCCAAAAAAAATAAAAAAAATAATAGTTAGAATGAACTACAACAATCAACCTAAAAAAATTGAACAAATAGCTTTAATTAAATTCTCAAACCAAAAACAAAACTGTTAAATACGTGATATAAACAAATTTTACTACGTTAAGAAATAAATAAATAAAATAAGAACAAAAAAAAAAAAAAAATAAAAAATAAAAAAAAAAAATAAAATAAAATAAAAATAAATAAAAACGAGCAATATAACTTGACCCAAATAAATGAACAAAGCGACTTCCGGTAAAAATAACCGCCATAATAGAATACCCACAATGCACCACTAACCCGTATATATATAAATAGCCGAGAAAAATAACAGCACACGTGGCCTGACCATTGCATATAGCATGAAACAGACGGTCGCCTCTAAGTGTTGACTTCTATGTTCACTTTTATATATATATATATATATATATATATATATATATATATATAATAGTTGGCACCCGCCAGCATCCGAGCATCAAGATCGTTGTCCTCTCTTCTTATGCCCTTTCTCCCCTCTGTAAAGTCCCAGCCTACTCCTGAAGAGGCGTGAGCAGGAGTCACAGAGGAGACTAGGCAGTGGACGCAGCTGAACGATTCGGCCCTTCCTGAGAGCACGTTGCAGACCCTATTCATGCTGGTGGATAATGGGTGGTAGAAAGAGAAGTCAAAGAGAGTTTGACGAGGTCAGTTGTGTGGATTTGATTTTGGTGGGCAACTCTGTACCTGGAGAAGCCCACACACTTGGCCAGAATATATTATGAAAGAAAAGACAAAACCTTAGATGAAACTGATGGATAACTTTCCAACTACTTAAATACCCTTAAAAAGGATAAAATCTTGAACGCGGACAGCAATAAGCAAAAAAGAACTTAAAGGCAAACACCTACCTACCCTGTAAAGCATAGTGCTCAGTACGTAATTTACCTAAACAGAGCAAAAACGTTGTCAAGAATAATATATATATATATATATATATATATATATATATATATATATATATATATATATATATATATATATATAATCTCCTTCTCTCTGCCGTGCACCGAAGGCTTAGGAGTAAGATCTCTGACTAATGCCAAATAGGTCGAGTTTCGATCCCGGCTTGAAGCAATCGGGTGTCTAGCCACACTGAAGAGCTGTGATCTAGTGCTCTAGAGATTCCTTTGATAGAGCTCTCTAGAGAAAAGACTAAATTGAATAAAAGCAGTAGCTTAATTAAGTCAAGTCGTAATCTCACAAGTACGAATTGAGTCAAGTCGTAATCTCACAAGTACGAATTGAGTTCTCTTAGCCACTGGCGTATTTCGTATAGAAAACGCTAAAAATTCCCTTTCTCTCTGCCAGGGGCTTAGGGGTATGATCTCTGACTGATTCCAAATCGGTCGAGTTTCAATCCCGGCTTGAAGCAATCGGACGTCTAGTAGCCACACTGAAGAGCTGTGATACAGCGAAACAATCTTGGATGACTACTTATATATATATATATATATATATATATGTGTGTGTGTGTGTGTGTGTGTGTGTGTGTGTAAATAATATCAGGTTGAGTTTTGATGCTGGATAGTTGCTCTTGATGAGGCTAAAAGGAGTCATTCTGAGCTTTGGCGAGCAGTATTTTTAGTGATGTTGTCACAAAAAAAACCCAATAGGTTTAACTTCTTAAAAACTACTCCGTGATAATAAAACGTAAGGGTTTTTGCTGACAGTCTCTATGGCATTTTTTGCACCGATTCGGTTTTATCAACAATCCAGCACAAGCCTTCACCACTTCAAACAAATTATTGTCTGGGTTTTCTGACAACTAGCATTTCTCAGTTACATTCATGCCAAGAAAAGCAGCAGCAAACATATTTGCCATTAGGGATTCTAACCTTTATACATATGTGCTCTGCGATCTTCGTTGCAAGTCACTCGCAGGACTAAAATGCCATGAAAGGTATAAGTACCAACCAATTGCATGGGTAACATCAAAACTAAAGAAACAATTCTTGAAACTTTATACGTCGAAATTGACGGGAGAGTCCATCTTATATGCAAATAATGTATATTTGGGCAGCAACCTTTCTTTCAAACATGTTTCCTTGAATATGACAGACGAGGAAAATTTGATTAACTTTTTAGTTTATTTTTTTCTATTATTCGTAGATTTAACAGCACAAAAACGACATATTAAACAGACAAACATGAAAAGAAATTAAGAGCAAAAACAAAACCTCTTTAAAATGGCTAAAGAAAGGTCCGAAAGCAATTGGGACAATAGACAATATGGATAATTTTTACAATCCCTTACCCCCACCAAACTGGAAAAAGTAAGAATATTAGAGCAAGTAAAAAAAAACTATGAAATTTCCCTTGTCTATTATATTCACCAAAAATATGTATGTACGTATAGGAATTGCAAATCGCTGCTGGTTTGAAGAGCCACCTTCGAAGTCATTCGAGAGGAAACAATGATCTAGATTGAATGTAGATATTGATGGGCAAAACGGCAGTCATCTGTGAAGATGAAGCAATCAACATGTATGTATTTTAGCTGACTGGAGGGGGGCAATCCCAGCGTGCAGCACCTTTGGAAAATACCTGAAACCATACCACGGTTTGACACAAGTCTTGTGAAAGAAACTGGGTAGACGGAACCCTTGGGAGCCGTCGATAGCTGTGCTAGCACGAAGTCACAAGTCATCGTGGCCGAGGGCTTGAGCGTGCTGGCCTTGTTCGGATTGTTGATCACACTAGATAACAAGCTCTCTCCCAGAAACTGTAACTAAGGTCTGCTCAGCATAGTCGCAGTATAAACCACAGGTTGGCGTCTGCAATAGGGATTGATTAGCTGCCATAATAGACGGGTATCCTCGAATATGAATGGCAACTATGTATGTATGTATGTTTCGCAACAGAGACGAGAAATTTGAACACTGTTACTTTAACAACAGATTATCTCATTGTTTAGAAGATATGATCAGTTTGGTGTCCATTAATTAAGTCAAGTCGTAATCTGTTTTATATTATACAATAAAAAATAAAGAGAATATGATGTTGACAAGGTGTGTGGGCGCGCGGCGTTTCTTTTTTTTCTTTTGCAGACCCGAATCTACATCATGTATATGTATATGTATATATAGAGAGACGTGAGAATGTACTCAGTAGTAATAGTCAACCAAATAGGCTCGTTAACCATTACTCCACGAAAAGGAATAGATAGATAGATAGATAGATAGATAGATAGATAGATAGATCATGGATCGGAATCCGACAGGATGATAAAATGAAAGAACAGATAGGAAATGTATATCATGTTCCACTTTTATTAAAGCTTCGTCGGAGATTAAGAGAAAACAAGACAAAAAGACAGAAAACACTAGTATATTTCAATTATGTTTGGGTCAATACTCATTGGGCAGGCATATGTCACGTAGATAGATAGATAGATAGATAGATCATCTGTCTTATTTAATTGCCATTGAAACAAGAGCAAACAATTTGACCCATAATTTCTATATTTGAAAGAACACACTTATATATATAAGAGTGCCATTTTTTTAAAATTTGTTTTGCACTGGCTTATTTGATATCAAGTCATATTTATTTGACACGAGAGCGAGATACAGTATTAAGCTGTAGACTTTTCAAAGCTGAAAAGAAGACTGAATTATCTTCCTAAAGAAGAAAATGCGCAAAAACTATTATGATTTTTATGATTTTAAGATTTCACATTTCATTTCGACTGCTTACGGACAAACGTGATTTTCTCCCCCCCCTCCTTCTCTCTTCCTCTTTTCTGTGAACCGAACGCATTTAGTCCTGACAGATTGCATTGGACAAGAAAGAACGTTTTCTTTTCATTTTGTTTTCTTTTTTTTTTTAATTCCTTTATTTGATTAAACAGAGACGAATAAAGTCGTCTATATTAAAATTGATTTTTGGAATTAGAATATATCAAAAGCCGTGGGTACAGGTGTGTGTGTGTGTGTGTGTGTGTGTGTGTGTGTGTGTGTGTGTGTGTGTGTGTGTGTGTGTGTGTGTGTGTGTGTGTACGCCACTAATGTACCTTTTGATACGCATCAACACGTGAGCCAAGTGGACAGAAGCATCATATGTGTATACTATTTTCATGCGTTATACTTAACATATGATATATTTATTATACGTACACCCTTTCTAATATATATATATATATATATATATATATACATAGATATATATATATATATATACATACACATTTATATATACATACATATACATATATATATAAACATATACATATATATATACATATATATATGAACATATATAAACACATATATATATGTTTGTGTGTGTATGTGCGTGTGTGCTGAAAATGGGAATTAAATATGACAGAATGATTGCAATAAGATGAAGATTTCCTATTTATTGATTATTTAATCATATATATATAGGTGTGTGTGTGCATGTTTGCCTCTCACACTGCATACATACATATATATATATATATATATATATATATATATATATATATATATATATATGTATATATATATATGAAGATCGCTATCACATAATTTTAAAAACTCAGTCGCATTAATTTTACTTTATTAGAACTGTTTTATATCTATCTATCTATCTATCTATCTATCTATATATATATATATATATATATATATATATATATATATGCGTGTGTGTGTATTTGTGCTAGTGTGTGTGTGCTTGTGTGTGTATGTATGTGAATGTATCTATATATAGATGTGTGTGTGTTCGTGTTTATGTGTGTATTCTTTACGTGTGTACGTCTTTATTCGCGCCTATGTGCTTGGGTAATGAAGAAAAATTTAAACAGTTACACTGGCCTTTTTTTCGTTGTTCTTGGTTTTTTCTTTTGTTTTTGTTTGTCTCTGCGTTTTTGTTTTCTTTTTAATTTAAAATGATATAAATCTTCGTTCGGTGTCAAACCTAATGTCAAATATTTCTTTAACATTTCTTGAAATAAACTTTGTCTAAACTTTTAAAGAAAACTTTTTTACTCTTTTTTTTTCTATTCATATCAGAAAAATCATTCTTTTTTGATGACAAGAGATTTTTTCCAAGTGAACTTGAATTTGCCTTGACGAATTAATTATCTATCTATCTATCTATCTATCTATCTATATATATATATATATATATATATATATATATATATATATATATATATAGTCTGTCTATATTTCTGAGATGAGGTATTATGTATATTGTTTACATTATTCGGACTATTGTCCTCATCTTTGTCGATATATCTGTTACAACGTTTCGGCCATTGTTCGCTCCGGCCTTCTCCAGGTGGTTGGAATTTCGAACTGAACCCTTTATTTCGCTCACTGGGTCCACGTGCCATGTTTTTGATGGATATGTTTTTGATGGATGCGCCTTTATCCACTGGACACATGGCACAGTGGATAAAGGCGTTGGTTAGATCCAGTGACAGGACCCAAAGAGTGTGAGTTTAATACCCGGTTAAGGCAGTGGAGAACTTTAAGAGGGAAATTATCAGGAGATAACTGATAGCTGACATCCATCAAACATGACACGTGGAACTAGAACAGTCTACCCCAGGTCGATTCATACCTTTCCCAAAGAGTATTTGCGCGTAAGTGAATATGACGAAGTCGACTGAAATTAGAACTCGGCCCTCCGTTTTACAATTCCGAGCTGTTATACCCAAGTGGTCACCCATCTAAGCACTGACCAAGCTCAACGTTCGATGATCATACGAGAACAGGTGTTTCAACGTGATATGGTCGTAAAAGGATTAATTACGTATAGAAACCTTGAAGATATCATTTGTGAAGATTGAGTCAATAAAAGTCCTGTTAGATTGATTTGTTTGTTTAACGGCATATCGGCTCCTTATAGCTCCTTATTTTATTTATTGGGAGCTTTGAAGTAATAAAGATACGATACATCTTATTCTGCCTTCACAATTGTATATATGGTAGATGATACTCAGCTTTTTTGGCATATACATGTTTTGGGGGACATAATTACTAGAGGCTGTATGTTTTATGTTGTTTTGTTGAAGGTATATTTTGGAATACAGTTTGATTTCTTTAAGTATTCGTATGATATGATATTATATGGATTAATATCATGAAAGTTCTTTCATGTTGGTTGGTCGATTTCATTTCACGGCATATGTAATTATATATATATATATATATATATATATATATATATATATATGTATGTATTCATACATGTTTCATTAAATAATATAGACAAGTGTTGTCTATTTATTTTATGTAAATTCTTTCATAACGTCTGATAAAGCTTAATAACATTTTCATTAAACGAAAAAGAAAATCATAATATTGATACATATTTTTTAATCGAATCTAAAACATAAGCCATCATCAAAGATGTCAATTACTGTAATGGCGGGATTTAGCAATGAAGGTCTCTGTGGGTTATTTAATATTTTAAACAATTTTATGGCTTCAACTAAATATATTTTGAACGCAATTGTCTGCCTTTAACTACAGATAATGTTTTCTTGATAATTTTGCTCTAAAATGTATTGTTGGTCATTTTCCTTTCAATTGCATTGTCTCTCATTTTGCTATAAAAATCTATTTCATTTTGTTTTGTGTTTGGGGGTCACTAGCTGAGACCCTAATAGATACTATCACTCCAGGTCAGTGTGGACCTGGGAACAACGGCAATTAAAAGGTAGTTTCACGCTCCCCAAAACCTCCCGATCAGAGGCCTTAGTTTATCGTCATATCCAGAAGTTCTGTTAGACAAATGCAGAAGGTAATAATGAGTAAGTAAGCAATAAACTTGTAACAGGACATACTGCTTGGCAATTCTGTCATATGTCTATGCTCATACAGATATCATATAGAGTTTTCTTTTTCTTTTTGTTGTTCCCGTTGTTGTAACATTTCAAAAAATGCGTTTACCAAAATCTATGAGTCATATTTGTAATACTAACAGAAGCTTCTGAAATGCATTTAACTAAATATGTGTACATCAGCTATTTGTAATTGTAATTTGTAATCGCTAGCGGATGGGAAGTAAAAGCATTGTATATTTGTGTCAAATCGAGATGAAAAGCTTGAAGAAATAGAAAGGTCTTCTATGAGGCATGTTTCTTCACAACGTAGGCGTTCATTGCTCTCTACAACTTCTTTTCTTTTTTAAATCCTGGCAAGGTGTTTTTTGGTACCCATCTGTTGTAGCAGACCTACGGATGATAATGGGTATGTCCCCATTCATGTAAATACAGTAGTAAATACTGTATGTTGGTCTGCAGTCGGAGATTCGTCTCCAGCTGCGCTGGTCAAACACTCCGGACAAAGAGGATCCTCAGACGAGGCTATGTCGAAGAGCAGCGTCTCGTCTCGGGGAACAGCTACCCGACACCGTTTTATATGGGGTCTACGGGGAATTTTTTGGCCGAACCTAAGGGATCGGATACCCCACATTAAATTCAGCATTGTGCCACATCTGACCGCGTGAGGCGGTTGATAGATATCCTGCAGTTTTAGTTTCGTCTCCAGCTGTGCTGGTCAAACTCTCTGTCTCCTGGCAGAGAGGATCCCCAGAAAAAGGCTATGTCGAAGTGCAGAGTCTCGTGTCGGGAAACAGCTACTCGACCCCGTTTTATACAATATCTACGGGGAATTTTTGGCCGAGCCTACAGGCTCGGATGCCGCACATTAAATTCGGCCTTGTGCCACATCTGACCGCATGGGGCGGTTGGTAGATATCCTGCAATTGGAGATTCATTGTGGAATTCACTTGATTCACTTCTAGCAGCTGACTTCTTCTTCTACCCGCCGCTGGCGAATCTTATATGTGTTGTTCTTGTCCTGAGTATTATCGTTCTTTACCAATCTTCGTGTGATTATTCTATTCAGTAACCTTACCTAGGTTACAACACCATTCAAGTTTTCTGTTTAGAAGTTGGTTTCCCACTAAAGTCTTCTCATTCTCTTTTACTACCAATACACCGTTATTGGCATTGTCGCCTTGCTTGTAGTGAATTGATTTTTAAAAATCTATGTTCTGCCAACCAAATACATAAGCTTCTTATATAGCTTATTCTCTGCTTTCGTCTTGCTTTCAATTATGCCCTGTGAGTGTCACATTTTCCAAACCTACGTTCTCTCATAATATACCCTATAATTAAAACTCTCTCTTTCTAATTCTAAGTAAATGTGTCCATTTTCTTTAAAACTTTCTCGTTACTCACAGGTTCAGCCCAAGTTATTCTCAGCATCCTTCTGTAGACTCATATTTCTGTTACTTTCAGTCTTCTCTCCATCTGTGGAGAGATTATCCAGCACTCACTTCCATACAGAAACACAGATATTACATAATAGTTAAGTACTCTTTTCTTTTTTTCTAACGAGATTTTCGTGTTTCTTAATACTTTGCTTAGCTTTTGATTTTTGATTTGATTTATGTGTTTTTTATGGCTCATCAACCCATTACTAGTTATTTAAAGCTAAAAAAGGTTTTAGTTTCTAAGAATTATTTTGAGATAATAATGGTTTAGTGAGACAAGTATTACTAATTAACCCATAGCTAGGGGAAGAGGTGGATTCATACCTTTCCCGGGTGAATATAATGGACCCACCGGTAACTCGGCTCTCCAATTAACAATTCCGAGCCATTCTCTATTACACCACCTGCACATCCATGCATGCAGTACCTGGTATTTCCAAGCGGTAACCCATCTAGGCGCTGACCAGGCTCGACGTTGCTGAACTTCGCTGATCGCACGGGAAGCGGTGTTTTCACCGTGATGTGATCGTTTGAAGGTACATTGGTATAGCTAAAGATGTATTCTAAATGATAAAAAAATATTAAGGAACAGGAAAGGAAAGTGTGCTGGACTGCGATTAATATGTCAGATAGTTTCCTCATAGGTAAAGAGAAGACTTGAGGCAACAGAGATGTGGTTATACAGAAGGATACTGAGAATAACATGGATGTCACACGTGAGCAAGAAAGACATTTTAAGGGCAATGCAAACAAATAAGAAGTGTCCATCCAAGCTTCATTCGTTTTACCAAATTGAAACATACAAAAATGTTAACAATTTATAACGTTTCCAGCCACTCTCGTACCGTTCGTAATCTCACGTAATCTCGCGTTAGTAGATTTTAACGACCATCGATTTCCCTCTTTCTTTTCTCTCTTTCCTTTGACCGTTTCCCCTTTTTTGTCAATAAAAAGATGGCTGCCAATCACTGCTTTTATTTTAGTAGCATAATTTTCTTTGGTCTTGTCCCTAATGAAAGAAGCGGAATTTATCTACGGCTAGATATTCGCCATTTTCTTCAGACCTTTATTTACTTTCTTTTATTCTGGACACTGTCAACTCATGAAAATAACAGAAAAGCGTTAAACCCGTGGATGCCACCTTGGTGGCGACGCTAATCACTCATGCAGGAATTTACGATTTATCCTGCTCGGGAAATAGGTTATGTGGCTTTTGGTTTTCTGCTTCCTGATACTATCGCAGAATCGAGACAGACAAAAGCGTCTTACCGAAGAAATAAGAATAAATTGCCAAAATTCTGTACCAGCTGTTTTTTATTACAGTCAAAGTTTTTTTTTTTTTTCCTCAGAAGAAAAATTCAACAATAAGGAATACACTCGAAATAACTGTCTCGGTGAATTTTCGAGCTTGGATTAGGTGAACTTTTATTTTTATTTTTATCATGAAATTTTAGAACACGATAATTTTCAGTCACATTTTTTTTTTATATTTTGAATGAAATTAATTTTTTCTTTGCCTTCTCCGGCAAAGAGAATAGTCAAACTTTGTTAAAGAATACCTCAAACATATCCAAACTTCTTTTGTATGTCGAGTCTCCAAGAACACAGATGATCCTGGATCGTCAAAATTTCTTATCCCTTGTAGCACTGAGCAGTGTTTATATATTCTTTTTTTTTAGGTCTCCCCAACTCCGTTTTACTATAGATTCGCATAAGCTGGTCAGGTGGATGGTTTGCTTCCTTCCCCCATCTCTCTTGCCCTCGATATGCTCTGTGACTTTCCTCATTACATGCACAAGCAAATTACAACTGAATAGCGAGTTCGATCCTCACTGGGTGCCTCATACTTTCGGCCATGTGCCACATCTAAGCCTCGCTTAGAAAATCAATCGGGCGTCTCGACGTGGTGTAAAGGTTAGCAAGCTTGTCTTGCTAGATCAGTTACTACTGAAAAGTGAGTTCGATCCTCACTGGATGATCCATGCTTTCGGCCTTGTGCCACATCTAAGCTTCGCTTGGAAAATCTTTACATGTACAAGTAATTTCAGCTGTCTCTTTTTTTTGTTCTTGGTATAAGGGTCCTTTTCGTTATCATTGTACTACTCATTTGATTTAAAAGCAAAATGTGCTGTTGATTCAAAAAGAGGCGAGTAAACGAGAGGTCTAAAGCCCGTAGGACCCAACGACGGTTTCCCCTGTCGAGCGGGTTCGAATCTTGCTGGAGAACGCATATACTTCTTTAATAAGATTTCTCGAATATGCAGGACTGTAGACGAAAACAAATATACGGTTTGATAAATAAACGGAACGTCTACTCAAATATGAGTATCCACTAAAGTAACGTTTAAGTAATTATATATATATATATATATATATATATATAATGAAAAGCAGACCACTTTAAGGTACCATTACAATAATTTATTTCACCAAAATTCTTTTAAAGGATTTCGGATCATCGGGTAAACACTTCCAACAATGAAATGCACTTTCTAAGCACTATTGGGAGTTACTGGAAAACAAATTAACCCCACAAATAAACCAAGTTCTTTATAACTTATATATATATATATATATATATATATATATATATATATATATATAGTCTATTCTAGTTTATTTCAGTATTCATCGAAATATCACTATTATTGTATTCCAGTCTATCTAATTATCTCAGTATGTTCATATCTATCTTTTCCCTTTCGCCTTTTAACTCACTTCTCTCTTTCTTTCTTTCCCTTTCTCCACAATAGCCCCTGCTAAAATGCATAGGCGTTAGTTACAACTATAATCTGGCATGATCAAAAGTTACCAGCACAGTCAAACTCTCGGTCACAATGACTTGTGGCCTCGTCCTAGCAAAACCCCTGATAGCTTCCGAACAGTTTCATCTGCTCCATTGAACTCAAAAGATCAATTCGTGGTATGCTTCCCAGGCACTCCCCTGGTATCAGAGAGTAGACGTCTTGAAAAAAAAAACGATCATGGTGAGATTAAAACCCGGATATCAAGGTCGGTTGGAACACTAGCTTTGCGAGCCACTCAGCCACCTGCCTTCATGTCGGTGAGTAGATTTCCCTTAAGGTGTTTATTCAAATACTGGTAGCCACGTTTTTAACACACACACACACACACACACACACACACACACATATATCGTTCATATTTTAGCGTTTGTTGTACGTTATATTATCCAATTATCAATGCCAAACAGACGGCCATATGCTAAATGCATGTGTTGATATTTACAATCTTCCACATTTTTACAATTATTCACTTATGTATGTGCGTGTCATTCTCTTTACGATTGTTTCCTATCTATCAATCTATTTAGTTCATGTCGTCTATGTAGTTAGTTCATTCATATTATCTATCTATGTCTGTTCAATATCTATCTATTTATCTATGTTTATCTATTATCTCTCTAGTTCATTCATATTATCTATCAATCTATCTAGTTCATTCATATTATATCTATCTATCTGTCTGTTTGTTTGTCCATTATCTATCTACCTATCTAGCTCATTCATATTATCTATCAATATCTATTTATTAATCTAGTTTATTCATATTATCTGTCTCTCTATCTACATAGTGTATTTATAATATCTATCTAACCATATAGTGTATTAATATTATCTATCTATCTATCTATCTATATATATATATATATATATATATATATATATATATATACAGTAGCGTCCAAAACTACGTTTTGACTACCAGTTGTCAAAATTTCAGCTTTTCACAGTTGTTATTTCTAACAAATATTAGGTTTTAAAATTTTGTCCCTTAGTTTTGGACGCTACTATATATATATATATATATATATCCATTATCTATCTACCAATATATCTATCTAGTTCATCATATTTTCTATATGTTTTTCTATCTATCTTGCACAATTTTTTAATAAGTTGTCTCGAGTGTGGGGGCCGATATATGAAATAAATGCTGTTTAAAATAAAATGGGGCGTCTACTCAAATACAGGTATCCACTAAAAGTAACATTTGAAGTCATATATATATATATATATATATATATATATATATATATATATATATATATATATATTAATTGAATGCTACTTTTAGTGGATACCTATATATAGACGCTAGTTTTTATTTTAAATATATATATATATATATATATATATATGGCTAAAGAAGTAGTTGAAAGCGCTTGAGATAGATAGATAGATAGATAGATAGATAGATAGATAGATAGATAGATAGATAGATAGATCTGTTTTCATTTCAGCCTGCTTCATACTCATTCACACGTATCATCAGGTTGCTATTCATTACACTACGTTCACATTTAAGCTTTGTTTTGCAAACTGTCCTTGTGATCTGATTTCAACATTAGTCGTGATTAGCAGCAGAAAAAAATAACATTGCCAAATTCTGGCCGAGGTTGCTTAGCAAATAATCTCGCCAAACCAGGACATTTTTCCGGCCCAAAAACGTTTAGACCTAGGAAATTCTGCAATCTTCGCGTTTACGCAATCTCCAAAGTATAACCAAGATCACAAAATATATCACTTAATAAATTTTAGTTCTTGTCCTAACTTATCTCTGATCTCTAAGAAGCAAGCGTTTGGTTCATCTGTCCAATGAAGTGCGCTCTTAACCAACCTTGTACCAACCTTGTACCAGCTGAAAAGCGCCAACTGAGAACGTTTTCTTCAATTCCCAAAACAAAGAAAAATTTCACAAAGTGATATAAATTTCAATGGAACGATTATATTAATGGTGATAATAGTGATCAATGTTTGAGTTATCGTTATTTTGTTATTGAAATCTTTTTATGTCACATATCAATCAATCACAGATGTCATGCCGCACGTTCTTGTCCCCCTTGTGTGGCAATCGTATTCCGTATTTGAAAACGCCCGATTAGACTGTGAATTATTGATGATTCTTTGAAAATTTGAAGGGTTCTGAGTGTTTTTCACTTCTAAAGGGTGGGGTAGTTATGAATATTTATGAGTTAGCAATCGGCCAATGGAATTATTCCAATTATTCTCGCAAAAAGAAAATAAATATTCATGAATTACGGTTGCCTTTTCTGTACAAAGCTTTCGAAAACATGTAACAGTAGAATTTAACGAAAATGAATAGCATCATGCTTTATATAAAATAACGGATCTTTTTTTTGGTTTTATGTTGTTGGAGCGGCCAATTTCACTTTTGATTCTATCGGTCTATATTCAGGACTTCTCCGATTTTTCTTCTTTTTTTTTTTAACTAAATTTCATCCAATGCAACGCTTAAGAAACACTGAAGATAGATGTTTAATATAAATGAGGTGTGTGATGTGACTGTATGAGAATGTGGTATGATGTGAAGAATGTGCGTATAAGGAAAATGGCGACCAGTAAATTGGTCTGAAACAAACTTTTTTTTTTATTTTCATAGTAAATGTTCACCCAATATAAGGCCAATATAAGGCCCAAGAGTCAGTCAAGGTAGAGGAGAACTGAATTATGCTGTTGTATGGGCATAAAAGGAGGAAGTAATTAGGATGATATGTAGAATAGGTAACGATTGACGCTACTCTTGAAAAAGGTTAGGATTGCAGTCATCAGCGAAACACCCTCGCGGGAATCTGTTACACAAAATAGCGGTTCTCGATAAGTAGCTAAGTGGACTTTTCTTCTTCACAATACGTAGGGAAGAGAATGATTCGACCCTGTGTACGCGACATGGTGAGTCCTAGCAATCAAGGTCTGAAATTCATGGCGTGTCTCTTTAGGACGTGGGCGACGGTGGCTCTCCTCAACTTTCTGTCAATTGCTGCCCTTAGTAAATGTTGTCTTTTTTGCTATCTCCACTAAACCATGTTTTGACAACCATTTATACAAACTCGTTAGGTAGGTTATGCACCGTCATTCCTTGGCCCTCTTGTCCTCAGTATGTCCACTGTGTGTCAAATTTTCCAAGTCCTCTTTCCTCATTATGCGCTCCTGAAATTTCAACTGTCTCTTTCTGATACTATGTATAAGTAACATTTTGTTTACATTTTCTCTAAAACATCGTTGTTACACAAGTATCTAGTTTATGATATGCTCAGCATCCTTCTGTAGAACCAGATTTTTGTTACTTGATGTCTTTGCTTCATCTGTGAGGAGGTATTGAAACTACAGAACGTAGTGATAGGCTTTCGACGTTTCGTCTGTAGAATTATTTGCTCTATTTATTATCTAATTATGGTATATTTCTTTTTTAAATAACATCCATTCCAGTTATTTTCGTTTTATAACCTCTTTTCTTTTTTCTGTTATTTCTTTTCGTCAGTCTTCGTGTAACTTTTGGTCTATTTTAGAAGTGTTGCTCGGAAGTATGAGTTTTTATTAACCCTTCGGTACAAACACCCCATAAAATATTTTTCCTTAATATTTAGCAAGTGGCACGTCAAATTTCTATGTTTAGTCAAGTAAGTTTCTGAATAACTCTGTGAAACCACTGTAAGCGTATTTGTTGAATCTTAATACATTTTTAATACTGGACGTTTTAACTTTATTTTTAGAAATAAAGCTTTTTGTTTATTTTTTTTATATTAATTTATACAATAAAAACCATAAAGAACACCAAGACAATGTATGAGAACGAAATTAAATACTAAAAGATATATGTATATTTCAAATAAGGGGGTTGAAAACCCCACAGTACTATTTGAAGGGGGGGTTAAAAAATAAATGATAATTCAAGGAAATAGAAAATAATAACTACACACAACCGTTCCACTGAGTTTGCACCTTGCGTCTTAGTGGCTTTATTGCCTTGCTTGTGGTGAAATGATTAAAAAATGTATATATAGTCATGTACTTCAATTAGGTATGCTTAAAAATGTCTAAACTGATAAATCAATTTTTTTTTAAAAATGTCTAAACTGATAAATCACTTTTTTTTTTTAATGCGGCGTTTGAAAATCCCACAGTACAAACGGGGAATTAACGTAAGTCAAATTTAAAATTGGCATCTATCGATATAATTTAACCTCTCTATATCATATATGCGAGGATTATCCTTAGGAGATATATTAGAGGCGTTTTTACTTATTAATATCTAGTTTTGGTTATGGAAATAGAAACCAATTGCAAATAACATTGTTGAATAGTTCAAAAATCTATTAGAAATAAATTTTGCTTGTTGACATTTCACTTAAAATTCGGATCAACATCAGAAATAAGCTCATTTCGCTCGTTTAAAACTTGTCCTCAAACCCTAGAACGGATGGCATGTCTTGCAAAGGCTTTCAAATTAATAAATCTAGGTAGCTAGCTATCGTGATATCAACATCCCCATCGTTAATTTCGAGACATGCCACCGCAGTGATACTATGGACACCCACGTAAAAATGGAACAGGTGATTTTATCTCGATGTCAAGTCTCTATGTTTCATAGACAAACGGATGGTTCATTTTAAAGTTCGATCTTCTAAGCGGCACCCACTTTGACCGAAGGGGATTGGGAAGTAAAAAAGTGGATGGGGTATCAAGTGGCAACAAAACCGGAACTAGAGTATATCCGAGGCTGGTCTATAGTAATAGTCATTTTAGGGATCGGGAGGAGTTGTAGTCCACCCTTAGCTGGGATGGACTTGTCCGTCATGTGGTTCCTGTGCCGTCCATTTCGTCGGGGTGAGTAGATGGATGAGGAATTGTGAGGGAGGAAGGGTTATTTATTTTTATTTTTATTATTTACATTATTCGGACTGTTATCCTCATCTTCATTGCCATATCCACAAAGTTTCGGCCTTCTTCAGGTGATTGGGATTTCCAACCGAACCCTTTATTTTGTCTACTGGGTTAGATTGTTTTAGTTCCACGTCCCATGCCTCTTCCGGATGTATCAGTTAATTCCCTGTTAACTCAACTCTCTAAGTTATTTGTTCATGACTGCTGTAGCCTGGTTTGAACTCAATTTAACAATTTTTTTTTTTTTTTTTTTTTTTTTTTTTTAGTCACTGGATATAACCAAAGCCTTGATCTATTGGGAGTCCTTGTTTCAAGTATAACTTACCCAAATATACGAGAAAGCAAAGGACTGAATGAAACAATTATTTTACAATATGAAGAACAGGGTTCGTGCTCTTAATCCTCGGCAAGGCATTTGTCTTTCATCTTCTCTTGTGAGCAGGAGCAGGTTCTTCCCAGCTTTCGTTACACGCCAATGAGATCAACAACGGAAATGCAACGTTGGGTAATCATTGGCCGTCCAGTGAAAAACTTGGGCGAGAGTCGACTTGTATGTTTGCAACTGTTATATCGCTGCCGCGATGTTGATCAGGCTGTTTCACTAGCGTATACTATTCTACGGCCAATTGGTATTGTTCAATTAGGTTGTAAACAACAACAAATACAAAACATGTTTAGACGAAGAACTCTGGAAAAAAGGTAAAACATTTTTGCCTGATGGCAGATGGTTCTCTCAGTAATTGTAAAAGGGCTTTCGTTTTGTGATACACTTTAGAGAGATAAGTTGGTAATCGTGAGTATGAATAATTTTAAAAAGGTATGGATTAGACGAGATAATATTAGTGATAAACGTCGATTGAAACTAGAAAGCGACACTAAAACTAGTAGTATTTTTAATTGAGTTTAACCCAAGCAAGGCTGTAAAGCCACTGAGAAACAAGAGGGTTACTGGTTGTAGATAAAATTGAAAACAGAAACATTACTAAGCAGCTAGAACAATAGAAGGAAGACAGTAGATGGCGATTGACATTGCACTTAAACTTTTGCAGATTAAAGCTAACTGGAATGCATGGAGGCGGAAGACTTCTACAAATGGGAAGTGCGAGAAAAGAAACTGTTAGCATCAGACTTACGATTATTATACTGTCAATTGGTGAGACCTAGACGCCAATCTAGTACTGCGCTTAAATTCATAAATTCCAGGTACCATAAAGAAAAGTTCATCAGAAAGATTATCATGAAAGTATTTATAGAAAAGGCACATGGAGGCAACTTAACATATAATTGTGCTAGAAGAGAGAGAGAGAGTTGATTAAGTTCACCAAAAACAGTTCAAATATTTAACTGCCAAAATATACTCTCACGTCATCCCCAGTTCTAACTTATACAAAAGTTTTTTTTTTAATGTCCTAGTTATGACAATAAACTCTATCCAACAGCAAGGTTTCTTATCAGGAGGTTTTGAGGAGCATTGAACCACCTCCAAATTGTTGTCGTTCCCAGCTCCACCTTGATTCCCGGATGATAGCACCTGTTAGGGTCCCTTCTATGGGCAAATATTGAAACCTCAAACAAAATGAATGTATATAAATACATTTTTATAGTAAAATTAGCAACAATAGAGTTTTTAAAGCAACATGACCAGTAATACATTTTATCTGTATTGGAAGACATACAATTGCGTCAAAATATATTTAGTTGAAGCCATAAAATTGTTCAAATTATTTATATTTCGCCATTAAATAAACAATATAGGTTGATATGCCGCTAAACAAAATCAACCAACCAAACGACATGAAAGAAATCTTTCATGGCATTAATCCATATAATCACGGTCAAGTTCTTAAATCAAACTGTATTCTAAATTATAACTTCATCAAAAGCTACATCATAAAACATATATCATTGCCTCTAATAATTATGTTCGCATAAACATGTATATACACGAAAGCTGAGTATCAACTACCATGTATTCACGTGTGAAAGTAGAATAACATATTTTTATTACTTCAAAGCTACCGAGAAGATGAAATTTCGACATGAAATAACTCATAAGATGATGTGCCACTAAGCAAAAAAAAAAAATCAAATTGATCTGTTTTTTAATCCCAAGTTGCGTTAAGACGTGGACGTTCATGACTCTCCGCGCCTTCCTTTTTATCATTTCTGAAGTCCTTTGGTTGCTTGAGAAATAAAATGGAATGAATTTGCACTGCTTCCTCCACGATTTTAAGTTCTAAGGTGTCCTTCTGAAGGTTCCTGAAGGCATGAATACGAATTGAATGTTACAGCCTCAGTCGGAACTGGAACTCGGCCTGCGAATTCACTTCCCGCGGAAATAGATAACCACACTATGGCTTTTGTACTTCCAGTTTGGTATTTTGCTCAAGCCACTGTTTGGTGTTCAGCTTGGAATTTTTCCATAACCGTGTACCGCTGAAATTGAGTTTTGTATGCACGACGTCGTCATTACGTATTTTTATAAACGGTTTAAAAGAATTTATAAAAATTACCAGCTTGATTACGGATACAGCAAGAGACGTGGCGCTTGCGAAAATACGCGTTTCCTCAGTGCCCTGGGATTTTTATTATCTGATTTTTCACATACATGAAGTCGTCCAAGAGCATAATCGCATTATGGCAATTTGAATTATTTTTTCTTTACTGTTGATATTTGTGTTATAGATATTTATTGAACTGATACAACTTTGGCACGCGTCAACTTACACAGGTGATCGATCAAAAAGCAAAATTTCTATATTTGGCCAAGCAGTATGGCCTCTATACTTTATTATGTTCATAATAAACCAACGTAGATTTTACAAGAACCTAAATGCTAGGTTGTCAAAAAAATCCTGACTCACTTAGGAAGCGGAAAGAAAACAACAAATCTTGAACTCTGTCTGATGGAATTTCCAAGGAGTACTGCATTTCGAGATTGTTCCACACGGTCGCGTCATCAACGCTAAACTGTATTGCCAGCAATTCGATCGCGGAATTCAAACAGATGGATGGTGTTAAGATACTTTCCCATCCACCATTCCGTTCCGATGCTGCTCCCGATGACTATGACATAATCTGCTCAATGGCACACTTCCTACGGGACCAGCGATTCAACGCTTTTGATGAAGAGAGAACGCTTGTTTATAGTTTTTTGTTTCAAAGCCAGCGGATTGATATCTGGGACAGAATCGGATACGGGATGATCACCGGAAGAAGATCGTCGGGAATGATGGACTTTATCTTGAAGAATAAATGATGGTGTTGCGCCATAAAACTTTGTTGTTTTCTTTCTGCTTTCTAAGTGAGTCAAGACATTCTGGCCAACCAAAGAAACAAAAAAATATCAAGAAGTTTGAGCGTTTTCTTTCCTTCGAAATACCACATAGAATTTTTTTTCATTTTTTGAAAGCCATGTCTATCCCATCAAAAGTCTCCACAGACCCCTTTTCTTTATTATCGATGAAATGCTATGAAGGCCTGCTACTCCGGAACAGAATTATATAACCTTCTGTAAGACAACGATACTCGAGAAAGGGTGTAAAGAAAACGGCCGAATCGCTGTGTAAAACAAACAAATAAACATTATCACGTTTCGGCCGTTGGGCTTCCCACATTCTTCTTCAGGGAATTTCGTATTGAACCTTTTATTTAATCTACCCGGAAAGATTGTTTTCGTTCCACTATCCATATTTATGAATGTGCTTCGTTTAAGTACTGGTTACAAGAATAAAGTTAGCAGGTAACCGAAGGATCTAATCGAGAGACATGCATTTCTTAAAAGTGTCATTGGGCCGTGTTTGACAGTGAGTTCTCTCGTAGCTTAGCGGTTAAAGCACGTTTAGTTTCAAGATTTTCTCATCATGAAGGGAACTCAAGCTCGACCTCTTGCTCTGGCACATTAAAACTGTTTTAGTTGAACTCCTGTGACCGACACTGAACATCGAAAAACTTTACAGATTATCAAACGTAGATATCATACATACATACATACATATATACATATATATATATATATATATATATATATATATATATATATATATATATATATATATATATATATATATATATATGTGTATAATTCTTTTGTAAGAAGAGAAGAAAGTTGATAAAAATGTTTGATGGGAGATTGTAATGAAATCAAATGCAATATATGATCTTCCCATTCTTTTTTCGCAGTTTAAACAAATTATTGCTTATATGATTTCGTTCAAAACACTTTTTCAAAGAATGGCCACAAGCTGTGCGTTTGATGTTGGTTATCAAGAATAATCTTTTTATGAAAATTACTTCTTTATACACAAGTATATATATATATATATATATATATATATATATATATATATATATATATATATATATGCAGCTGCTATTTATATATACATAGTATAGATTAGTATCAGAGCCACATATATACACGGGCGAATACAAAAATATAAAGTGATTAAGATAAATATGAATGCACACACACACACACACACACATACATATATATATATATATATATATATATATATATATATATATATATATATATATATATATATATTTGTAGGTGATATTGTATGTGTGAGTGTATGTGTGTGCGTCTGTGTGCACCGATTTTTTGACAGGGGTACCTATATTAAGAGTCAAATATAAAAATGGGTAATTATATATATATATATATATATATATATATATATAGTAAACTTTCAAACTTAGCATATTAATGTTAACTTATCCATAGATAATAAACTATATATATATATATATATATATATATATATATATATATATATATATATATATATATATATAATTCAGACATAACTCTATTCTGAGATGTTTTTTCCTGTGCATCGGTGTCATCAGAAATATAATTTTATTTTAAAAAAAATATCTATTAGACAAAACAGGATTCAGGTTATGCATATAAATGCTTCATTTTGACTTCTAGTTTATATAAATTTGATTTTAACTAATTTCTACTTAGTTCTTCTTTATTTATTTTATTCATATAGCTTATTTATTGATAATAAATTTGACGTATCGCACATTGTTTCCGTACCAAGTAAGGATAGGAGAAACATTAAAATATCTTCCTGACAAGTATGGCTCGAATATAATGAACAGAACAACCTGGACAAAGAGGAGGCTCTAAAGAAAACGGAAACCATAAAGACCACACATAATTGAAAGCGGAAAGTGATAGTTGATGAGGCTTGGAGCTGACTGACTCTTGTTCAAACTATTGATTATGTCAGATGATGCCTTCTCTCCCAGAAACTGTAACTAAGGTCCGCTCAGCATAGTTGCACTATAAATCCTAATTGAAGAAGCACAAATACAAAATGAGTTATTTCATGTCGAAATTTCATCTTCTTGGCAGCTTTGAAGTAATAAAGAATATATGTTATTCTGCTTTCACAAGTGAATACATGGTAGTTGATACTCAGCTTTCGTGTATATACATGTTTATGCGAACATAATTATTAGAGGCAATGATATATGTTTTATGATGTAGTTTTTGATGAAGTTATAATTTAGAATACAGTTTGATTTAAGAACTTGACCGTGATTATATGGATTAATGCCATGAAATATTTCTTTCATGTCAGTCGGTTGGTTGATTTTGTTTAGCGGCATATCAACCATTATTGTTTATTCAGTGCCGAAATATAAATAATTTGAACAATTTTATGGCTTCAACTAAATATATTTTGACGCAATTGTATGTCTTCCACTACAGATAAAATGTATTACTGGTCATGTTGCTTTAAAAATCTATTGTTTCTAATTTTACTATAAAAAATGTATTTATGTACATTCATTTTGTTTGAGGTTTCAATATTTGTCCATAGAAGGGACCCTAACAGGCGCTATAATCCAGGAATCAAGGTGGACCTGGGAACGACAACAATTTGGAGGTGGTTCCACGCTCCTCAAAACATCCTGATAAGAAACCTTGCTGTTGGATAGAGTTTATTGTCATAACTAGGACATTAAAAAAACAAACTTTTGTATAAGTTAGAATTGGAGATGACGTGAGATTATCTTTTGGCAGTTAAATATTTATAAGGTAAATTATAAGTTATTTTAAGTTATATTTTAATTCAGGAATCCGTCAATTTCTTGAAAATTTGGATGGACGCATCGTTTCTCCTTGAACTCGGAATATAATAATAATATAAAGTTGATAACAACAACAAACCGGAGGACAATAGTCCAAAATATAAACAGTGTAAATAATGATAACTTCTCATCTAAAAGATTCAGACAAAAATCAATATTGAGTTACTTGTCAAGCGAGCCAAATATGGCTGACACCTATTTGAAGCGAATTTCAAGGATCACACTTTCATTGCACTTGAGTGTTCGTCTTCATTTTGATTTTAATCTTATATATATTTCTGGAAAAATAAAACGAAAGAGGCTACATTAAGAAACATTTTGGTATTTTTCCCACGAAACTGTATGATTTTCAGTTTGGAATTGTTCTATAATCCTACCCACTGAAATTTTGTATGCACGACGTCCTCATTAGGCATTCTTATAAACGGTTTAAAAGAATTTATAAAAATTATCTGTTGATTTCGGACACAACAGGAGGCATAGCGCTTGCTAAAATACACGTCTAGTTAGGGTTTAAAGAGACCTTTGAAATATCTGTAACTCATCCTCTCCTTGTAATGGATTGTCTCCCTGCTCAAATATGGGTACGCAATGCAATCTGGGGTATCATAGTTCTTGACTACTCCAATGATGGAACTTTTTAAAAATCATTTCACCCGAGCAAAGCAATAAAACCACAGAGACGCAACAAATTACCGAGTGCGATGGAACACAAGATAAAGAAAAACATTTTCTTAAGGAAGGGGAACAATAAAAGAACAGTAATTAAGAAGACATGAGATAACGACTGATATTTCATTTAAATGTTTAAAAGTTGACTGGAAAGCAGAAAGCCAACAGGAAGTTTCATAGGTGAGAAACACGAGAAGAAAAAACTGTTAGCATAGAACAGATTACATCTAGCAATTTCAATTATGAAATGATCCTATATTTCCGCCAATCTAGACTTTCTTTTTATGTGCCATGTCCTTTCAGGACGTAGACGATCATGGCTCTCCACCTAACTATAAGTCTTGCAGCTCTCAACAAGTTCCTTCCCTCTGCCATTTCTCCCTGACCACGTTCCGTCATCCTCTTGCTTAAGCCCGCTAGGTGTGTCATGCGTTTTTCCCTTGTCTCTTTTACTGTTTATTCGACCTGTATGTATCAGATTCTCCAAACCCTCTTTCCTCATTATATGTCTCCGAAACTTCAGCTGCCACTTCTTGATGTTAAGTATCAGCCTCCTCCTTTTTTGCATCCACTCTAAGAACTCATCTTTACTCACACGCTCGGTCCACGATATCCTTAGCATCCTTCTGTAGAAGCACATCTCCGTCGCCTCGAGTCTCTTCTTCATCTTTGAGGAAATCGTCCAACATTCTCTGCCGTAAAGAAGGACAGATGTCACGTAACAGCTCAGTATTCTTTTCTTTGTTACCAAAGAAATCCTCCTGTGTCGCAATACCCTACTCAGCTTTTGGAATGTGTCCTTGGCCATCCCAATACGTCTACGGATCTGTGTTACACTTACCGTCCTCTGTCAAAACGTTTCCCAGATAGTTAAACTTTCCTGTCTGCTTGATTTTAGTGTTCCCGGCCTGCAAATCGCCTTTCTGGATCATCCTTTTACCGAGGACCATGTATTCGCTCTTTAACCTTAATCCTTCCTTCTAACACTCCGTTGCTACCTTCTGTAGGAGATTTTGGAATTTCTTTTCCGTGTCTGCTATCAGTAATGTGTCGTCTGCGTATTTTATGTTGTTAAGATTGTGGCTAAATCCACGTAGGGTTTCCAAGTCAATCTAGTATTGTGTTTAAATTCATAAAAATTAGTTATTAGGTGGGTGCAAAAATAATGACGTAATAATGTCGTTTTTTGAGGTTAAAAAATACGTCAAAAAACGACATTATTACGTCATTATTTTTGCACCAACCTAATACCAAAGTCGAAAGCTCATCAAACGAATTATTGTGAAGATATTTAGTGAAAAGCCAGAGAGAAGCTACGTTACGGCGGCAGGAAAGTAACTGAAGCCATGACTGATGCATTTTATGCTTTTGTCAATATTATATCAAACTTTAAAAATATCAATTCCTCATTGTTAGGATTCTACGCTCACTGGCTTCAAACCATCTCTACAAATTTAGGATCGTCAAATTATGATAGCGTCTGGAATAATTACATTCACTACAAGGATTTTACAGTTTTTGTCTAGCCTAGGTATTGTGTAATGCAAATTTATAGATAAACAGCATAAATATACTGAAGTACGCACATACACACATACATATATATCTGAATTTTTGCACACACAAAAATACCTTTGTGTGCGGCGCGTGTGTGTGTGTGTGCGTGCGTGTCTACAAGTTAGGTTAAGCGATAATGGTTCAATTGAATCATATATCACCAACTAAAGCAACAAAATAACGCAATTTGTTTACTGGGACAAGTGTAGACTTAACAGTTTTCTTTGCCGCATATACTTATAAACTGTGTCTTTTACTGCTTATCGCTCACACAACATCCTCCTTTAATAACCCTCTACCTCAGGTGGCTCATGGGCCTTGTATAGCGTGAACATTAGTAAATAGATATTGTTAATACAAGAAACATTCATAGAATCGATAAACTGTATATACAAACATATACGTTCGTGTTGTATGCAACTAATTTATTTAGTAACGTCCGACCAAAGATTGAGTTACGTTTAAACCTAACGTAATATTCAATAAACATTCACACATACACACGTACCTACATCTTTATATATATATATATATATGTGTGTGTGTGTGTGTGTGTGTGTGTGTGTGTGTGTAGACGCAGGTGTGTGTATATTTTTGCATGTGGGTACGTTACGTATGTAAGCTTGCATGATAGCCATATGTGTGTATGTGTGCGTGAATATGTGCACGGGCGTGTGTGTGCGTGTATGTGTGTGTGAATGTGTACTCGAGCGTGTGTGTATATGTACATGCCGGCACGTACATATCATAACAATGAGTTTGGATTGAGAATTTAATAATTGTATTTCGCAATTTTATAATGGCTAAATTTCATTAGCACTAAATTCAATAATTCTTGTGCAAACTTTGTTTAGTTTCAGAGTCGCAAAAGTTTGACACGAGACATTTGAAATGTCGACAGCAAAATCAAACGATATCAGTATGTCTTCTGATGTGTTCAACGTACATCTAGAACGTGGCAGCAAATCTGCTGACGTTTTCGTTCAGTGTAATAGACTGTATTGAAGGTTTGCAAGCCATTGATCGTGAAATTCAATTCCCTACATCGTGCTCTTAATGTAGCCTCTTTCGTTTTTTTTTTTTCCAGAAATATATATAAGATTAAAATCAAAATGAAGACGAACACTCGAGTGCAATGAAAGTGTGATCCTTGAAAGTCGTTTTAAATAGGTTTCAGCCATATTTGGCTCGGAGACAAGTAACTCAATATTGATTTTTGTCTGAATCTTTTAGATGAGAAGTTATCATTATTTACACTATTTATATTTTGGACTATTGTCCTCCGGTTTGTTGTTGTTATCTAATTTATATTATTATTATATTCCGAGTTCAAGGAGAAACGATGCGTCCATCCAAATTTTCAAGAAATTAACGGATTCCAGGCCTAATTTCCTGAAACTTCGAATGCACGCGTTGTTTCTCCTTGAATTCGGAACGCTACAAATTATACTAACGTTGCTCTAAAGAGGGAAATGCACGGGATATATGACTGGCCAATGAAAATAGAACAACATAAAGTGAACGTGAATATTGAAGTCAACACTTAGAGGCTCTAAAGTGTTGACTTCACTTTTATATTTAACAATGCTCTATCTCTGATATTGAGCACTTTATCCCATAAATATAGCACACCTTAAGAGCTTTTTCATATATATATATATATATATATATATATATATATATATATATATATATATATAAACCGCTTAATAACTAATAATTTTTAAAAAAAATACATTTATGTCACTTCAGGAAGTATGCAATCACTACTCTCCACAAGTTTCCTTTGAATCATTATCTGTAAATTGCCTTCTCTAAGACCGCTTGCCTATGAAGGCTGAGAGCCCAGTCTACCTTACTATTTACGCCTAGCTGAGACAAGAAGACACAGATTCATGCCTTTGCCAAGTGAACTCCAGTGAAAGTTAACACAGCAGACCACAACGGATTTTTGAAATCAGCTCACCGATTCCACTTTCAGTTCCGATACACGTTACACTACCTGAATATCAGTCATTTCTAATCCATACAAATCGATGCAGTTGGCTTACCTGTTTTTTCTTGCATCTGATTCACTGGAGAACTTAAATTCTTCATTCACAGCTTCGGGTGTCAGATTAGCTTTGGCAGGATCCAGCAATCGCGATAGATTTTTTTTCTCGGTTTCATTTTTCCTGCAATAAAAATTTGATGAATACAGCTTGATTAACTTTTGTTTGCTTTTGAAATATGATGTATGATGTAGATTATCATGGTCTAAATGCCAAACCTCCTCTTGAAGAAAAAATATATCGAAGTTGGTTGAATTTCAAAAGCATGACATATTGCGTTTCTGAAAACGACAAACGCTGATTGAAAGCACATAAATATATACGTACGGCCAATTTTTACAGACTATGGAATTAAATATTCCTTATTATACAAAAATGAAAAAATATAACCTAAAAAATATCAAAATAAATCTTGTCTGTGTTCTTTAATAAATCTGGCTTAACTGAAAAGCTGCAGTTAAAAATATACATTACACCTTTATATATATATATATATATATACAGTAAAACCTCGAATTAACGGTCCCAGAACCAACGAGCTCCGGATTTAACGGATAAAATCCGTAGAAATGGTAGTGTCTGACTGGAACTAAAAACGCTCAGGCGTAGCGAGAAAAGTCCGTTAGTTCCAGAATTGACTGCTGTTGTTTACTGGCGCAATCAACAGACACAGACTGGTAGTTCCGGGAATAGCCGCTGTTGTTTAATTGAGCGTACGTCGTGTACGCACTTGCATCGTCTCGTGTACACACTTGCATCGTCTCTCGTACATTTTATACTGATTTTTTAGACAATCACAGTAATGTCTAAAGGTTAAACTTTAAACCTTTTCAATTTTTATTTAAAGGCAAATTTAATACGTAAAATACACAGGATCTCTCTCTACATCTGTGTGTGTGTAATTTATTTTAAGTTAATATATAGTAACTTAAAAATAAAATACATATACATATATACTTTATTTACAATAATTTTGTACCGTACTGAGTGTTTTTACGCCACGAAGACAAGTGCTTCAAATTAACGAACAAGTCAACGCCAAGCTGCTTTGTCTTCCCCCATCGTGTTGCTAACGTAAGAAAAATAATTGGTGACACTCTATGCACCACGTGATGTTCTTCGCTGGAATTATCACAAATATTACACAGAACAAAATGGTCTAGAAGGCTTCACTGATAAAATAATTACGTATACTTATATGATATGATACTTATATGATATGATACTTATATGATAAAATAAAATAAAAATAAAATAGAATAAAATTAAAATAAAATAAAATATGATAAAATAATTACATATACATACACGAATCAATCAATTTAAAACGATATTCTGTACGAATGATTTTGTCTTTTCCTAGCTTGCATAATTCGCCTGTCAATTTTTTTCTGTTCAACCTATTGTTGAAAACTGAGTTTTATATTCTTTTTGTGCTTATTAACATATAAAAAACTTGGCAGCATATGGGCATTAGATTCTAAAAAATGAATAGAAATATTAAAAATTGATAGGTGAACGAATAATTTCGTCGTTGATTATGTATATATATATATATATATATATATCCCAGCGTGCGACACCTTTCGAAAGTGCCTGAAAACCATATCACGGGTTGACACAAGCCTTGTGGGTGAAATTGGATAGAGGGGCGTCGATAGCTGTGCTGCACAAAGCACGAAGTCACAAGTCATTGTGGCCGAAGGCTTGAGCGTGATAGCTTTGTTCAAATTGTTGATCACGATAGATAACACGCTCTTTCCCAGAAACTCTATCTAAGGTCTGCTCAGCATAGTTACAGTATAAACCACAGGTGGGCTCTGTGGGTGTTGAATAGACACAAATGTACCTGAGCGAGCGTCTGCACTGCGATTGCTAGCCGCCCGAGTTGACGGGTATTCAACTGAATTGAGCTCTCCGGGCCACTGGCGTATTTCATATAGAAAATGTAAAATTTTCCTTTCTCTCAGCTGTGTGACGATATCCTAGGGCTAGAATCTCTGACTGATGTCAAATCAGTCGGGTTTCAATCCCGGCTTTAAGCAATCGGACGTCGAGCCATACTGAAGAGTTGTAATACAGCGAAACAGTCTGTCTTTGGATGGCAACATACATATATTATTGTGAGACCGGAACTACCTACACAATAGACTCTTCCAGGTCTATATTAAGTATGCGACACAACACTCTAGCCTGAGACACTGAGGGACAGAGAGTGACAGTGAGAGTCTAGTACGACTACCAGTGTTGGACACTAACTTATAGTATCTCTGTAACCTGTTGTTAATATATCTTTCTTACATCTGTTCCGTGTTTCACTTATGTGGTCCCAACGTTGGCCCCACATCATATATATACACACACACACACACACACACACACATATATATATATATATACATACATATATATATGGCGGATAAAAATTTCCGACAAAAGTAATACCCTTTTTATCTATTAAGTTTTATTGAACAAAAATAGATTACATTAGTTTAAGATAATGTATATGTATTCTCACATGAAAACAAGATTTGTTATGATGAAGAAATTATTTAACATGCCCAAACGCTCTCCTTCGTGTTCAGTTTGTTCAACACGTTCAATACAATGCTGAACCGTCTCAGCAAAACTTATACAAACTATTTGACACAATTCTACATTATTTTAATTCAGGCATTATTTTCGGGTTGAGACTGTAAACAAGATCTTTTCAGTACACCCTACACGAAAAGGTCTAGTGGTGTTAGGTCTGGTGATCGTGATGGCCATACAATTGCTCTACGTTGTCTTATCTGTTACAGTTTTTTGTGTATATGTATGACTATATATAACTACTGAGTTAGTCCAAATGCCTTCACTCGCTTTATAGTCCACCAATAGAAGGTTAACCAATCAGAAGCCGCAGAACATTGTATCCGTCGTGTATAAAGGCGGCCATTTTTGTTTACCCTACCCGAATGATCAGTGCCAACTTGTCAGGCGAAGATGACAGAAGGAAGTACTACGCTCTGCTACTTTGCTGCGATATCCACTGCTAACCTGAACTACGCTTTCCTACTGTCTCCGAAATATTCACTGCTAACCTCTGGATTCTATACTCGAAGACGACCGTCATGAATTTATAACACTATCCCCCACAGCTCGAAAAAAGGGCAATAATTTTACCACACACACACACACACACACACACACACACATATATATATATATATATATATATATATATATATATATATATAAAAAGAAAAAAGAGTAGCCGTAGACGTTTTTAGGTTATATTGTGGATTTTTAAAAATATATATTATACTTTATTCTCCATATTTTTGCTACACGTGTATTGGGTCTTGTAACCTTTATCCGGCGAAGAATGGTTATTCCCACATATTATTTAAAGGAATTAATTGTATTCTTATGTGTTCTTACGTTTAACCATTGTCTTTTGTGTGGGGCAGTAATCCAAATTATTCTTGGACTTATGGAAAAAATGTTCCTCTGCTTAAGGGGTAATAAAATAATTAGGATTAGTCGGAGAAATGGCGAAGGAAGGAGGTCTTTGTTCTAAACATTTTATGACCTCTGTATCTTTTAAAACCTATCTTCACTTTTGGGTATTGTGTGTGCTTTTTGCTAGTATATATTTATATATATATATATATATATATATATATATTGGGGTGTGGGTGTGGTCGGACTAGCGTGTTCGGCCACTATGTGTATGGTGTGTGTTTATGATTTGTTTCGTGCTATTTTAAATTTGTCTATGAAGTTTTTTCTTGTATTTGTAGGTAAGAATAATTGTCTGTTTGATATATTGGCATAATTTTAAGTATATATATATATATATATATATTAGATAATTCGGAATTCAAAACAGGAGGATGAGGGTCGTTTGGAGACGTTATTGCACACTATGTGTACTAATTCTCTGTATTCTGTTTTTCCAAAAAGCGAAGTCAATTCTGCACATGCCTTCACATCTACGATCAAATCAAATCATGTGTGCAAATAGTCTGGCTGTAACTTCATTTATCAAAAACAGCGAGAGTGTCCTGCACACACATATATATATATATATATATATATATATATATATATATACAGGGGAGGAGAGAGGGGAAGGGGAGACAGGTGTATGTATATAACCCATAAAAAATAAAGAATCACATCCTAAAACATTGTGATTGAAGTTTCAGCAAAGTTTCCGATCACTATACATTTTCGTCTTTCAATGTATTGTTCATACATATGAGCAGGGCTGGTGCGTATAACCAGCCTGGGAGTGGTCCAATCTCAACTGGGGGCCTTGGGCAATATTTTATAACCCTCGCTATCTTATTAACATTTACTTTTTTTTCTACCTCCATTTATATCCGTTACAAATTAAACTAAGCACAACTGATATTTATTAAAGAATGACAAATTTTCGCGGATTTTGACGTCATTCCGTGAGTTTGTTTTGCGTTTGTTAAGTTTTAGAAAACACTTTATAAAATTCACTATTTTTTTATCTATAATGTTGAATGCGTTAAAATTATTCAACTTTTAACAGGAAAAATTTCAAGTTAATGTTAAAAATTGCCACAAAATATTGTTGATTTATTTAATTTGGAATTATCTGATGTCTTTAATTTTTTTTCTTTCTTGTTGAATTGTTCACCTATTTTGGTTTTGATTTTTTTTTCATATTATTGATTACAATAAAATTTGTATTTTATATGAATACCACCTTATGAAAATTGAAATGTACTATATATGTCTTAATTCACATAGTCCTGGGTAAGACGATATACTAAATCCGGTAGCAAGGGCTCTGATCGGGAGCGTGTTCCCAGGTTCACCTTGACCCGGGGCGGTAGCAACTGTCAGGGTTCCAGCAATGAGCAAATAGTTAACCCCCAAACTGGGATCAAAACGATATGAAAGTGTAAAAATAGGTTTTAATACAAGCAATACGTTTTTGTAAAATAAATTAACAGCAATGAATTTTTGAAGAAAAAATATTAGCAGCAATACATTTTTGAAAAAATATTACTAGGAATTAATTTTTGGAAAAATATTAACAGCAATACATTTTTGAAAAAATATTACTAGGAATTAATTTTTGAAAAAATATTAGCAGCAATACATTTTTGAAAAAATATTACTAGGAATTAATTTTTGAAAAAATATTAACAGCAATACATTTTTGAAAAAAAAAATATTAGCAGCAATAAAAATTTTGTTGGCATTAAATAACCCATTAAGGTTGATATGCCGTGAAACAAAACAAACTAAAATTGTTTAGTCGAGCGCGCAACCAAGGAAAGAAAAAAGAGAAAGAAACAAAAAGAAAAAGAACAGACTTCGAGAAATAAGATGGAGAGAGAGAGAATTAAACCGTGCCTCTACTTTTTGCTGCTTTTGTTATTCTGACATGATAGAGGTTTATTCCGCTTAGCCAGTCTAAGCGGTCCACTTGCAACCGGAAATCGCCAGCAAGGAGATGTTCCCCCTAAATCACTCTTTCCCCTTAGTGTCTCTCCTATATTTATTTGTCTCGCTCATTTTACGAGGTCTGCAATGGACTGTTTTCGGAGGCTTTGAGACATCAGCAAAGGACTTCCATTTTTAGCAAATCCAAATTGAAGTATCAAGAAAAATGAATCAGGACCTTGACAAGGATTTTATTTCTTTTTGATGTTTTTATTTTTTTTATTATTATTGTTTATCCTGTGCCCCAACATGGCCAGTATTGTTTTATAAATTATTTTTACACTATAAATTTTCTTCTGCGTGAGCAAAATTTCTCTTTCTTGGCTTTTAGCGAGGATATTACTTTCATTTTGCTTTTCGTCTTTTTTATAATGACATATCCAGGGTGCGATAGATAAATTGTCGTCTAAATTACGCTTAAATGAAAATAACACTGATATCCCATTTTAACAGATTTTGATGTAATTTTGGTACATATATATATATATATATATATATATATCATACTTATTATAAAACCCAGGTGTGTGTGTGTGTGTGTCTGTACGTTTATATATTGGATCGTATTTCCTATATTTTTCAACCAATTTCAACAAAACTTTACAGGACAACGTAAAATTACCTTGCAGAGGTTCTGACAGCGCCAAAAATTGAAAAAACACAATTGCTTTTGCACAAAATCAATTTGAAAACATGATTAAGAGGCATCGCCAGAATGAAAGGGGAGCAACTCATATCGAGTTATACTTATTATAAAAAACCCAGGTTGTTTGTGTGTGTGTGTGTGTGTGTGTGTGTGTGTGTGTGTGTGTGTGTGTGTGTGTGTGTGTGTGTGTGTATTCATTTATATATGGGATCGGATTTCCTACATTTTTCAACCGATTTCAACAAAACTTCACTTATTTTGGCAGATAGTGTTTCTTATTGTCTTGCACACTTTTTTCTTTATTTTTACATTCAGAATGCTTTAAAAATTTCATTTACAAGACAATTGTTTATAATAAAATTCTATTCAATCGGTAGACTCATAACGATTGAAAACAATGTTTTTCTTTGAGTTTGTGTTTGACCAATTCGTGTCCGTCAACCTTAAAGAATAATCTTTGTCAATTTTATTTTCAGTCTTTATGTTGGTCGATACTTGATCTATCTCTTTGTTACATCCCCGGGCAACGCCGGGGCTCTACTAGTAGTATATATATATATATATATATATATATATATATATATATATATATATATATACCAAAATTACATAAAATATCTTGAAATACTAAAGAATAAATTTATTCAGTAAAATCGCCATTAGTTTCAACCACGGCCTTCAGACGACGACTTCTGAAATCTTCTGCAACGATCTCCTTGTTTAAGTTGGTGAATGCTGCCATAATGCTTGCCTTCAATTCATCTTTGGTGTTACTTCACCCAACACATAATAATCTAGTAATTGTCTGACAGACATGACTGAGTTCTCCTGCTTGTGTAGCATAGTACAGAGTCCTGTTGCCAAATATAGGATCTTCCAGCAGGTATTCTCTTGACCCAGAGTAGTATTACCTCTTTAAGCCTCTTGATGTAGGCCTCCGTGTTGAGTCCGAGGCCCTCACCAACAAATTCGGGAGTTCTTTTCTTATCAGAACAATCAGAGTGACTTTTCCGAGCTGCGGTAATTACTATTAGACTCATCCAATTCTGTCCGAATCCTCTGCACTGTCCTCAGATTGACACTCCAGACCCTCTGAATTGTTTCTATTGAAGCTTCCGGCGTGAATGCCAAGAAGTACAGAATATCTTTTCTAAATTTCTGGCGCCATGGTGTTCCTTTTTCTCACAGGCCCTACTATACTTTTCTGTCGACAAATCCAAAAACACCGCTCATACGAGAAAATAAAATATATGAAATGACTACAATTTACCCATCGCAATCTGTAAACTGCGTCTAGAGATTATATGCAAGTCATGAATTGGTATAAAGAATTGCGTCTTTAATGTTAAAAGTCCTATTATGATGTTGTTTAGATTCTACTCAATATTATTAACTTAGATATATAGTGATAGAGAAGTCTATTGTTTTTGGTTGGAAAAAATTTTACTAAGTTAACAAAACAGACTAATTTGACTGTCAGTCGTTTATTTGCAACTATTTATTTTGATACTTTTACATTATTATACCTTGTAAAACTAATATAAAAATAATATGAAAAGATTTTTGAACAAATTCTTCAATTTCTTAAAGGAAAAACATAAAAAAAACATTTTATTTTAAAAATAAAAGATATATTAACAAAAAATAATAACAACCTTCTAAACTTTATTGCACAAATGCTCCTTTCTTTTCAATAACTCTTAGCAGCCTATTGTCAACATCTGATGTTAGATTTGCAATTTTAGCGGCTGGTAAGTTGTTTGTATCAACTTTAACTGCCTCCCAGAGGTCACACTTGCTGTTGAATTGCCTTCCATTAGAATAAATATCTCTCTTGAGGATGCTCCACAGGTTCTCAATGGGGTTCAAGTCACAGCTATTTGAAGGCCAGTCCATAAGAGAAGCTTCAACAAATCCCTTTTCTTTCAACCAGGATTTAGTAAACTTTGATGCATGACTTGGTGCGTTGTCTTGCATAAAGATCATAGATCTACGCTTGGCTAAAGACTGGTTATCAAGCCATTCAAAGAAATATTGCTCTAGAAAATCACAGTAACTTTTGGAATTCATTTTAACCCCGTCTTTCAGTTTAAATGGACCCATGAGCTCATTACCAATAATCCCAGCCCATATCATGATCCCACCGCCGACTTGTTGGCGTTTAAAAAAATTTCTTGAGTCATGTTGCTTGCAAACCCATCCTCGAGCCCATCCATCGGGCCCATCGAGGGTGATCCTTGATTCGTCTGTAAAAAGCACTTTACTGAAATCAGTTTTCATGTATTTTTTTGCCCACTGCTATCTTCTTTCCTTATGTTTTTTTGTTAAAATGGGTTTCTTTATTTGATTTTTTACATCAGCAAACTTTCTTAATGCTTTACACCTTGTTTCGCTTGACACCATAGGAGCTCCAGCGGCCTCAAATAGGAACGCACTTGACGCATTTGGGATTCTTATTAATTCTCTTCGGATATGTGATAGATCTCGCTTTGTTAAATTCCTGAATTCAGCCTGAATTTTTTTTTTCCTTGGTTGAATTCCCATTTGACATATTTTCTTGAATGTTCTATGACCCCTTTTCAAATCCTTAGAAATTTGAAGCGAAGACTTTCCTTTGCTAATTTCTTTGATTATATAGTTCTTTTCATTCATTGTTAATTCTTTTTTTACGAGCCATAATACTAAATTCCAGTTCTTGCAAATAGTCTCTTGACATTGCAAATTGCTATAATTACTGAAAAAAATACTAAATATCAATCTGAAATTGAAAATTGGGACTTAATTGCTTTCATGCTTACTCGCTATACATAAAAGTACAAATTATTTCATTGGATAACACATATCTATGAATTTTACATAAAATATTTGACAATACCTCTTTTGCATATAATCTCTAGACGCAGTTTATATATGAATAAACACGAAACGGAAACTCATCTGAGACGATGTGTTTCATCATCTAAGGGACTTTTCAAGGAAGATGTAAGGATTTTATTTTGTGACATGTATTTATCTACAAGTGCGAAAATGCTGTTGTTTAAATTTTTAGGTATAGGAATGCTCACGAATATTCATCGACTTAACGGATGTCAGGCAAGTTCATAGATACGAGGTGATACTGGTCTAAATCAGAAACATATATATATATATATATATATATATATATATATATTCTTACATAATAAAATCCCTACATTTGCCTTGCTAAAGTCCCTCAGAAGATGAAACACGTCAGCGAAGATAAATTTTCCTTGAGTCTTTATTCATATTGCCCATTTACAGATATACTCTATCTAAAATGTTTACGCGCACACACAAACACACACAGATATATATATATATATATATATATATGATGGTTGGAGAAAATCTACTGATGTGCTGAACGAATGTGGGTCTTAGTCCAGCAAAGGACCTACATACTCTGGCACAAACAGGGCACCTAAGAGGTGCAACAGTGTGTATTACATAAACATACAATTTAAAAAGATATATATATATATATATATATATATATATATATATATATATATATACATACACACACACACACACACACATATATATATATATATATATATATATATATATATATATATGCACATTTCGTTGAATACAACAGGCAAGGTGCATTGACTTAGTTTTATACAATTTCTCATGTAATCTAATTTTTTTTTTCTTTTCAGATGATAAATTATATAAAAACTCTCTGAATGTTCTTTTTTGCCGAGCGCTTTCGGCTGTACATTTAGCCATTTTCAAGAATGGAATATTTTGACAGTTATAAGAAACAGTTTATAAGAAATAGATTGTTGCAAATGGGTATTTATATAATGTTTACATTTTTCAAAACACGGTCAAGATATTGTGTACATGTTCAAAGTTCCTATAATTGAATGTTGTCTTTGTTTTGTTTTGTTTTTATTAAACATTATTTTCAGCATTTTTTGCTTGTAGATGATGCTATTATATTTCCGTTGTCAAAAACTTTGTTACGCATAGTGTCCGGTAGGTCTCCATAAATATTTAAATGAGATGTAACTGAGCTATGGTCAGAAACGTGTAGAGTGAGTCTTCGTGTCAAACATGTTGTAGTATGGAGTTGAAATGAGGTGATAGCAAATACATTTTCCATAAAAATATTCTTCTGTTAATTTATACCAACTTGACAGCAAAGAATATTTCCTACAAAGTGTAGATGAGTTTATTGAAAGCGTTTTCACTTTCATCACTATGAGAAAAGTTTAGGCTTGTAAAGTAGGGATATGCAGGGTGCGATGAGTATATTGCAGCCATTTTATATTTTTCATTTCGCGCATGTGCGTTGTTTGTTTTTGATTTTGTCGACTGCATGGTATAATAGGGTCAGTTGGACACCGTCTGTGAGAAAAAAGTGCATCATGCAATTCACTCCGCTAGATATTTGGAAACGGCATGCTGTGCTACTTGGCATTCACTGAAAGTCCAATTAAACTTTTAGAGTGTTAGGGTGTCAGGGGACAGTGAAGAAGATTTTGAAAGGGTTGGATGAGTCTAATGATGATGACGAAGGTACGGTATCTCGGAAACCTCACTCTGATCGTTCCGTTAAGAAAAGAACTCCCGAATTTGTTAGTGATGGCCTCGGACTCAACACGGAGGCCTACATCAACTGCCTTGATGAGATATTGCTGCCCTGGACCAAGAAGGTGGCTGCTGGAAGACCCTAGGTTTGGCAACGGGACTCTTCACCATGCCACACAAACAGGAGAACCCACTCATGGCTGCCAGACAACTTCTGCGACTACATCACCCCTTACATCTAGCAACCTATCTCCCAAGACTGCACCCCACCTTGATTATTATGTGGGGACTCAGTTGAGCGAGAGACCAATAAAACTTTTTTTAATAACAAAGATGAATTGAAGGCAAGGATTATTGCAATATTCATCAGCTTTAACAAGGAGACTATCCAGAAGAGTTGCAGGAGATTCGGAAGTCGTCTGGAGTCCGTAGATGAAGTCAATGGTGATTTTATTGAATAAATTTACTCTTTAGTATGATATTGTTTTTGTTGTTTTTTTTGCGCCATTTTGACGACAATTTACCCATTGCAACTTGTATACGACTGAATAAAATAACCTACAAGTGAGGAGATCAATGAATAGGTTGAATGCAATGCCATTAAGTATTCTGTCTTTTATTGCAGCATGATCACGAGACTTATCAGCAAAAATCAAATTACTTTGATATGTTTAAACATGATTAATATAGGTAAGAGCTGTACCACAGAGGTCAACGACTTTACTAGTAGGCAGAGGTATTTTTGTGATGAAGGACATCCCCGGGGTAAAAGAAACCAGCAAGTCATTGCACCATAACCCACAGCCCTATTAAATGTTCGGTATAATGCACAAAAACTCAGAATCGTATGATGTTTCGACTTCTCCGCATGCAGCCATTGGGCGGAACATTGATTATTACGGATGATCCATTTTTTTTATCACAAGTGATTATACGATGCAAAAAAAGCAAAAAAAAAGCAGATTAATTTGATATGTTTAAACATGATTAATATAGATAAGAGCAGTACCTCAACGGTCAACGGCTTTATCAGTGGGTGGAGGAACTTTTGAGACGAGGGACGGGAAAGAATCCGGCAAGCCATTGCACTATTTTGATTTGAATATCATCATGAACCACAATTAAAACAGAGGGATATGGTGAGCACAGCGGCACAACATGCGCTGAATAAATGAGGATGGGCGCATGCCTGAGTGGTTAGAACGTACGATTTCCGACCATTAGACTCCCGTTTCCATCTCAGGGGAGGTGCCTTCTTGATGTTATCGGCATGGGGAAGTGATATAAGCGTGTGGTACCATTGAAAGGTGCCTGAAAACCGTACCACCTGCTGACCTAAGCATTTTGTTTTAGTTAAATTGAGTAGAGTGAACTGTTCGGAAGCCGTCGATAGCTGTGAAACTGTTTTTGAGCACACTAAACTTGTTGGCCATTCTGGTCTCTCCCAGAAACTATAATTAAGCATCATTGTAAAATAAACAATATGGTGGCTCTGTGGGTGTTGAACAAATAGTCGGCTACTAATTTAGGTATCTATACATCTGACTTCATTCTATTTGAATGAAATACGTTTCTGAGATACTTTCACCATTAGATTTTCATTTTAAATAATTTCTATTGTTCAATGTTATATCAGAGACTAGCAGGCTTCGCCCGCTCGCTATTGCTTCACAAAGTAAGTTATATTCACTATTTGAAATCTTTGAAACAAACATTTTAAATAAACATTTCATTCATAAATTGTTATACTACCTATTCTATGGTAAATAGACTCTCCCACAGATAATAAGTAGTAGTAGTAGTAGTAGCAGTTGCCAGGGAGCTCAGTAAGCTGAGTAAGTCAGTCGATGTCGGACATTAAAGTATGAGCCCCACAACTAGATTGCTGCGTCATTAACTCTTATTTCAAGTTCCTAACGTTTTGTACGTCGAACCTTTTTAGGACCGACTTCGTGAAGTACAAGCCTCCACTATGAGAAACTACTTTACAACATAAATTGACTTGTTATAGTTAAGGAAAGTTTTACAAATAGATGCCAACTTGTTGAAGGCCAAATAAAAGGCAAACACTTTTCTGCACTATATAAGACGATATTCCTAAACAAATCTATTTTTGTTTTGAAAATAAAATCTTCGAATAAAATGAACAGAAATGAAGGACAGTTAAGAAATGAAATAAACTTTTTAAAAGTCAATATGCAAATTAGTTAAGCCTGAAGAGTCATATTGCCTAGAAGTAGATAATATATAATACAGATATTGAGCATTTTTGTGCGTAAATTACTCTTTTGGAGTAGTTTGACATTTACCTATCATCTCTCAGTTGCGTCTCTGTCTTTGGGCAGAGTGCGCTCAGGGGCGACTCCGTCAAAGGACAGAGTCGCAACTGAGGAAAATTACACTGAGTGGTGCCGGCCCTGGGGAATAGCTGCTCGAGGCCGCGCCTTCTCATTGCATTAGAGAGAATGATCGGTGCATTTTTGTTCCTTGCCCGGGTGTACGCGCTCGAGCTCCCCACATTAAACCGACTTTGTGTCACAACCTGACCTCGTGGGGGTGGAGGGGGTGAGTAAATACAAATTACTCTTTTGGGGTAGTTTCACATTTACTTATCATCTCTCAGTTGCGTCTCTGTCTTCGGGCAGAGTGCGTTTAGGGGATTCTCTGTCAAAGGACAGAGGGGCAACTGAGGAAAATAATACTGAAGAGGCGACCAGCCCTAGGGAACAGCTGCCAGGGGCCGCGCCCTCCCATTGCACCAGAGGGATCGGTGCTCGCACCGAGGCCAGCGCAACCGACGGTTGCGGGGGCTAAGCTGAATTTTTGTTCCTGTCCCGGACGTATGCGCTCGGGTCCCCACCTAAAAATAAATCTTGTGTCACATCTCGTCCTAGTTGGGGGACAGAGTAAATACTTGCGTAAATTACTATAAAGTAGAGGTGGGGCTTTTTAATCTCAGAACTCGTGGGCGAATTGAGCTCCAATTTCGCATTTATTCATATAGATTCCATAATATAGGTTTTACTTAATTACCTATTATGTTTCTCTGACTCTTCAAATGTTGAATGTATAACTAATTCTAATTTCTATTTTCCCATCTTTATACTATATTAATTTTACCTTATAAATTGTCCTCTGTTCTGCCACCCATGAAATAAAAATATTTGTTTGTACGGAAACAGAGGCAGCAGAAGAATTATCGTTGAACTTTTAAAAGGTAAGCTTAAATTTAATACTTAAATGCAGCGATCAATTTTGAGTTCTTCTGTAGTTTATTGATGCCTATCGCATCTATTCTTCCCTAGCTATTGTGATGGATAGGGCGGCTTTTAAGCTAGCTTAAAATTTTAGGCTAGCTGAAATTTTGCATACTCCCCTTGAACCATGAAAGCAACGATAATGGCTAGTATGATATATTAATATATATTTTAACCTCACATAATCTGGTAACCCTGAATCTCAACGAAAATCGTTCCCTCCGGCTAACTTTTCTAAGGTTTTTGAATGAGATCTGAATCATTGAAATCGGACCAATGGGAGCAGAGGAGTTGCTTGAACACACATACACAAACACACACGCATACATTGTATTTTATATATAAGATATCATTATGATTTTCGCTTATACGCCCCCATTATTAGATGATCCTATTGGTTGACCTTTTACCGGATTTCTAAATAATTATCAATAATTGCATTTTTTTTAAAAAGTCATTTACGAGCAGCATCGTTCCCAAATGTAAAACATTCACCATATAGCAAATCAGACGCTGGATCTAAACGAATCGACTAAAATTGAAGACTGCGTGTTTTGTTTTGGGTTTTTTTTTAATTCATTCACTCCGTTATTTTGAGCCAGTGGGACTTTCTGCAGGTTTTTTTTTTTTTTTTTTTTTAATAACAGTAATAACGAAATTACTGTATAAAGCTTCCTAAAAATGTCAGCTTTTGTTGTCTAATCTATTTTGCTGACTAATGGGAATGTTCACGTTGATGGGAGTTTAGCTAACGCATTTTCTAACTCTAATGAATTAAATACTTTCAGCATCCTAGCCTCGTTCCCAAGTCTCGTAACTAAATTCGTAGGGACAAGACATATACTGAAACCATAGCAGCAGTAACCTGTTTTGGGTAAGATAGCCGGTTTGAAGTCAGACCTTTTCCGTCACCTAGACTGGTCGCCAACCAAGGCTATAGAGCCCAGTCTGTCCTCCTATTTACCCATAGCTGGTGGAAGAGAAAAAACGGATTCATATACTTGAGACAGGGTCCTGTTTAAACGTTTAAATGCATGAAATTACAGGATGGTGATTTGGAAAAACTACCAATTGGATAATAATTAACATTCTCAGAATAATAATTTGAATGCTTGAGATGAAAATTAAAAAACGAAACGCACTAAAAATCATGTTTTAAAATAATAAAATGAAACTAAGAACAGTTCCAAGGAGAATCGAACCCAGATTTAACTAAACAAGATTCAGTAAAATTGAGCAAAACCAAGATATCCAACCTTATCCACTTCCCGCCGATAAGAAGTAGACATGATTAATGTGTTGGCCGAATTCCTCATGTTCCGGAGACCTTAGACTGTTTTGTTTACAATACGCTGTCTGTAAAGAATGAGCATGATCATAAAATCTATATTTGTACTAATAAACACTAGACGATATCCGTAGACATAAGCAATGGAGTGAGAACAGTAGATTAAATAAAGGGTTCAGTTCAGAATTCTCTGTAGCTTACCAAGATAGATGTAGACCTGAGGAAGACTAGAAGACACAACGGCGGAAACTTTGTGGCAACAACAAAAAAGTTGAGGAGAATAGACTAAAATAGTGTAAATAATGTCAACTCCTCATTCCAGACATTCAATCAAAAATTACTATTACCATAATAGTATCCTACTAACAATATATATAGTAAAATGCTTTGTTGCTTACGAAAAACAGTAAAAAAAATGCTAGGCTTAAAACGAAATTCTTATTATCACATTGAACAAACTCATTTTAGAAATTGTAAATGGATGAACCTTGTGAACATTCAAGAAGTCTTAAGGAAAATGAAAAAAATAAAGGACATCTATATTTCGACTTAGAAAGAGACAGTTTAAATTACTTGGACACATCATGAGGAATTAGGTTTGGAGAATTTGACACGCACAAGATATATCCAAGGCAAAAGTGACAGAGGAAGTCTACTGGCCACCTATCTATCCAGCTTGGGCGAATGGATGGCGGAACGGGGGCAGGTGGAGTGGCGATTAGACAAATATTACTAAGAGCTACAAGAGAGATAGGAAGTCGTGGAGAGCCATGACCGCTCATCTCTTGTAGGGATACGACATATATAGTTATTTTCCAAGCGTAGTTTAGATGTGGCACAAGGCCGAAAGTATGGGGCACCAAGTGAGGATCGAACTCACTACTCAGTCGTAATTGTTCTAGCTAGACAAGCATACTAACCATTACACCACCTCGAGGTGCCCAGGGATACGACATATATAAGAAGATAAAAATATGCACATCGTATATCTATCTATGCGTGTGTGTATGCGTGTGTGCGTGTGTGTGTGTGTGTGGTATTTTATAAACGAATTGTGTCAGGATTATGAATACTTCAAACATTAGTACGAAACAAAAATATGGAAAAAAACTGCCATTACTAATAAGGCCCCAATCTATCTATATATATATATATGTGTGTGTAGTAGTAGAAGTAGTAGTAGTAGTAGTAATCCGTTTATCTCATGAGTAAAGGTAGCTCTCTGCCTGGCTAAAATTCAGTACTTTGAAGGTTAAACTGGAGTGATCACCCCAGGGCGCAGACCTGGGCGATGATATTTATGAAGGCCGTGCCTGCCCAGACTATATGGTCCCACTCTCGGCCGTACCGACATGACCCAATGGAATATAGGGAATTACATTTGGGGACAGCTTGGCTGCAGGAGTTGCCGGAAAGTTGTCAGTGCTGACAGCTATCTGTCCTTTGGGCTCCACTGCGTGTTTTCTGTCTGGATTTACTTACATAGCCTTTTCTATATTCGAGATATGACCGTAACGCAGCGGAGGTTTGAAATCAAGGTTTTCCTTCCCCTAATATAGACTGCCTTCCTGGGCTGTCGAGCCCCATCTACCCGAAAAATATATATATATATATATATATATATATATATATAGAGAGAGAGAGAGAGAGAGAGGTGGGGGGGAGGGGGAGGCACGGAGTAGCGGATAACGGCTCGGACTGAGGAATCGGAGAGTCGAATTCGAATTCCAGTCGAATCCATTACATTCACTCACGTGCCAATATCCTTGGGAAAGGTATTAATCATCTTCTTCTCCCTTCCGCTAAGGGTAAATAGCAGGACAGAGTGGGTTCTATAGTCTTGGATAGCAACTGGTCTCTGAATTCAAAACTTGCGGGGGGGGGTCGTTTGGGGGCCCTGTGGCACGAAGGTCTCTGTATTCGGCCCTTCAAAAATTGTGGTTGGTTCTACACACAAAGCATTCATTATGAAATCAAATGGTGTCTGGCACATACGCTGTGTGTGACTTTACATACCCTCATGTAATATATACGCGTATGCTTGTATTGACTATGAGTGGCTTAGATGTGTCTGTACCATTTAATGTATATACAAGTACAGGAACGCAAGCATACACATTCACAGTTTGACTAGATTTTAAAAAAAGACATTGGAATAATATACTCTAATTCAGCTAAGTCTAGACAACCTCTACCCTGGGCTAAACAAATAATATGGTTGCAGACAAGCAAAAATTTTAAGTTTTAAATATCTAAATGTCAAATAATTATAAGGTTCTTCAGAGTCTGTCTATATTTCTGAGATGAGGTATTATGTACATTATTTACATTATTCGGACTATTGTCCTCATCTGTGTCGCCATATTTATCACAACGTTTCAAGGACACATGGCACAGTGGATAAAGGCGTTGGTTAGATCCAGTGACAGGACCCAAAGAGTGTGAGTTCAATACCCGGTTAAGGCAGTGGAAAACTTTCAGAGGGAAATTAACAGGAGATAACTGATAACTGACATCCATCAAACATGGCACGTGGAACTAGAACAGTCTACCCCAGTGAGCGAAATAAAGGGTTCAGTTCGACATTCCAACCACCTGAAGAAGGTCGGTGCGTACAACGGCCGAAACGTTGTGATAAATATGGCGACAAAGATGAGGATAATAGTCCGAATAATGTAAATAATGTATAAGGTTCTTATTGAACTTTTCGGAAATTATTGACTAATAAATATAATTATTTTTAAAGCTTTTTTTAATTTTAATATTTTAAAGTCTGTTATTGAATTAAAATATACATCCGCATATGCAACAGCACATGCAAAACTAAAATGAAATAGAAATGGGCATCTGTATCGTGACGACTAATTTCCCTTTTTTTGCTTGGCAACAACCCTTGGGAAACAGGAAAATAGTATAACATCCTTTGATGTCGTTTTTGTAACTGAATCTATTTTCCAGTTAATTTGATGTTTTAAGCAGACAAACAAGTTAGATGTGAAATTTGTTTACAAGAGAAACTTCTTAACTGTTGACGCTGTGTGGTAGTTTTATACTTTTGAAGAGCGCGAAGCACGCATGCGTGGACGCATTCGATCACATATTCGTATGAACTGATATCTCACCGAGTATAAAAAGAAACAAGATATGGCAAATGCAGTTTGCAAACTGTTTCGAGGCCCTGGAAGATGCAATCAAATGTTTTCTGCAGACAGACATCGGCTTACATACTTCTTTTTTTCTTTTTCTTTTTTTTCTTTTTTTTTTTTTTTCTTTTTTTTCTTTTTTTAGAAGCGCAACCTCTTCACTGATACGCTATTCCTTCTCCGTCGTCGCATTTGACTTCCGTTCGAATCTTTCGAAAGACAAATCAGAAACATTAGAAAAGACAACTCTTCTTATCTTCTACCCACTAAGCTCAGGTGCTCGTTCAGAAAATTTGGACACGGTGATAATTTCGTATTTATTATGTTTTTATTATTTTTGACATCGCATAAAAGTGCTTCTTACGCGACACCATCTTCGCAACAGAGATATTTCTGCTTTCTATTACTATTATTGATAAATCCTTACTGAGACGTCTCCTGTGTGGAGAAATGCAAACAACTTGAAGGAAATGTTATCGCTTTACTGTTCTCAGCTAGATATAAGCATAAGTTATATTCTAGTAATTTATTTTCTCGCACTTCTCCCCTGTAGAACTCTCTTCCAGTTTCCTGTTTTGCCTGCCACTTTCTTCTTCTATGTGGTATGCCTATTCAGGACGTTGGCGAGTATAGATCTCCACGATCTATTTTCTTAATATGTTTTGTCTTTTTTGCCAACTCCTCCAATCTGCTCCGCCATCAATTTGCTCAGGTAGGTTGTGCGTAGTTTTCTTCTGACTCTCTGTTGTGAGACCGTAACATACCTACAACATGGATTCTTCCAAGACTATATAAAGTATGCGATATAACACTCTAAGAGAAGAGGAGGAAAAAGAGAGAGAGACAGAGAGAGAGTATTCTAATACCATAGTATCAGCCGCGTACGACTACCAATATTGAACACTCTCACATAGTAAGCTCCGCTTACACTTACACTATCTTTGTAACCTTTTTGTTTAATATATCTTTCTTACCTCTAATCCGTGTTCCGTGTTTTCCTTCCGTGGTCCCAACTTTGGCCCCACATTACTCTTTTATCTTCAGTCTACCTTGTGAGTATCAAATTATCAACCTCTCTTTCCTCATTACATGCCCCAGAAACTACAACTGTTTCTTCTTTTGTCTCCAGAACTTTGTCATTGTTCCCATGTTCGGCCAATGGTATTCTCAGAATCCTCCTGTAGAACCACATTTCTGTTGCTTCAAGTCTCTTCTTCGGTATTTAACAGACCCCCCACGAGGACTGTATGTGGCACAAGGCCGAGTTTAACGTGGGTTTATCCGAGCCCGTAGGCTCGGCCAAAAATATACCCTTTGAACCCGCCTAGACGGGTTCAGGGCCTGTCTACCTCCCCGGACGAAACCTTGCCCTTCGGCAAAGCCTCGTCCGGGTTCCTCTCTGCCAAAGCAGAGAGTTCGACAGAAGTCACACACGTAGTCAACCGTAGTCAACTCGTCTTCAAGTCTCTTCTTCATCTGCGAGGAGATTGTTCAGCATTCAATGCCATAACATAATACATAACAGTTCAGTATTGTGTTTCTAACAATATCTTTTCCGTTTCTTAATACTTTGCTCAGTTTTTGGAAGGCATCTTTCGCTGTGCCAATGCGCCTTCGGATTTCCGTGTCGTACATTCCGTCCTCTGTTAACACGCTTCGCAGATATCTAAACTGTTGCACCTGTTTGATTTTGGCATCTCCAAATTGTCTTTTCTCCTCACTAAATTCTTTTCATTCTCTTTCACTCCAAGTAACATATTTCCTCTCAGTGACATTATTGCCTTGCTTGGGTGAAATTATAAAAGAAAAAAGATAATTAACCATTATTAAACGTGAAATTCTCACGGTTTTCCCATTTGAATTTTCTGATGAATAATAATTCTTATAATTAATGTTTAGATAAACTAATTTTTAGTTCCACAACTCTAAAATACCCATAGTATTCCCCTATTGAATTGTTTAATATTTGACCTTAGTAACTTTAATCCAGTAATAATGTAACAATGGTAAATATGAATGCAGGTCACTATTTAAAGAAGTAAGAGGGTATAAATAAAAAATATTCACGATTGACTAGGTTTTCCATTTCACTGAAGCAGACGCTAAACAGATAAGAGCATTATCACTTTTCTTTCCTCACATCTAGTGTATATTGTATGAGTATATTTCTTGGTATTTTGGCTGTTTATCGTCCCAATGACTTTGGTTTGTCTATCGGTTGTGCTGACCATGTGTAACCCTAATTCGTCCGAGTTGCTATGGCTGGTATCATTTTCTATTGAATGTGTGTAAATCCCAGCACTGAAACCATGAAATAAATAGCTATGCATAATTCAAGACTTGTTTTTTGTTTTTTGTTTTTTTTTTGGGGGGGGCGTTATTTCAAGCAACACATGTATACAAATAAGAATCTGCAATTTTATTGATCTTGATCTGTCATCTCGTTTGCAGTCACGTTCCCACCGCCGTAACGTAGCTTCTCTGCACCTTTTCGATAAATAGTTTCATGGTAAATGTTCAGACGAACTTTCCTCTATGCTATCTAGACTTATGAATTTAAGCGCAGTATTCGATTGGCGGTGAGGTCTCATCTTACAATTGAAATGACTAGATATAACTATAAGTTCTATATTAACTGTTTCTTCTCTCGCACTTCTCGCTTGTGGAACTCTCTTCCGGTTTCTTGCTTCCGAGTCAAACTTGATCTTGGAAAATTGAAATGCAATGTCAATCGTTATCTGCTAACTTTTTAATTCTTGTTCTTTTATTGCCCTTTCTCCTTAATAGTAGTTTTTTCTCATATTCTCTAACACTCAGTAACTTCCTGCATCCTAGTGGCGTTATTGCCTTGCTTGGGGCGAAATGATTTAAATACAGCTTCAACATGGTTTAATGACCGTGACAAAGAACGGGGTTAGCCGAAAGTAAACAAAAGGGTTAGGGATTTACTCTGTCCATTGATGATATGCAAAACTATTACAAGGCGTAATGTGCGTGCTGACTTTTTACGGAAAGGAGAACAAGCAGAATGATAACAGGATCGGGAAGACCGCGCAGAGTGAATATAAACAGTTGTCTTACAAATATTTCTGGTTTCCCAGACGAGTATATATATATATATATATATATATATATATATATATATATATATATAGTACGTAATTTTGCTATGAAAATATCAAAAATCGAAAACAAATTAAATTTCAACCAGGAACGTTTGATCAAAGAGGAATTGATTTGTGTTAAACCCTAATATATACTGGGTTTACGCTGAAATACCAAATCACTTCAGACCGTTGGATATTTGCGCTTAACTATAACAAAATATTGCAATATTGAATACATGTATTTATATAATGAAGTAAGTTTACAAGTGTAAACCTTAAAATTGACAATGCTTTCCATTTCATTAAACGCATGATAAAATTACCGCTTCCCTTTCTTTCTTTCTTTCTTTCTTTTTCTTCTTATTTGTTATGGGGTCCTCCCCTTTTTCATATAAGTGGACTCGACCAGAGTGTTACTTGGACTGCTGCCGTCAAATACCCAGAGTCAGTCAGAATATAGAGAGAGTGAGCAGAGATTGGGATTGAGTTGGATGTAGAGTAATAGTGTGAGTTAACCGCTTGTAGAAGTCACAGTTACAAGCACGTAGACTCTAATGAAGTCCTACTTCGAGACTGTTTAATATATATATATATATATATATATATATATATATATATATATATATATATATATATATATATATATATATATATATATATTATTACGACTAACTGCGTTCCTGGATTTACTAACAATATACCCTTTGTATTATTGTGTAAATACATTTAATTTCTTATATTTAATTCTTGCGTTTGTCATTCATTGGAGACCGAATTTCATCTCGGAATCCACAACATTATTAATACGCATGCTTACTTTTTGTTCTTTCTTTTTATGTGCCATGTCCTTTCAGGACTTAAGCGATCATGGATCGCCACCTCCCTCTATCCCTCGCAGCTCTTAAAATGTTCTTTCCCTCAGTCATCTCCCTGTGATCACGTTCTGTCATCCACTTGCTCAAGCCCGCTATGTATAACATACGTTGTTTTCCTTTGTCTCGCTTTCCTTCTTTTCGACCCGTGAGTATCAGATTCTCCAGGCTCTACTTCCTCATTATGTGTCCCAGAAACCTCAGCTGTCTCTTCTTGATATAAGCCTCCTCCTTGTTGGCATCCACTCGTAGATCTCATTGTTGCTCACACACTCGGTTCAGGATATCCTGAACATCGTTCTGTAGAACCACATCTCCGTCGCCTCGAGTCTCTTCTTCATCTTTGAGGAAACCGTTCAACATTCGCTACCGTAAAGGACAGATGCTACGTAACAGCTCAGTATTATTTCCTTTATTAACTCTTGTCTCGGAAAACTCTGCCCAGCTTTTGGAATGCGTCCTTGGCCATCCCAATACGTCTACGGTTCTCAGTGTCGCACTTACCATTTTCTGTCAAACCGCTTCCCAGATATTTAAACTGTGTCTGCCTGATTCTATTTCAGGCATTTTAGGCTCATCCTTTTATTGGTGAACGAAACAGCCCGAATCTTATAAGCATGACCAAACACGGATTAGAAAAAGAATCAAGCATATTTTAAGTATGAAGTGAAGATCAATTTTTTTAGACTGAATCTTATAAGTATGACAAAACTCGTTTTAGTCAAAAAATTTATCATATCTTCAGGATGAAGCGAGAATCATTTTTTAGCCTGAATCTTATAAGCATGACTAGACACGGATTAGTAAAAAAATTCAGACTATTTTAAGGATAAAGCCAGGATCAGATTTTTTTAGCTTGAACCTTATAAACAAGACGAGAATCGAACTACTCAAAAAATTAAGGATAATTTTAAGGATAAGGCGAGGTTGAGATTTTTTGGCCTGAAACTTATAAGCATAACAAAATACGGATTTTCAAAAAAAATTATGCATATTTTAAGGATGAAGCGAGGTTCGTGTTTTTTTAGCTTGAACATTATAAGCATGACAAAACACGGATTAATTTTAAAAAAATAAGCATATTTTTAAGAATGAAATGAAGATCAGGTGTCACCTCGGAACATTAAATATTTCAGCTTAACAACTTTAACATTACATTTCAATAGCAATCATAAGTCTAAACACTGATCATTATTTTAAAAATAAGACGATATTATTGAAAAGATTTAAAATTGGCAAGGTTTTCCATTTCGCTGAAGCATACGTTGAATGTAAGAGAGCATTATCGCTTCGTTTTCTTTCTTTCTTATTATTATAGATGCTTTCTTTATCTAACTAACACGAAACATATATATTTTATCTTCTACATTTCCTCACAATTAAAACGGAATGGTTCCTCATGTATCTGGGGCAATGCCACGGCATAACACACGGACTAAATTACTAAATAACAGAGGAACGAAATGACAATATGGTATTCTACAACCTTACAAAGCTAGGGTTACACATTGTTATGATCCGGTTCCTTGTACCACGGTGATAGTCCAAGGTAGAACCAATAAAGAAGAACTCGAACACAGGTATGGAATAACACAGATATATTACAAACAGGAATATATACAGAGAAGTAGAAGTGTTAGTATGAACAATCAGGTTTAGTAGAGAGAACAATGTAGTCTCGACCAGTATCACTATTCCAATGTCTTGCAGTAATTGTCTGAACGCGGCTCTGTTTCGGACTGCCTCTGACTCGACTCTTGACTCGACTTGAACTACTGACTGACGATATTCAGTCACCCCCCAACGAGGGTGTCAGGTGGCACAAGGCCTTTTTAACGTGGGCATTCCGAGCCCGTGGGCTCGGCCAAAAATATGCCCATTGAACCCGTATGTGGCACAAGGCCGAAAGTAATAGGCAGCCAGTGAGGATCGAACTCACTACTCAGTCGTAATTGTTCTAGCGAGACAAGCTTGCTAACCATTACACCACCTCGAGGTGCCCAAACTACTGACTCACGATATTGAGTCTCCCCCCCCCCGCCCCACTGGGGCAACATGTGGCAACGGTTTTTATTGTGGGATTCCCGAGCCCGTGGGCTCGGCCCAAAAATATGCCCGTTTGAACCCGCATCAACGGGTTCAGGGCCGGTTTTACCTCCCCGAAGGAGACTCCGCCCTTCGGCGTAGCCTCCTTCGGGTTCCTCTCCGTCCGGAGACAGAGAGTTGAACCGATCAGTCTGTTCAAAAGTGAACTACTGACTCACGATATTGAGTCTCCCCCCCACTGGGGCAACATGTGACACAAGGTCGGTTTTTTATTGTGGGATTCCCGAGCCCGTGGGCTCGGCCCAAAAATATGCCCGTTTGAACCCGCATCAACGGGTTCAGGGCCGGTTTTACCTCCCCGAAGGAGACTCCGCCCTTCGGCGTAGCCTCCTTCGAAGGGTTCCTCTGTCCGGAGACAGAGAGTTGAACCGATCAGTCTGTTCAAAAATGAACAGATATTGACTCACGATATTGACAAAATGGTCGGTTTTTTCTCCCCTCCCCACTGGGGCAACATGTGACACAAGGTCGGTTTTTAGTTGAACTGAGCAGTCTGTTCAAAATGGGATTCCCGAGCCCGTGGGCTCGGCCCAAAAATATGCCCGTTTGAACCCGCATCAACGGGTTCAGGGGCCGTTTTTACCTCCCGAAGGAGACTCCGCCCTTCGGCGTAGCCTCCTTCGGGTTCCTCTCTGTCCGGAGACAGAGAGTTGAACCTGACCGATCAGTCTGTTCAAAGTGAACTACTGACTCACGATATTGAGTCTCCCCCACTGGGGGGCAACATACTGACACACAAGGTCGTTTTTTTATTGAAGGGGATTCCTTCGGCCCGTGGGCTCGGCCCAAAAAATGAAAAATATATGCCCGTTTTTGAACCCGTATAAACGGGTTCGGGGCCGAGTTTACCTCCCCGAAGGAGACTCCGCCCTTCGGCGTAGCCTCCTTCGGGTTCCTCTCCGTCCGGAGACAGAGAGTTAAACCGAGCAGTCTGTTCAAAAATGAACGGCTGACTCACTCCTTGCCTACTCCTGAGGCGCAGTATTTGTTAAGTATGGAATAGTCCATTATTATTATTATTATGGGTAAGATCCCCTGACACATATAAAGATTTAGAAAATTTCATATGTTTAATCAGCTCTCTTTATCAAGTGATTATATATTCGTAATTATCTTAGCCTATTTATAACTGACATTTCTTTTTTTATTTATTTTGGGTTCTATGTAGACGCTGTTCTGTTTGGTTATTTTTCTTTAAGAAATAATACGGTGTATGGTTTAGCTAGATTCAACGATAATGACGTCTTAGAAATTCCCAGACACAGGAATCACTCTACCGTCTGATAATTCGCCGACTTTGACAAATCAGAATTAATTGAGCTATATTTTGGAAAGATTGTATTTTAAGAATCTCACGTCGCCTTTGCTACCACGCGTATCTTTTCTTTTTTTTTTCTCTTGGCTCTTATAAAACCGAGATAAATTAGTCTTGTGGTGAGCAGTCTATTTTGTAACCCAATAAAGATCATGAAATTAATGTACACATTGATAAAGCTCATATTACTCTGGAGCGAAGTGTGGAGCTCAAATTGATATCTACTAGGCCAGCTTCAGGCTGACAGAGTTATAATCTTTGAACTAGGTGTGATTCGAACTCACAATGCAAGAAATGATTTGGGAAATTAGCTAATAATAAATCAACCCTAGTGAAATAGGTAAGGCACTATAAGCATTTTTAAAATATATATCCATCGAGTACTTAATAGATATTTAAAACAAGAATCTTGTAAGGAAAGTTATTTAAAGAAATTATAGCAGACTAGAGGAAAAGAAAAAAGATAACCAAAAGAGAGGTAATTATTTAAAAAAAAAAAAGTAATGAGAACAACTTTATAATGTTTTATTTTTATAAGCTTCTTGTATATGCTGTGTCCATTCAAGGCGTGGTTGATTATGTTTTTAGCTCTTGACAATGTTTGTCTTGTGACATAGATGGTCAGGAAGGTTACTCGCTGTTTCTCTCTGACTCTCTTGTCTTCACTGTGTTCTGTGAGTGTTAAATTTTCCAAGCCTTCTATCTTCGCTGTTCCAGCAATTTCAACCGTTTCTTTCTTATGTTAAGTATAAGCATCATTTTCGTTTCCATTTTCCTTAAAACTTCCTCATTCCTCACATGCCCTGCCCATGGTATTCTCAATATTTCATCTATAGAACAATATCTTTATCCGTGAGAAAATTGTCTAAAATTCACTGCCATAAAGAAGGACTGATATTACATACTTAATCATTCTATTGATCTTATAAGCATGACAAAGCTCAGGTTAGTTTCTAAAAATTAAACATATTTTAAGGATGAAGTTAGGATCGCATTTTTTTAACCTGAACCTTATAAACAGGACAAAACTCGAATTAGTCAAAAAATTGAACATATTTTGAGGATGAAGCGAGGATTGGATTTAATTATTAGCTTATAAGCACGACAAGACTTGGATTAATCAACAATTAAGCTTAGGGTCAGATGGTTCAGCCTGAAGCTTATAAGCATGACAAAACTCGGATTAGTAAAAGAAAAAAAAATAAGCATATTTTAAGGGTGAAATAAGCATCACGTTTCTTTTTTTTACCCTGGACCTTAAAAATATGTCAAGACTAGAATATTTTTTCAAAAAAGCATATTTTAAGGAAAATAAGAATAAAAAAAAAGTAAAAAGAAAAGAAAGACCAAACAAATAAGTTATTTTATAGAAGTTAAAAGGGGAGGTAGAGAAAGAACAAGTCGCAAGACAAGCCAATATAATAAATCGTTTGTTTTTTATTTTGTTTTTTTTGTTTGTATATGTGTGTGTGTTTGTGTATATATATATGTGTGTGTGTGTGTGTGTGTATTTATTGGTTTGTTTTCTTCTATTCTTCCAAAAAAAAAAAAAAAAAAAAACACCCTATCTTGGCCGCATGTCGGGAGATCAATACAACCATGCATAATTAATCTATAACTTCGAATAGCCCAAGTGAAGTCTTGATTGGTTGTTGTCTACTGGGGCAACTTATATAATTCACGTCCTAAAGCTAGTGGCAAATTTTGTTCTAGGTGCGGGCCGAATACTGATCATATTCGGTCGGGTCGCCCATCGAAGAAGTCTGTTGTTTATTTAGACCCGAAACTTCTAGTGACATGGGAGCAACAACACTGACGACGCATCTAGATTCGGCACTTAAAGGTGTATTTTAATAATAATAAAACAGGATGAGGCGTTGGACAGATTTTTTTAACCTGAAGCTTATTAGCATAACAGGAGTTTGATTAGGCAAACAATAAGCATTATTTTAAGAGAGATTCAAGGATCAGATCGTTTTCTTTATATGCATGAAAAGAACCGTATTAGCCAAAACATTAAGCATATTTAAGGGAGGAAGCGAAGATCAGATCTTTTAGCCTAAAGCATACAAAGATTTAGATTAGACCAAACATTAAGCATATTTTATGGAGAAAGCAAGGATCAGATATTTTAGTCTGAAACATACAAAGACCTAGATTAGACCAAACATTAAGCATATTTCAAGCATAAAGGCACAGATATTTTAATGCATCTTCATTAAGCAACTGGAAATTCTAATTCTTTTTTGTTTTAAACATAAAAGAAGTTTCAAAATTGAATATTTTCTAAGTAGAATTAAGCTATGCTAAATTTATTCAATGCTTATTATAAAATACAATTTAATTCAAAACTGGAGCCACCAAATTTCCCTTGATTAATAATGCCATGCTAGAATATATCCTTAGCATTCTAGATTATTGAAAATTCTTTCTTTTTTTATTTATTTCTGACATGTCATTTGCTTTATAAAGAAAGATTTTATAAAGTGTGATCACTCGCCCCAAATTCATGCTACCCTCATCTTACGGAAAATAATGGTTAGGTTTTCATAATGAAATAATGTTGAAACTTGAGGGTTTGCTAAATGTGAAAAGGCTCAGTGAAAAATTACTTAGACTTAATTTTTAAAAAACCTAGTGTATTATATACTAAACAAAACATTTGTGAAGAAAATATTTGATTGGCTTGTTCCATTGATGTTCTGATAATTGAAATTCTTAGCAAAAGTGCGCTCATATGAATAAAAGTTTAGTCTTCGAGAGATGTCCATTTTTACAACAAACTTCTCATATTTTTATAGTAAAGCCATTTTGTTATTAAATATGCCATATAATAATAATAGATCTGGCATTGAATCTGGTCTCTTCCCAAATATTTTAGCTTTTAAAATGTATTTTAGTAGAGGCCTCTTATTTACCAACTTCGTGTTTATCTATTTTAGTTTCGCTGTTTTGATTATTGTCGTTCCAACGAATATTTCTGAAGAAGTATTGGACTAAAATGATCCTTTTAAAAGAATGTCTCGTCATTTTCAAAGCCATATTTACATTCTGTAGTACAAATTTTCTCTATCTATCTATCTATCTATCTATCTATCTATCTATATATATATATATATATATATATATATATATATATATATTATTTTTCTTAATATTTTTACTATATTATTTTTCTACCTTTACTATACAACTATTGCTAACATTAGACTGTAAACACATTTAAAATCTTTGCTAATACATTATTTCCATTATGTTATCATTCCCCTTTTTAATATATAACCATTATCATTATTGTTTTGTTTTGCGTCTTTTTCTTTTACCTATAGTCTTTTTATTAGGGAGGTGTTTATTTATTTACTTGTTTATTTGCATTCATTATTTATTATTTTATTTCATTTATTTACTTGTTCTATTTATATATATATATATATTGTTCCTATTTATATGGCTTTTATTTTATTTTATCTTATTTTTTCATTGATATGCATTATTTTTATCAGTACTTTATGTTATTTTATCACAGCATATTTTATTATTACTGATATCACTACTTTATTAAGTTTGTTTATATTAATATTAATAATATTAGTAATTACTTTATTGATTTTCATGAAAATATATTAACACCCCTTGATTTCTAACTGTTTTTCTTGTTTACTCCTTTTGATAACAGCAGCAATTCTCTAAATGAGAATTTATTATTCTTATTTCCAACCTTATGTTCAATCTTAAATATTAATCTGGGCCTAAATTCAAATCCAAAATTAAAATACAGTTCATTTAAATACTTAACAACAATAATAATCCACCCAACAATAAAATATCTCGCGTTAACCAGAAATATAAAAAAAAAACAGATGTTAACCCTCAAAAATATCAGCACTTGAAATCTGCGTCGGAATGAAACTCAGAGTTGTGCAATCAAGGTTAGTTATCTATATTTCTTAATATATATTAAATAGCTCTTTTATTTAACACTGATCACTGTTTTTCTTGCACTATATAGTATATATATATATATATATATATATATATATATATATATATATATATATATATATTTGGAATATATATATATGTGTGTGTGTGTGTGTGTATTTGTATAAGAAAGCTCGCTCGTACATTTACCTATATTTATTCATTTTATTATATATATATATATATGTATATATATGTATATATATATATATATATATATATATATATATATGTGGGGGTGTATACATGCAAAACTACTTTACCAGACATTGTAAATCAAATAAACAAAGTCAAACATACAATAGAATTCAGGTATGAAACGAAAACAAGCAATAATTTACATTTTTTTGTAACTTCCCCACAAGCAAGTCAATAAAGTCACTAATTAATTAGAGGTAATTACTTAGTATGAGTGTATATAAGAAAAAGAAATCAATATTAAAGGGGGAGAACAATAAAAATCAGGAATTAAGACAGAAGAAAGCGATTGACATTGCATTTAAATTTTTGAAGATCTAATTAATTAGGACCAAGAAGCTAGAAGAGAGTTCTACAAGCGAGAAGTAGGCGACAAGAAACTGTTAGCAGAGAACTTACGGTTACATCAAGCAATTTTAATTGTAAAATGATGAGACCTTACCGCCAATCTAGTCGTATGTTTAAATTCATGAAGTCGAGATACCAAAGAGGAAAGCTCATGAGAACAATTACCATGAAAATATTTATATAAAATCACAGGGAAGCTATATTACGACAGTTGGAAAGTGAGTGAAGCTAAGATGACAGGTCAGGATTAATAATATTGCTGATTCTTCTTTGAATTTTATCAAGAATCCTTTATTATATAGCACAGGCACTAGACCAGATTTGACAGAAATATTCAATGCATGAACAAGTGGCAGACTTATAAATGAGTAACATAAGATTTGTAACGACACAGTGAACAAATTGTCCTTGCGGTAGACTTAGCAATTGATTCAACATAATCGTTCATCTTCATGACAGCAGAAAACTTGAGACTGAGAAGTCAGTGAGTCCAGCTCCTTGAGGTTTGTATCGTCCATGCTGTCAGATGACAAAAAAGGGTTCTCTCAAACAATTAAAAGAGAGCAGTTCTGTTTTAGAGGCGTTAAATTTTAACAAGCCATTTAACAACAGATTATGCCATTTTTTTTTAGATATTATGTTACATCGCAATGACAATAATCCAAAACTAAATATCCATCATAAATCAACTAATAAAAATGTTCTCATAAATTTCTATTCTCACCATAACAGCAAAATAAAAAATCCCGGTTCGAAAGAAAAATCAGAAAAAAAGGGAAAATTGAATGTCTTTGGCCAGATGCTCGTCAGTATTCTCATGATCTAGTTGGCCGAATCTTCTTGCTTGATAAATTGTCTGAACTTGGAATTGTTTTCGCCGTTTCTTTTTCCTGTTGTTCTTAATTTTATTGAAAGCATGTCTCCCAAGCCCACTATTTGGTGAGGGCGGAGGATTGGCCGTTGATCCCTCCCCTTATCAGGTCGATGCTTGGACTTAAGGTAAGCCGTACATTCACTTGTTATCATGAGGAAGAAAGCGGACTAACACTTGCAGCCCTGTGTGAGTATAATTTCGCTCTACCGAAAACTCATTCTAATTTTTTTCTATTTTTTTAATTCTTTATTTTTTTAATCTTTAAATTTTATTTTATTTTATTTTTCTCCCCCTACTCGTCAGTGTGTTTGACCATAGTAACACATTTTGTCCTAATCATTCTAACCTATTGTTTAAGATGAAGAGGAGAAAATATATTGAAAATGCTTTTAAGCTCCTTCAACATCCTAATTATTTCATATTCAACGCGAAATAAAAGGCTCATAAAATATTTCAAAATAGACGAGTGGACCTTTCTGATAACGAATCAAAATATATTGTTTCTACCCACCAACTCTATCACAACTATAATTGAAAAGGATTTAGCTAAGCTTAACATTACATTTTTTTTTACAACTACAGTGTAACCCGGATATAAGAGAGTTGTCGGGACCGGAGAAGAAGTCTCTTATATCCGGGTTTGGTCTATTATATATACATTAACACAAGCTCTAATTTGGGACCAGAGAAAATCTCTATTATATCCGGGTTTCTCTTATATCCGGGTCTCTTATATCCGGGTTACACTGTACTACTAAAAAGACAAAAGACTTAATACAAAATAAACTAATAATAATAATATAAAACATGAAAGAGGAATTTACTCTATCATTTGTAATGATTGCCACAAAGAACATGTACGAGAAACATCGAGCAATTTAAATACAAGATTATATGAAGAAGAAAAGTTTCTTTTACAAAGCAACAAACTAAATGCATTAGTTGCTCACCGTAATGTGGCTGACCATAATTTGGATTTTAAAAAATGCTACTTTAATTAAAAGAGAAAGCAATTTACTAATACTTAAACGTTTAGAAATTACTTTTATCGCTAGATCATTCACAGTAAACTTACGTCCAGGTTCTTAAAACATTTCACCTTTCTTGGCAGATCTATTATCACTAAGTGGAATATTTAATAACAAATGTGATAAAAACATAAAGAAAAGGGAAAATGGAATAAATGAAATCAGATAGACTATAGTAAAACTATGTAGCTCATGTCTATATTTCTGAGATGAGGTATTATATACATTATTTACATTATGCGGACTATTGTCCTCATCTTTGTCGCCATATTTATTACAACGTTTCGGCCATTGTACGCTCCGGCCTTCCTCAGGTGGTTAGAATGTCGAACTGAACCCTTTATTTCACTCACCGGGGTAGACTGTTCTAGTTCCACGTGCCATGTTTGATGGATGTCAGTTATCAGTTATCTCCTTTATCTACTGAGGTATGAATTTCTGGGTATTATAAACCTAATGTCATCAGCAACCACTTTTACCAGTGCTCATATTGCAATTTTTGCTGTTATCATTGCATGTTTTTATCAGAGCTCATATTGCAACTATGTTGTTATCATTGTCAAACATAGCACGTGGAACTAGAACATGTTCGCAAAAGCGAAAGGCCTATCAGAGATCGAATTCTCTACACTAACTAAATGCGTTCTGGGACAAAGTCGTTAACCATCTTGATAATGAATTGATCTTTATATGTGCAAATCTGGGGGTTATTGAAAAAAACCTCACCAAGCTATGGGACCCCTTAGTCCGAGAGACCTCCCCGCAGGCTAGGTTCGAATTACCGAAGGTGCTACGGGAAATGGAGAACATAGATTTGGGGAAAATAAAGAATCGTTTAGACCATATTGCCGATAAAGAGTCAAGGGTCACCTCCCATAGAATGTTGGTAGTGGGAGGACTGTCGAGTGTAGTTGTGGGTGTGGTCGCTGTGTTGATGGTAATAGTGTGGTGTGTGAGGAAACGAATGAGAGGGTGTGTTTGGACGAAACGCCTCATTGCAACCCATATCCTCAGCGAGAATGACCCTTGTCGGAGATCGCCGAAGGTCACAACGAATCCACACAACACGGACGTGAACTGCGATGAATTTCAGTCAAGACCTGCCCTATACCCCGTCGTCCAAGAAGAGTACTAACGATGGAATTCAATAATCATTGTCGACGTACAGTTGATAAGACTGAAAAGACTAAAATAAAAATGCCTTTGATATATGTTTAATGAATAAAAATTAGGACCTTATTACATGATGAACAGAAAGTTAATAAAACTTTTTTTTGAGAGTTGATGTTTCTTTTTCAGAATTAATGAACTGAACCTTTTGCTCTCTAGACAAATGGTCTGAGGGAAGATAATGATGAAGAGGCGATTTAAGGCCCATGAACAAGAACTGTTTTGTTGCCATGATGAACTCTGAGGAATAAATTTAAAAAGAACTTTTATTGATTGAGTTAATTACTCGAAACATTCCTCCATATATATGAACTTTTGCATGACATTTGCATGTTGATTTATATCTTGATTTTGATTACAGGTGGATTAAGAACCGTAGAAGTAGACCTGTTGATGATTTAGTTTGATGACGGTCAAAACATGACCTAACTAGGAAACCCTGATAAGTTAGAATACTGATGAATAAAGACCTATTGGCGATTAGACCGTCCCAATTCTTTCAGAAAGGTGACGGCTAAGGGGGCGAATGTGACCCAAAAACATGTACCCAGGCGTGAAACGGTCAAGAAATATGTAGTGATAATAAAACGAGGCTAGGCTGATAGGCTTTGTTGGCTGGTAAAGACGGGCAATTAATGTAAACCTTGCTAGTTGACAAAATTGTCAGGTGACATATATATTCACAACATAATTTAGTTTTAGTTGAAGCGGATGTTGGGACTAAATAATAATTTCCTAAATACCTGTTACGAATAATAATTTGTTAAGCAAATAGTTGTTGGCAAGGGTGGTAATGTTTTGACTAACTTTTAGCGGATTTGACTCTGAGGTCCTTCCTCAGAAAATCTCTAAGCCCTGGGAACTCAAAATTCACGAGAGTGTATTAATTAATATTCCTACGTAATGATGACTTGACCAATCAGAGAGATTGGGAGGGTGAAGCAATGGGTGCTGATTGGTGGGGACAGAACCCACCATCTACCCGACCTACTCACTTACCCCTGTATAAAAAGCCCGGAGAAGCCGAAAATAATCAGTCTGAACAGAATCTCCCAACTGCATTTTGACCCCAAGGTCGAGTTGTCAAAAGTTGTCTCCTGGGCCTTACATCTACCACCGGTCCTCTCTGTCGTCTGTAGCCATGATCATAGACTGTATCGTGATGGTGATCAACTGACAGTCAGCCAGAATCACATTCTTGAAAAGGCAATTTTTCCGGGATTTGTTATTTTGCAGCCTTTTATTGAATTCATGACAAGTGAAAGAAAACTTAATTTTCCTTCTGACTTGATTATTGTGGCGCCTGATCTCACCAAGGTTTAAGGTGACCCGTTGGGCTGTTGATTCTAAAGGAGTATCATACTTGAACAAGAGTGAATTGCCTTACGGAATCTGGTGACATATTGAAGTAGTGATTTTAACGGATTATCGTACTCAAGGCTGAGGTACTGTTCTCTCTTATGACTTTGCGAAGTTCTTGATTGATTGTTTCAAGGGAACTTTATACTTTATTTGGATTTTAATACCTTTTTTTTTACTGAACTTTCGACGGCATGTGACTTGAATTTTATTCACATTTGTTGGACTTTATAATCAATTTATACCCGGATTTTCGAACTACGCTTATTTTCAGTTTTTGCTTTTGTTTCCGAACTCTATATTATAATCTCTTTTGCTAATACAACATATATACATATATAAAACGACTTGCAGAGAGTTGTGTTTTCCTTCCGTTTTTGGATCCGAACTGTTGGAAAAGTTCAGTCATTTTCCAGGAAGGACGGAATTTCGCTAACACCCAACCGAGAAGCGAGGGGTGTGATTGGAGTCTTTTGAAACAACGTGGGGGAATTTCGACCACACCCTTAGCTGATTCAACCCTGATTACCTGTTCTGCCGGGAGAGCGGCAGAGGTTCTGCACAGACGATCAAGGAAGAATTTCTTTTTTTTGTGAACTTTGCGCTTGAGGGGCCTGAGGCCTCTTGGGTTGTGCAGGGAGTGTCCGAGGACTGGGACACACCCCAAAGAACTTTATACCAACCACGCTTTGAGGCGTGGTTGTGTTATACTATGGACAACCTCAAACAATTCACAGCCAAGGTATTTCTGCTTAAGAACATTTCTTCTTCTCACGTCCCGTGGCAGGACCGGATCACGAACAACAAATTTCTCCTCTGCGCACCACATCGTCGATTCAAGGATCCGCTCAAAATCACCTGGCTGAGGACAAAAGACAAAAAAAATCCGGTCAATTATGAGACGGAAGCTGCAGAAAGAACCAACTGGAGAAGAACAGTCCGCGAAAAAGAAACATCCTTCTAAAACACCAGAAGACGAATAGAAAAGACGAAGAAAGTCCCCCCCTCCAAAAGCCAGAGCTCTCCATCCCCTGGACCTCTCCTAGACTACCACGCAGAGGCTGCGGATATCTCTTCAGATCCAACATAGGAATCATTCACACAGAACTAAATGTTTATGAACACCCCAATACTCGGCAACGAGTTCTGCCAACGACGCCGAATGAAGGCAAGAGGGATAGAGGGAAACGGCAAATGACACAACTAAGAAGCTTATGTAAAAAGAACAGCAGAATAAAGCCTCCTAGGGAAAGTATGACAAACATCACTAAAAAGAAGACTGTGGAAAGCAACGATCGCCCATGTCTTGCAGGGACATGGAGTATAAAAGATCCTATGAGATTCATGGTTTTTACTCACCTGATTTCAAAAATCGCATCCCTCAAAGCACAAATTCAAAACTGCAGTTTGTTAAGAATTTCAGTCATTAGAAAATCAATGAAACAAGCCAATGTGTTTACTTGCCGATCTAATAAAAGGTGAGGCAGAAATACCTCCCATATATATCCGTCAGAAATCCAATCCACATAATGGTGGGACAGTGGTTACAATGGTCTCTTCATCTACCTTACCATTATATACAGTTTTTGTTATGACAATAAACTACATCCAACAGCAAGGTTTCTTATCGAGAGATTGGAGGCTTTGAGGAGCGTGAAACCACCTCTTAATTACAATTCTTCCCAGGTCCACCCTGACCCGGGGTGGTAGCACCTATTAGGGTACCAGCTATGGGCAAATGAGGAACACTTAAGACAAAATAAAAACACTATGAAAGGACAAAAATATTTTTATAGTAAAATTACCAGCAATATCTTTTTATATAAAAAATTATCAACGATACTCATTTATAGTAAAATGTCCAAAAATACATTTTTATAGCAAAGTGACCAACAATACATTTTATCTGTAGTTGAAGGGATACAAATGCGTTCAAAATATATTTATTTGACGGCATAAAATTGTATTCAAACTATTTAGATTTTGGCATTAAATAACCCAATAGAGGTTGATATGCCGCTAAACAAAATTAATTAATCAACCAAATGACCAATATGAAAGTATAGCTTCAACAAAACTACAACATAAAACACACATATCACCTCGTCTGGTAATCATGTCTACACGAACATGTATATTCATTCAAGCTGAGTATTATTTACCATGTATTCAGTTGTGAAAGCAGAATAACATAATATTAGTATCACTTCAAAGCTCCCAATAAATTAAAATTAGGAAATTAAATGACCCATAACGAGTTGATATACCGTTAAACAAACAAGCAAAACCATTATGTCGGGGTATTTCTGGTTGGTATATGTGGGAGATGTTGCTGCCTCACCCTGTATTTTCCCCACAAATGTTTCGTTTGATATTTAATAATGCTGGTTCTAGTCATTTTTTTTTTAAGTATTTACGTTCTTCTCTTCTTCACTGTTATTTTTCTCTCTTTCGTTAGTCTACTTTGCTTTTTTTGCAACAAATTCTCGTATGTTTATTTTCACGCATCGATGTGTTCAATAAAGTGTAGGCGTTGTTCATAGCTAGGGAAATTAAATCGACTGACAGGAAGTTTACTGGATGACACCTTTTTTTAAATTTTAATCATGGACGGTTTAATATTTCAAGTGTGAAATTAGCTTTTCATTCACACCCGCATTTACGCATTTATTTTCTTTGCAAAATATGGCGTTTATTAGCAAATCCAATTAGGAAAATTAAATTAAAGCTTCAGCGTTTTCCAGGCTGACACATCCAGAAGTTTAGTTCTGCAGTTCGTGGACGGGACTTGTGATTTAAATTTTCATCTTCTCTGTTAATGAAGTATTATTCCTTTGTGGTTACTATGATTGGGTTTATCCGGAAAGGTCTTCTTTGTTAGTGGAATAGTTGTTAGAACCATAGGCTGGATACAACATACATCTGATGCAAGTCGGAGAGATAAATAAATCGAGTCAATAAAATCGACAGGTTCATGACTTCTGCCCGAACCTTTGGGATTAGGAATGATCGATCTTAACATTATTCGCATTGAGACTAATTTACTCATCATTGCTGTTTTTATCACATACAATCGTTGTACCCTACGGACTTCATCAGGTGCATATTGATCCGGTTAAACTTCACGAAGCTAGTACATATTTAGGGATATCTCATCTTGTTTATGTGTTGTTGCTTTTTTTTTTTTTTTTTTTTTTGCATAGATGTAGATTCAGTGGAAACAGAACAAGAAATAAATGGTCAGAATTTTTTTTAAAAATGAGGCATGGACAGTGGAACAGGAACAATCTCCTCTTGTAGATTAAATAAATGGATTAGTTCAAAATTCTCTGAAGGTTATGCAGAAGCACAGACCCTAGAAGAAGGCTCAGACCTTGGAAATAATTACAGGAGACAATTAATATTCCTTTAATTAGGGAGAACAAACAGTGGCTATTTTATTGCTCAGATTTTGGAAATACAAAAGATAATTTATATTCGCTCAATCAGACACGCACGGTGGCTATTTTAGCCCCCAGACCTTGGAAATACGTACAAGAGACAATTAATTTATATTCCTTTAATTAGGAAGAAAAAATATGGCTATTTTACAGCTCAGACACTGGAAATACTTACTGTAGACAATTAAAGACAATTAATTACTCTAGACAATTACTTTGAACAGAGAGAATAGCTATGGTTATTCTCCTGCTCAGACCTTGGAACTACAGAAGAAAATTTATATTCGTTCAATCAGAGACAGACTGTGGATATTTTACAGCTCAGATCTTGGAAATATTTAAAGTGAGAATTTATATTCCTTTAAACAGAGAGAAAAATTGTGTCTATTTTAACAGTCAGACATTACAGGGGACAATTCATTTATATTTCTTTAACCAGAGAGAAAAAAAGACCCTTGAAATACTTTGAGGTGACAAGTTATATTCTTTTAAATGGGTCAACAAGCTATGGCTATTTTACCGCTCCGACGGTGGAAATATTTACAGGAAACGATTACTTTATATTCCTTTGGTCAGAGAGAGGAACTAAGAAAAATATTCCTATTTATCTTCTTTTTTTTTTAATCATTTCAACCCAAGAAAGGCGAAAATGTCACTGGTACGCAGAGGGTTATAAGGAGTAAAAGTAAGAGAAGTGACTGAGTTACATCTAGCAATTTTGATATTTACCCGAAGCCTCTCCACAAGGCGGGATGTGACACAAGGTCGGTTTTTAACGTGAGGCATTCCGAGCGCGTACGCTCGGGTAAAAATTCTCCGTAGACCGCGCATACAGTATCGGATTTGTCTACCCCAACCCCCAGACGGGGCTCTGCCGAAGGGAAGGGTCTTGTCTGGGAAGGTAGGCAAGAAGTTCTGTTCAACTTGTACATGTAGCGATTTCAATTATAAAATGACGAGACCTTATTACCTATCTAGTACTGCGCTTAAATTCATAAAGTTTAGGCACCATAGAGGAAAGTTCGTCAGAACAATTGGTAATGATAGTATTTATAGAAAAGACACAGAAAAGCTACGTTATGGCAGTGGAAAAGTTACTGAAGCTGCCATGCTATGTCAGAAGCATTTCAGATTTTCTTTTTTTTTTTTAATTTTATCAACAATCCCTAAATATATAGCAGGAGCACTAGATCAGATGTAGCAGCAGTATTCAAGGAAATTGCTTCATTTTGAAGCTCCCGATGTTCAGTACGCATCTTGGCCTGCCCTTTTTACTAACGACCATACGTTGTCTTCTTGAGACTGGTGGTTAGTCTAGGGAATCCTATATATATTACCCTGTTTTGTACTCTTCTAAGCAGAGTGCAACTGGCGAGACAAATAAAAGTGAAAGGTTTTGCCAATTACAATGATTCATTGATATTGATGAATGAGATAGATATGGTTAGAATGGAACGACTCGGTCAGAAATACATCAATGCGGAACATATTTCTTGTCAGCAAACATATTTTTGTAAGATCCTTCGTAACACTTTTAGAGAAGCCCAACAAACTCTGGAGCTTTTCTCTCGATAATTGCAATCGAAACATCAAACGCTCTTTGCAATGGAAACCACAATAATACGAGTTCAATTCTATTGCAGCATTAACTGTCACTCATATTTAATGTAATATATGGCTAAAAGAATAATTTCCGCCTTCCGTAGTTCAAGAATAAGAATTACCCGTGTGTGTATGTGTGCGCACATATGTTATGGATATCAAAGGAATTTTTCCTCTTTTGAAATGATTTTAATTTTGAGGTATTTTTTTTATTCTTTTATTTTATACAGAATTTTTAGCTATTTTTATTCATTTTATTTTTTATTCATTTTATCTCTTCATTTATTTATTCACTTCATTGAAGGGGTTATCTTTACACGAATTAGACACAGAGACTTAGAAGGCTGAAGAATATCGAGAAAGAATTCTTTTTCACTAAGGGGAGATAATTGTACGTAAGTTCCATCTTTATAGAATATTTTATATGAAATGCCGCAAAGACAAAAATTAAAATTTAAAAAATGAAATAAAATGAAAGGAAATTCACATTTTGTTGCTATTAACTCTCCAGCCTCGATATTTTTTTCACAAAAAAGATTAAAAATGTAATCAGCAAACACTCTGACATATTGTTTTTTTTTGTTTGTTTATTTTTTTTTTGTTTTGTTTTTTGTTTTGTTTTGTTTTTTGTTTTGTTTTTTTGTTTTGTTTTGTTTTTTTGTTTTGTTTTTTTTTAATAAAAGTAAAAGAGGAAGAATTCTTAAACAATAACTTCTTTAACTGATCTTGGCCGTTGACGGAAAGAGAATTCAAAGACCTCGATACAAAAATGGGTGGAACATAGAATATCTGTAAGAAAGAAATAATAGTTTCGCCAACAAGTCCGTTCCGGTTTTTTATCGTACGATGCCTTTGATTTTGATAAACCGTCACAGAAGGCCTTCAACTTGTTGCCAAAAAATGGCTCAAAAAAAAATATCTCAGGTTTTCCAAGCCCGTGTACAAATTATGGAATCTACATAAAGACTGTTCAACCAGCATTTCTTTCGTTTTTTTTTTTTTTTTTTTTTTTTTTACTTCGAAGCAAATAAACAATTACAGTTATGACACCAAAACTGTTAAACACCCAGACCTTGTAAAACATTGATGTAGCGAATTAAATGAAATTATTTCCACCAATGGGATATTTTTTTTACAGAATAATCCAATAAAAAATTATGAATACTGAGGAAATAATTATTGAATAATCATTTTAAAAAATATCACAATTAGTGCCTTTTTGTTTGTTTGTTTGTTTTGTTCCTCGGGCTTGTATGATGGCCTGAATTCTTTGATGCATGAACTTCACTAATGGAAACAATATGTTTCATCAGACTGACTCCAACTTTAGTATAAAATGGTTGAAAGATCCTTTTCACATGATGTAACCCAGTCACGGAAAATTCTTTTAAAATTTACAATATACATTTTTAGTCTGCTTGCTAATCATGCCATTGAGTTGATATATAGCTTTCGTAATTGATATATAGCTTTCATGTAGAAAATTTTTAAGATGCATTATCTTCCTCAAAAGATGGCTTCATTATCACCAAAATATTCTGTCAATGAAATGAGAGAAGTATACAAAATTTCAGTGCACAACTGTGAATTGACTTCTACGCTAATGATCTCTATATGTTCCGCTCCTCATGACTCCGATGTAAATAAGAGATTAAATTTGCTATTTAATCTAGAGAGTCATTTTCATGTGTTTCATTGAAACAGAGCTAAAAGTCTCATCGCCCTGACAAATGCAAATTCTCAGTTACATCGCATTATCACTATTTACACTGTTTATATTCGGGCTATTGACCTCATCTTTGTTGTTTTTATCACAACATTTCGGCCGTTCCTCCGGCCTTCCACAGGTGTATATAGACCTGGGTAACCTACATGGAATTCTGAATACAGGGATAGACCGTTCTTGTTCCACTGCTCATCTCAATGTTTTTTGTTTTTTTTTTATTCAGAACTATTCAGTTATTGCTTGTCCTTTTCCACAAAGTGCAAGTACACACTGCTCGACCCAGGGATTGAACTCACAAACACTATGTCACCAAATTGACAAACCAACGCATTTATCCACGGTAGAAACTTAGACATTTAAACTTGATTAGACATCTTCAGAGGTCTATTGTTTAGCTAATTCGAGATATTTGGAGAAGACAAGAACTGGTTTCATAGGGACAAAATCACAATAATCAAGATGAGGAAAATAGTTTGAATGGGTGAAAGTATATTGACAATTTCTCATCACAAAAATATAATACAAGCTTCAGTGGTTGGGGATAATGACAAAGGTTAATGACAGAATACAATATGTCAATGAAAGAGATATTATTTATAGATGAGTCACAATGAAAGCCAATCATTGATGACCTTACTGAAGAACAATAATTATCGAAAACGATGGGGTGAGGTCATTATATAGTTAATGCTTTGCGGCTGTACTATACAGAAATGCATTCACAAGTCCATACATACATACATATAAGCAGATAGATAGATAGATAGATAGATAGATAATATGAATGAACTAGATAGATAGATAGATAGATAGATAGATAGATAGATAGATAAGAACAGACTTAGATAAATAGATAGATATGAACAAACTTAGATAGATATGAATATACTAAGATAGATAGATAGATAGATAGATAGATAGATAGATAGATAGATAGATAGATAGATAGATATGGATATACTAAGATAGATATGAATATAGATAGATAGATAGATAGATAGATAGATAGATAGATAGATAGATAGATAGATATGAATATACTTAGATAGATAGATAGATAGATAGATAGATAGATAGATAGATAGATAGATAGATAGATAGATAATATGAATGAACTAGATAGATAGATAGATAGATAGATAGATAGATAGATAGATAATATGAATGAACTAGATAGATAGATAGATAGATAGATAGATAATATGAATGAACTAGATAGATAGATAGATAGATAGATAGATAGATAGATAGATAGATAGATAAAAACAGACTTAGATAAATAGATAGATATGAACAAACTTAGATAGATATGAATATACTAAGATAGATAGATAGATAGATATGGATATACTAAGATAGATATGAATATAATAAGATAGATAGATAGATATATATATATATAGATAGATAGATAGATATGAATATACTAAGATAGATAGATAGATAGATAGATAGATAGATAGATATGAATATACTTAGATAGATAGATAGATAGATAGATAGAGATAGATAGATAAGAACAGACTTAGATAAATAGATGGATATGAACAAACTTAGATAGATATGAATATACTAAGATAGATAGATAGATAGATATGGATATACTAAGATAGATATGAATATAATAAGAAGATAGATAGATGGATATATATATATAGATAGATAGATAGATATGAATATACTAAGATAGATAGATAGATAGATAGATAGATAGATAGATAGATAGATAGATAGATATGAATATACTTAGATATGAATATACTTAGATAGATAGATAGATAGATAGATAGATAGATAGATAGATAGATAGATAGATATTTGTGAACACAGAAAAAGACTGATAAAACAACTAAAAAGCCAAAGTAAAAAAAATATAGAAAAAGAAATATAAACAGCTGAGACATATATTCATCGAGTTGTGTGCAAAAGTATTTGACGTCGTGACAATTTCCTTATTTTACCGACCAATCATTGTGAACTTGATTTGATGGCTTTTAAAAATCTCAGTGTAAGTAAAACAGTTCAATATGCGAAATAATAAATAAATGAGAATCGTTATTGTTACTAATAATTTACTATAATGACTTTTTCATAAGTTTTCGAACCCCTTAACTAATATCGAAAGTGATTTGACAAAGATCGATGCTAAGAATAATCTGTAACCTTCTTAAGGTTTCTGCATCTTGTTATTTCTTTACGTTTCTTTTATACTGAACCATCCCAAATCATTCAGATTCGATGGTTTTCATCTATCTATATATAAAATTCTTTGACATTTGTTGGTCCGTCCTCTAAAGTAGCTATAAATTGACTGATCGAAACAATTTTTTGGAAGAATGTGCAAACAGGTAAGTGGGTACAAAGCACAGTTGGTTTTACTAGTGTGCATAGCATAGTACAACAAATTTTCATTCATTTTGGGGGAAAAATTAAGTTTTATTTGATATTCTACCACTGTTTTAAAAACAATTTGATGATTAAATTAACAAATAATTAATAAAAATGCAATATTTTTTCGCATTCTTTAAGTTTTTATATATACAAGAATTCAATTTCCAGTTCGCCCTGCGTTCGCAAGAACTATAAGCAAATCACAAGGCCAAACGCTTCAAACGTTGGAATTTGGCTCCAGAAAGAAATATTTACGTATGGCCAGTTGTATGTCGTATGCTCAAGAGTAAGAAATCTTAAGAATTTATTCTTCGCTGTTAAAAAGGAAAAATGAAAAAAAGAAAATGTCTTAAAAAATATTGTTTACTATGAAGTCCTATAATATTAAATTAAATTAAATTAATTATTAAATCGCAAAGTAGGGTTTTGCCAAAATATTTTTTCAAACAAATCAACTTATTCAAATTTCATCTATTGGTTTGCGAAATTGAACGAAACATACATTTTGTAAATCTCGACAAAAAATATTAGCGATAACTTCAACAAGACTCACTGCTTTGAGGGTCCAAACACGCGTCAGCATGTTGCAAAAAAATTATAGTCTATATATAAAATTCCGTAACTTCCGATAGTCTGTCCGTCCGTCACACACTCTAAAATAGCCATACATTGACCGATCGAAAACAAATTTTGGGGAGATCGTAGTGTTTTGTCTAAAAAAATGTTAGTGATAACTTTAACAATACCAAATAATGTGAGGATTTAGATTGTTGCAAAAAAATTATAGTTGTATCAACTATTAACAAACTGTTTCATTAGAAACAAAGAAAAGAATGATAGACTGCTATTGCATAAAGAAACCTCCTATTATAACAGGGAATGCTGGACAATATTCTCACAGATGAAGAATAGACTTGAGGCAACAGAAATGGGGTTCTGTAGAAGAATGGTGAGAATACCATTGACGAAGCGTGTAAGCAACGAAGTTTCAAGTAGAATGGGAAAAAGATACATATACTTAAAACATGAAGGAGATAGTTGAAATTTCTAGGATACATAATGAGGAAAGAAGGTTTGGAAATTTTAATACTCACAAGACATTTTGAAGGCAAGTAGGACAGAGGAAATCAGCGAGTAGTTCTGTAACTAAATGGCAGAAGAGGAACTGAGAGGGAAGTTAAAACTACAAACATTGCTAAGAGCTTCAAAAGATAGGAAGTGTTGGAGAGCCATGACCGTCCACGACTTGAAGGAACACGGACAGAAGAAACTGAAAAAGTTTCAATTCACGCCACAAATATTCGATTTGACTTTGATGAAGGTCTTAAGAAATAATATTAAATTAGGTGTAACCATTTTTTGTCTGAGACCATTCTGTTGTCGCCCTTCTCCAAAAGGAATCACCTACCAAGTCTCAGATTATTATCATCCTCAGTCCCCTGACCCGGCGTGATTGTAGAGTTGCAGGCCTACAGTCATATGACTTTGAAATACCAGTTCTCATATGACTACCAAAGTTAAGACAACTTCGAGCCTGGTCAGTACCAATATGGGTGACAGCTTAGAAATACCATGTTCGGGTGGTATAATGGATAACGGCTCGGAATTGTTAATCGGAGAGCCGAGTTCCAATTCCAGTCGGGTTCGTTATATTCATTTGGGAAAGGTATGAATCTACCTATTCAAGCCCCACCTCACCCAGCTACTGGTTAATTAGTAGTACCTGTATCAGTAAGTCATTATTATCTCCCAAAAATTCCTACAATCTCAAAATATGTTCTGGCTTTAAATAACGTCTAAAAGGTTGATAAGCCGTAAAAAACAAATCAATCTTGTAAAGTCAATACGCAACTGAGCACCTGACCAGTGCCCTCTATATGCCTCGGTTTACGAAGGATCTTCCAGTCAACTCTGTGACATTGTCAGTTCATTTTTCCTGTCTGCCTATTCTTCATTTGCCGAAGGTGGAACCTTGTAGGATGGCAGTGGAAATGTTGTTGGCTCTTGCGATGCATACATTTTGAACTTTTTCTTCGTAAGGTGGAAGTTCCAATCAGGCAGCCGCTGGATTGTGGAACAGCTGCCTCCATGGATGCTTCCTAGAAAGCTACAATCTTAAACCACTCAAAGATCAGTCATTACCCATCCTCCATATTCACATCCTAACTTCCTACTCTTATATTAATATCACACACATCAATCAGTAACCCTCTACCTTAGGTGGCTCTTGAACCTCGCATTGGGTGAATACGAATAAAAAAATATTGCAATAATTATTTGATTGCTCCAAAGGCGTTTCTAGTGAATGCTAAACTGCTAAACGGGTTCTTTTTTATCTTTTTGTTCACCCCGTTCCAAGCACAAGAGCCACTCAAGATAGCTCATCTGAAAATGCATCATGGAAATAACAATAAAGTAGTGACAAATGTGGATCTATTAAATGATTGATTCGTTTTTTTACAGTATATCAACCCTTTTTTCAGGTTATTTACAACCAGTAAGAATTATTTTTTCATGTTATTTACAACTAGTAAAATTATTTTGGAGGGAGGGGGAGATAATAATTGTTTTAGTGATACAAGTCTTACTAATTAACCCATAGCTGGGAGAGAAGAGGTTGATTCATAACTTTCCAATACTAATGGATATTTGCGCGTGAGTGAACAAACCCAATGGGAACTGGAACTCGGCTCTCCGATTAACAATTCTGAGTCATTATCCATTACACCACATGCACGCCCAAGCTTACAACAGCTGGTATTCTCAAGCGGTCACCCATCTATGTACTAACCAAACTCCATGTTGCTTAACTTCGGTGATCGTTCTTCGGAACTGATGATTCAACGTGACGTGGCCATAATACCCCCATGGCTTTGAATTCAGAGTAGTCATAGACTGTTTGCCAACCAAGGCTAGAAAGCCGCCTGCTTCGATATTTTATCCATAGCTAAAGACTACCATTAATTTTGTTTAAAAGAGGTGATTTCAATTTTTTGAAAAATAATTTTAGTTGCTTAATTTTAAATTTGATAAATTTAATTTTTTTTTAATTTTAATCTTTTTCATTTCATTGTCCTTACACATTAATCTTTATTTGCCTTTTCTTTTGTCTCTTAAATTTACTTTCATTTTCTTAAGCTTCCCTGATCTTGTTTCTCATTCGTACGGAAAAGTGATGTGGTCGTAAGCCATTATGTATATGGGAAAGAGGTTTTAGAATGGGAAATAACTCTTGCCTCACAAGAGTGTGTGAAGGGTTTTGAACTCTGTCAAGGGTGGAAAACGTGGATGAAGCAGCTCCGGCCCAGATATGACAGCAATGCTCTATATTTTGGTCTAATTTGAATCTTGTAAACTATGGCAGGAGATAGATATTTGCTGGAACAACAGAACCAGCCATCATTTTTCCAGCCTTTTTGTGCTTAATGAACTAGAATGAACTTGGAACACAATACATGTTCAAAGCACGAAGTAGAATTATTAAGAGTGACTGGATTAATCACATGGTCTGAATGGTGATGAGGAACTTATACATGTTTGGTTCTTGAGGTACTATAAAGTAACAAGCCTGTTATTTCACCCATCGAGCTGTTAGAGCTAGATCAGAGTAAAGATCTGATCTTCATCTCTTTTCTTTTTTGAAAGAGCCTCTGCAAACAGTGGTGTTATCTGTATAGATGTTTCCTATTTATTTTTAATCATTTCCCCCATTCAAGGCAATAATGCCACTAAGACGCAAGAGGTAACTGGGCGCGAAAAAGAATGAGAAGACTTTAGAAGGAACCGGAAACCCAATCTTAAACATGAAAAAGGGATCAATATCTACTCCTCAAAAGATCAGGTGTTTGAACCGAACGATTGGCTGAACTATCTACACCTATTAATGTTTTTTGTTTTTTGGGGGTTTTTTAAGCATTACGCCCCGAGCAAGGCGTGAAGCCACTAGGATGCAGGGGGTTGCAGAAGATTTGGAGCGAGAGCAGATAGGAGTGATAGAAGAAAGGATGAGGAGAGGGATAGTGGATAGATCAAGGTAACTGGAGATGTCGATTGACATTATAACTGTTTTCATGGCCTAATTTTCTGCCAAAATTTGTTATCACTGTCATCGAATACATATGCTAAAGGTATTGTTAATTATCTAAATAAAATAATAATATTAAGTAAATTTTTATTTATTATCAATTTATATAATAAACAGTTTTAGTTATGCCGAGTAGATTGTAGCAGACGTTACATCGAGTTAGGCCAGAGGCGGATGAGGTGGACACCCTAGAATGAAGAGTGCCCCTTTTCAGCTTTGTGGCATGCGTAAAAAATGGGAGTACCGAAAATGAGGAAGGATGTGAAACCCAGCGTACATGGGATATACGCATGTCTTAGACAAGACACTTCACTCATTCATTCATCAATAGAGTAAATTTAAGCACACCCATTTCTTCCTTTTTACAGGGGCTATACGCTGAAATTATATTTTCTTTCAGGAAATATCCTTGAACATTCTCGAAAATAAAAGCTCCCAATAGAGTAACAATTTCTATCTCGTTTTATTTATTCACTTTGTCTATTTTTCAACCAATCCAACACCTGTGAAGTTTTTTTTGTTTTTTTTTGGGGGTTTTTTGTTTCGCTAATACCCGACAGATTTTAAAACTCAAACAACAATCCAGATTAATGTTGTCAGCTCAAATTCGCACTGGTTTATCTTGAAAAATAAGGGACGTAATCTAGGTGTCGAATACTTTTACTTGTACATTCAGAGAAGGTGTATAAGTAAAAAAAAAAAAAAAAAAAAAAAACAAATGAGATAGATCAGGGCCGGGTTGCGTACTAGCAACTCCCACTCCACCGACGACGACAAGGTGAGTCAAAACTGATTGGGGGCCCCGGGCAATGCTTTGTGACCCTCGCTATCTTATCAACATTTGCTTTTCTTTCTTTTTTCTACCTATATTTATATACCTGACAAATTAACCTAATCACAACTGATTATTAAAGAATGAAAATTTTTTGTGGATCTTGACGTCATTCTGGGATCTTTTTTCAGTACAAATCTGTGAATTTGTTTTTCCTCATGCTGCGTTTCAAAAAAACAGTCCATAAATTTTCACTATTCTTTATCTGTAATGTTTAAATATGTTAAAATTTTTCAACATTTTTAACAAGAAAAATCTCAAGTCGATGCTAAAAACTACAGCAAAACGTTCATTTATTTAAAGACGGAACGATCTATTTTGACATGTCTCTAATTTGTATTTAGAGACATTGTATTTATTTTCTAATTTTCTGGTTGAATTTTTTTTACCTATATTGCCTACGACCCTTTATTGTACATCATTAGGTTACAATAAAATTTGTATTTGATATGAATAATACTTGGTGAAAATTGAGATGTAGTAATTTGGGGCCCGCATCACAGGGCGCACAAGATGCTTGCACCGGCCCTGACATAGATAAAACGAGAAAGAGAGATTAGAACGAAAAGAGTTAATTCTGATTTCATTACTGACATAAGGTTGCCAAAAAGTAATCAAATAATGACAATTTGGAACCCTTATCAATAAAAAAAAATTATAATTTCCTTTGACCTCATATTTGCATGGCAGGGCAAAGAGGAAATTGCTTACGGTCTCTATTTTTTCTTTCTTTCTTTCTTTCTTTCTTTTTTTTTTTTTTTTTTTTGACTTCAGGTTCTGATCTTCATTATTTCTGCAATCAAGATGAAAGAATCAAAAGCACCATTGCGAAAGAAAAGAAACAAAAATCAGAGCCTCGTTCTCATTAAGCTCGCGGTCTGTGCAACGGAGATGGAAAGATAAATACATACATTCAGACATACATACATGGATAAGGAATCAATAAGTCCGCAGCCTCACACGCAGTTATTAACTGAATTCTGATTTGAAAAATTCACCGTATGATATCTGAAACGTTCGATTAATCTTCCTCAGTGAATTATGCGCATTGACAAAGATGGAGATTATATTTAAAAATAAACAGTCATATTATAAAATAAATGATTTTCAACTTGTTAGGTCATAGACTTACTGACTTACATATATATACTTCATTTATTTAAATCTCGTGGGAAAAATTATGAAAAACGTCAAATTTCGGGCTAGGCTAGGTGTGTGTGTGTGTGTGTGTGTGTGTGTGTGTGTGTGTGTGTGTGTGTGTGTGTGCAGGAAAGAATGCAGAAAATGTATTGGTTCCCAAAATCTAAAATTTAAAAGAATTCTTACTGCCTGATATATATATATATATATATATATATATATATATATATATATATATATATATATATATATGGTGGACTCTCCCGACGTATTCAAGCAGTTCCTAGGAACCGACAGCCAGACAGACATTTGGTTATAGTGGTGACGCCTTTGTGCAGAACCAACCACACTTTTTCAATGGCCGAATACCAAGACCTGGTGCACTACGTGCCACAAGGTCCCCTAATGATCCTCCGCAGATTTTGAATTCAGAGTTGTCCTTCTCCTAGACCAGTTGCCATCCAAGGCTATAGAACCCAGTCTGCCCTACTAGAGGGAAAAGAAGAGGATTTCCCAAGGTTATTAGCGCTTAAGTGAATTTAATGGATTCGACTGGAATTCGAACTCGTGACTATTGCGTTTAGCATCAAACTTACTGTCACCTCTGGGTGTTTACTTCAATGTCTACTTTTATATTTACATGTTCTATCCCTGTATTGAGGATTTAACCCATAAATATAGCAACCTATAGCATACCTATATAATATATATATATATATATATATATATATATATATATATATATATATATATGTATGTATGTAGATAGATAGATACATAGATTGTGCATTTAGGCAGCAATTCTTTTTCATGCAAGCTTCATTAAATATGACAGACAAGGTGATTTGATTAGGTTTTTTATATAATATCTCATATGAAAGCTTATTAATAAAAACAAAAAAAAAACACTCCATATTATCAACTATGAACAAGGACACAATATGTTAACATTGTTTTGAAAATAAAACATTTTGTAATGCTAAATACATACAACAATCTACTTTCAGTTAACAATAAATATAATTCTTCATTGATAATGGCTAAAGGTATAGCCGAAAGCCCTTGGAAAAATAAAAAAAAATTAGGCAGTTTTTGTATAATTTATCTACGAAAAAGAAATAATTATAATATCACATGAAAAATTATATAAAAACTTAATCAAAGCACCTTGTCTGTCATATTTAATGGATATATTGATGCATATATATTGATGCATATATATTGATGCATATATATTGATGCATATATATTGATGCATATATCATTTTTATTTTGTCCATTTTAACGCATAAATGTCGTATTAATTAATCTTATATTAATTTCATGAAGTCAAATAAAAATCCATAATTAATTTTAAGTTTTTGAAAAAAATCGTGTATTAATTATATGTTTATAAAGAAATTGGCACGATTTATAGTTTTCTGCCTATAAGACATTAATTCCACCGTGCAAATATATATATATATATATATATATATATATATATATATATATATATATATATATATATATATTTGGTTTGTTTTGTTGATTTTTTTTTAAATTATTATTTTTAGTTTGTAAGCATTTACTCATCCAGCTGCATAAAATCCAAGAATGGGACATTGTTATTAGAGAAAGAAAACAAAAACTTCAGAGATGAAATGAATTGATGGAGAACTCTTCCACAACAAAAGACCAGCAACAAAATGAGATATCGAAGGACCAGAAATATTAAAACCATCAATGAAATCAACACTGGCCAAATTAAACAACAAAGCAGCAGGACCAATCGGAATTATATTAGAGACACTTGATGGACGCAGGGTGGTGTAATGGCTCGGAGAGCCGAGTTCGAATTCCAGTCGAATCCGTTACATTCACTTATACACTTGGGAAAGATATAAATCGTCTTCTTCTATCGGTAAATAGCAGGACAGTCATTGGATGACAACTGGTCTACTGCAGAAAGAAATGGCAACCTACTGCTGGAAAAAAATCTGCCTCGTCAGTCATGTATCGAAAGATACATGATCGCCTAAGCGTGTATCACGCATGGCACATAACTGATTAGAGATACTAGCAACTTTAGATGATTTCAACGTTGACAAGATTACAGACATAATAAACGAAATATACAACAATGGTGATACACCCGGCGACATAAGTAAATTCATATTCATAACATTGCCTAAGAAGCCAGGTGCAAATCAGCCTAATGTGCCATACCAAACTTATCATCCGAATTCTGTGGACAGAGTAGGATTAAACCGGAAATAGGAAAAGCACAGAGCGGGGTCGTTAAAGACACTGGAACAAGGAATGCAATGATATCAGAAAGAACAATACGAATGCAGAAGGATGTATACCTATCTTTTATAGATTAGGCAAACATGTTTGATGAAATACATCACAAAGAATCCAAACTTTTGGAACGGTAACATTGACATACCTGGGAAGAATAACCCAGAACCTATACTGGCAGCAGATGGATAGAAAATGAATTCAGTAAATATATAAAAATAGAAAGGAGTGTAAGACAAGGATGGGTCTTCTCACCGGACTTATTCAACCTATACAGTCAGGCGATTCTGAGAGAATTAGAAATGCTACCAAGATTCATCACTGGCAGCCGCAATCTGAACAAGATTAGATATGCAGATGATACAGTTATGATAGCAGATATAGAATGGAAATTACAAGAACTCCTACACAAGGCAGCGAAGGAATAAGCATCAATTACAAAAAAAAAAAAAACAGGATGTATAGTTATTAGCAAAAGAAACAGCCGAACAGACAAATTAGAAATATCAATATCTGAAAAGTTTTTTAACAGAGGACGGAAAGTGCGACACTGAAATCTGAAGGAGCATTGGAATAGAGAATGATGCCTTCCAAAAGCTAAGCAAATATTAAGAAACAGTAAAATTTCACTAGAAACAAATAAAAGAGTGCTGAACGGTTACGTAATATCAGTCCTCTTATATGACAGTGAATGCTGAATAATCTCCTCACAAAGGAAGAAGAGATGAGGTACAAGAAATGTGGCTCTACAAAAGGCAGCTGAGAATACCATGGACAGAGAATAAAAGCAACAACGAATTTGTAGAGAAAATGCAAACCAAAAGAACACCTATATTTAACATCAGAAAGAGACAGTTTTAATTTCTAGGGTACATAATGAGGAAAGAGGACTTGGAAATTTTGACACTCACTGGACATATTTAAGGTAAATAATGCATAACCTACCTAGAGAGCTTGAGTAAATGGATGACGGAGCAAGGAAAGGTAACAAAAAACACAATTTATTAAAATCTACAAAGGAGAGGACATTGTGGAGAGTTATGATCGCCAACGTCCAGAAGGGAAATGGAAGATGAAATAAGAAGCATTTACTTGTTCTTGGCACAGTTAAATATTTGTTGTTTATATTTGAGTCTCAAAGTATTTACATGATTTGGGTATAAGTAACCATTGGTCATATAACATTTACTTGATTCAGTGACAGGTAAATATAGAATTGTTTATATTTGAGTCTATAAGCAGTTATTTGGCTGGGGGATAAGTTAATGCTGGTAATCTGTATTTGAGTTGATAAAAATTTACTTGGTTCAGTAAATACTGATAATTTTAATTTAGTATTTATAGTGTTTGCTTGGCATGTGGCCACACTTCGAAATGCCTTACTCCTTTGCAGAGTATTCTAAACATGGCCGACAGGACATTATTATTGGCGTACTGTAGGCAACATTGACAGAGCATCATAGATAGATAGATAGATAAGAACACATCATTACATATACATATCGGTTGATCCCCATTGGGTGCTCCACATTTTCGGCCTTGTGCCACATATAAGCTACACGTAGAAAATAATTTTCGGCACTTCGACGTTCTGTAATGGTTAACAAGTTTGTCTCACTAGAACAATAATGACTGAATAGTGAGTTCGACCCTGACGGGGTGCTCCGCAATTTCGGCCTTGTGCCACATCTAAGATAAGCTTAAAAAATATTTGAGCAACTAGACATGGTTTAATGGTTAGCCAGCTTGCTCGCTATTACTCACTGGGTGCCTCATACGTTCGGCCTTGTGCCACACGTAAGCTACGCTTAGAAAATTCCTTTTGGGCACTTCGATCCTATGTTCGCAAGCTCGTCTCGCTAGAACAATTACAACTGAGTAGTGAGTTTGATTGGCACTGGGTACTCCCAAATTTCAGCCTTGTGCCACGTCTAAGCTATGCTTAGAAAATCACAATATATATATCGATTGGGTACACACTTCTTCGTTTTCACGCCACACAAGTAAGTTGTGCTTGCGCAGAGGCGTGTGTGGGTCTGTGCACGCATGCGCAGTTGCCTAATAGGATGTTACTTTTTTTTTCTTTTTTTTTTTTGAATTTCTTAATTTCCTCTCTCATAGTCTTCGTAATTATTTTGGATTTACCATCACATGAATCGTTGCTCTTTTTTTATTGTTTTCTTTTGAAATCATTTTTTTTTTTTTTATGTGCATTATCTAAATTCTATTCTTTTGGTTTTTTGTTGTCGACCACTGAAATTGCAGGATTTTTCTTCTTTTTTATCGGGAAACTCGGGACCTAATCTGAAGCAGTATGTATAGATTGTAATCTTAACTTAGCGAAATTGCAGCCATAATAAATTTGAAAAAAAAACAAAAAGTAACAACAAAAGAAACGTTTTCTTTCCTACTCATTTTCTTTGCTATTACGGCAACTGGATAACTTGTGATTCCTACCTTATGGTCAAAGTTAAGAAAAATAAAAAAAGAATTACTATCAGAAGACAAAGGTTACTGCTATAGATTGAACAGAAAGCGCACAAGAAATAATAGTTCTTAAATAGCGTTTTCTTAAATTATCTTCCAAGCCTCAACAAGGGTTAAATTGATTATTAAGGACTGCAAATTTATAGAATAAGTTTGGGATCAGACAGAATAATTAAACTTGTATGAGTATGAAATAAATTTAATTTTACTTAAAATTATAATACACAGACACAGACACACACACACATATATATATATATATATATATATATATATATATATATATATATATATATATATATATATATATATATAATTAAAATGAAAGATAGTGCTTCTTACAATATATAAATTTATTAGATCGATTAAGGAAATTTGAGGACTAAAAAACAACAAAATGATAACAATATAGGAAATAAGATTTTCTTAATATTTATTATATATTAAGCTTTTGAATAAATTGCAGCACAGAGAAAAATTTTAATGTCGGAATTTTTGGACACGCCTGTGTCCTTTTTCAACGGTAAGAGGAAGCGCCACTCACTATTCCAGCGAATGTTGCTGTTGTTAGTTATAGGGCTCCCTGTGGAAAAGAATACCCACAGAATATAGTAAGCTATAGTTTCATTTTAGAAATATATATGAGAAACATAGATAGATAGATAGATAGATAGATAGATAGATAGATAACCAATAACAGCATTGCGCGGAAAAGTGAAGTCCATTTCTCTTTATTCCTCGTCCAGTTAAAAAAGGACACAGAAGTGTCTGAAAATTCCGACTTTAAACTCTCTTTGTGCTTCACTTTAATTAAACGGCTAATATAAAATAAAATATCAATCTTATTGCGAATATTATTATCATTTTGTTGTCTTTTTATTTCTCAAATTTTATTAAGCGGTGTCAGTGAAAACACTTATAAGAAAAAGAAGAAAAATCTAAACAATCAAAAAAGAAATATTTCAGCGGTCTCCAATCAAATATGCGAGAAAAACACTGTTCATTCTCTCTCTCTCTCTCTATCTCTATCTCTCTCTCTCTCTCTCTCTCTCTCTCTCTCTCTCTGTATATATATATATATATATATATATATATATATATAAATGTAAATATAAAAGTGAATAATGAACACTCAGAAGCGACAGGATTTTTCATGCTAGACGCAATCGTCCAGCCGCGAATATTGGATTTTTTTCGACTATTAATGTTCACTTTTATATTTACATTTACATACGCTCTATCTCTTATATATATATATATATATATATATATATATATATATAGATAGATAGAGAGATAGAGAGAGAGAGAGAGAGAGAGAGAGAGAGAAAGAGATTATTATATATATAGAAAGAGAGGGGGGTGAATGAGAGAGAGAGAAAATCTTTAAAAAAATTATATTTAGCCAAAACCAATATTAAAGCAAGCGGTCTTTGTAATTTCAGTACTCGATAAGCAAGACATAGATAATAATAATAATAATAATAATAATAGTAGTAGTAGTTGTAGTAGTACTAGATAAAATTAAACGCTCACTTATGTCACTTCTTTGAGTTTCGTGAATATTCTATCAACTTTATTGTAAAATTATAAATCTTGAGCTATAATTTTTACAACCAATCATCTTGAAGAGTGGCTACAATTTCACGATGTCAGCAATTATATTCGTGTGTGGAACATGGAAACTAAAACAATCGCTTGAAACAAACTTAGCAATGCTCAAAGTTCAGCGGAAAGATAAACACTAGGGATTATTCTAAGTGACAGAAAGAAGAAATCATGGATCAGAAAACAAATCCTGATAAAAGAATTGATTAAACAACAAAAATGGAGAAATGGTAGATAACAACGAAGGTGGAGAGATTAAATAAAAGTATTTTCTAGTAAGATTTTCAGAGAATAAGAAAGTCACGGTTATCATGAAAGAAGTCAAAAAAATCCTTTAACCAGTAGTGCCCTTATTGATACTGCTGATTATATATATATATATATATATATATATATATATATATATATATATATATATATATATAAAACCCTATAAAGAATTGTTGAAAAATTAAATAGATTTAAGTACTGTCACTGGAAACTCATTTTTTGTACAAAACCGATTCGACTCAATTTTGTAGACTTTTTAGGTTCCAGATTTGAATTTCTATATTCGCATATATTAACCAATCAGCGACGTTATTTGTAAAAGCGCTGAGACCTTTGAAATTACAGACGACTATATTTATCGTCTGGTACGAAATTTTGACTTCAGAAAATGATCAATAAGTTTTTCCCTCCTTAAAATAGATATTTAAATACTGGGAACATATTTATTAAACAATAAACTTATGAGTTTAATAAAATCTAACTTTTGATCTTTTCGGAGCTGATTTCGCGGTTATAAAAGCGCTCGTATTAGTTCGCAGAAATTAGTTTTTCAGTTAACTTTTGACCAGGGTCGTTCGTTTTACAAACTGAAATTCTCAAACCTAAATTAATTACTCACATATTAGCGATATTGAGTTAAGAAATATAAAAACATACGATCCGAGTTATTTGTCAACACAGATCTTAGCAGTAGTGTTAATGCAGTTATCTTTCTCTGATTACTTACTGCTGTTAATAGGAATTTACACGAATACATAAGGCTACGTAAATACATGACACACCCATTCTTAGATGTAGATTCATTCTATTTTCTATCGTACTTACGCAGTTGATGTTGTTGTATTGTAAATAAAGACAAATAAAAATATTTTTGTATGGAGTTGTTTCACAATGAATCTTAGAGAGAGAGAGACAGAGAGAGAGACAGAGACAGAGAGAGAGAGAGATCAAGAAAGAGTGACGAAAGAAAGAGAATGATAGAGTGTGAACATAGGAATGAACACTGCATAGTGGCTGTCTGTTTATATATATATATATATATATATATATATATATATATATATATATAGTTTATAAAACAAAAAATGTTTTTAAAACAAAAACTTAATGCAATACGTGCACAGAGAGAGATAGAGAGAGAGAACAAGAAAGAGTTACGAAAAAGAGAGAGAATGATAGAGTGTGAACACAGGAACGAACACTGCATAGTGGCTGTCTGTTTATATATATATATATATATATATATATATATATATATATATATATATAGTTTATAAACTGTGTTTTTAAAACAAAAACTTAATGCAATACGTGCAGACATTGACCAACGCCTCATGAACCGCTTAAGTACAACTATTAATATGAGGTAAATACAAGTATTAGGTTGATGCAAAAATAATGACGTAAGAATGTCGTTTTTGACGTTAAAAAATACGTTAAAAAACGACATTATTACGTCATTATTTTTGCACCAACCTAATAGATAACACCAAAATAATTTACAGTACCCAATGCAAGAGAAGGCTGAAAACTTTAGTCGCTATTATTATACAAAATAAACAGCCAACATTAAATAAAATATCATTCACCACGGAAGGTAACTTGAAGTGCATATGATATAATTCATTTGCGCACATATTTTATCAGTATTATAATAAAATAAAAATAAAAATAAAATTAATCGCATTCTGTGCTGTCTCGTTCGCAATAACCGTGTCACGGGGCATCACCCTTGACCATTTCAAAGTTCCAACTTCCCAAAGAATACCAGGATGCAGACAAAAGAATTCTAAGTACCACGCAGACACCACATTGTTTCTTGATAATGACTGCGAAAGTCGAAAGTACCTGAACAAAAACAACAAAAATCAGAACTTTGGACAGTTTATCCACAACTTCGAGCACAATACTCAACACCTTATCCGAAAACTGGAGAAATATAATAAAAAACAAAAACAGAGAGAGATATATATATATATATATATATATATAAAATAATGAAAACAGATAACAGACCACTTCAAAAAACATTACAAGACTATTTCACCAAAGTTTTTAAAGGATCCGGATCATCAGGTAACAATTTTTGAAAGGAAAAAGCAAAATTACTTAAATTATATATATATATATATATATATATATATATATATATATATATATATATATATATATATATAAACAGTGACTATAACTGCTAATAATCCAAGACTCTCACAAGTCTCGGATTAAGTCCTCTAGGTTACTGTCGTGTTTATGAAAAAATAAATACGCAAAAATTCTCCATTCTCACTGCCGGGCTCCAATAGCCTAGGGGTTAGAATCACCGACTGATGCTAAATCAGTCGGGTTTAGCTCTTGGCTTGAAGCGATCGGATGTCTGCCACGGTAATGAACTGTGATACAGCAAACAGTCTGTCTGTGAAGAGCATTATATTATTATAATATTTTTTTTATAATAGATTCCAATGAAAACCTTTTATATCGTTACACAAAAAACTTTCATGTTTCCGAACTCTAATGGTTCCTCTTCGGCTGATGGTAGATAACAGATGACAAAAATGATTTATTTGGGAAATTTGAAAAAAAATCGTTACCTCTTTTGAAAGTTAAAAAAGTGGAGAGTCCTAAGGTCAAAATTAAAAAATATATACTTGTGTCCATGTCTGGATTAACCAATTAAAATTCAGACCTATCTTAAAATGAAAAATAAGGTCAGAGTGTGGCGGAAGGTGGGTTATTAATTCATGTCCTGATAAACTGACACTCTAGACATGTCAGCGGCAAACACATTCTAGGCAAATATAGAGTTCAGATTTGTTGAAGTAGACTCGAACAAAAATAAATTTCAAGAATTTTCAAAATTTTTATACTCAGGAAACTTCTTAAAGGGGCCAGTAGGTAAAGTTTAAAAAAAAAATTTGGAACATTATTATACGATGCTAATTATATTGAATGGGCGGTAAAACATTGACGTAACTCAACACTTAAGAAAAGAGCGTGATTTAAGAAATGAAAAAGAAAAGAAAAAACAGTGTTTGATATTGTTTCACAATATTTAGACAATATGTTAATCTTCTTCGAGTTATGCTTAAAAATTGTCTACAAGTATAAAAATATTAAAAAAATCTACAAAAAAATTGTCTTTGCACAAACGTCGCTTGTCTTGAAGAAACGTTTGTAATGGTAATCAACGTGCCACAACGCATAAGACAAGGCCAGTATAAATGATATGCAATTGAAACGTGAGTAATACGATTGTTGTCTTGTTCATCTTGAAATTTTCCGTTAGTTGACTAATTACTAAGAGGAATTAATCAAACAGCTTAGTAGAAATCTTATGGAACTCTCCTGTTATTCTGTTCATTCCACCTGGCCGGGGAATGAACAGAAGTTAGTAGTTAGTAGTTTTTATACGTAACTAAAAGTTAGTAGTTTGTATACGTAACTATCTTCATGCGTTTTATGTGTCGCAAGGTCGGTGCATTCTGGATATTTTTCTTTCAGAATATTCACCTTAAGATGTTCGTCGAAATTAGAGTTGTTTGTAATAAAGCGTTCAGTGAACGCTATTGATGTGACATTGTCGAGTTTGACATCACATCTGTGATCATTGAATTTTTATATTTCAATAATTCCGTTGTACAATCAACATATATCAAGTCATGTCTTGTACATTGTATATCAATTGGGAATCAGTACAATTGCCACCTTCTGAAGAAATTGTCATGTTTCTCTTGGAATTATTATTAGTGATTATATTTATATTATTATTATTATTAATATATTTTATGTATATTATAATATTATTATTATTATTAATATATTTTAGGTATATTATTATTATTATTATTAATATTATATTTTATGCATATTAAATATTTTATACATACTTCAATATATCACTATTTAATGTGGCTTGTTTCTTTAATATCTTCGAGTATTTTGCGCCTTTCTTTGCATTGAGTACTATATAGTTTTTTTGTCAATATCTATTAATAATTGATTTACGTTAATATTTTGCAGTTTGCTCATGATATATAGAAAAATTGAAAACTGGTTCAAAGAAAAAATGAATTGGCGTGTTTCCAAATAGTTATAGCGTTCGGATTTCGATCCTGACACCCGGCTTCGAATCAAACTCTGGACAATTAGTCAAGGATAAGGAGAGCTCATGATGATATCACTCTAGGGAGACCGATTCCAGCATGCGTTATCATAGACAAGTGCCTGAAAAAAACATACCACGTTAACCCAAGCCTTGTGTGTAAAATCTGGATTTGTGAAACTGTTCGGAAACCGTCAATGTATGAGTGAGTCCGTAGTTGCAAGCCGTTAACTAAGAGGCAGACAGAAGCTTTTTTAACCGTGTTTGGCCTCCATATGGTATATCAATAGAAACACATATTCCTCAACAGCCTGGTCAATCCCGTGGATGGATTGACCAGGAAAAACGCATAAAATCACTAAAATTATTTTTTAAATAATTCGCAAGCGAAAATAGCACACCATCAAATAAATGAAGCTTTTGTGTTAATATTTAAATACTTAAAAATATTTTTTGTGTCCCAGGAGTTTCCATCATACACACAAGAAATCATTTATTAGTCAAGGACATGGGCTTCGTTGTTTTAACAATTGACTTCCATCGTTCTACAAGCTTGTTGATGCCATTTTTGTTGAAACTTTGTTTTTGTTGGAAAAGGTTTGATAGATAGCTTTCCACTGATTGTACAGAGTCATTTTTTTGTCATCTAAATTGTTCTGTGCAGATCGGAACAAATGAAAATCTTATGTGATGTCAACGAACACTCGGTTGACACTTTTGTGATGTCAACGAATACTCGTTGTCACTTTCGTAATGCTCGTTGTAGTAGAGACTTTGTAATCGCAGATACATCTATGGCAACGCCGTTAAACAATACTAGTGTTAGACGCCTTGGAATAACACTCGTACTAATAGTACTTGCTTGGTAATACTCACTCAAACAGTAACCCATATAGTGATCTGAATAGAGACATCGTATAGTGAATAGAGTAGAGAATAGTATAGACTAGAAATGGTGATCCTTATAGTAATATAGCATAGAATTGAAATGCAGATACGAATAGTAATAGAGGATAGAATAGAAATGCCATCCATTAGACATACGCTACCTCCCATATATGCGTTTCCTCTATGGTCACGTGGTCTACTTAATTCTATAATGGGATCGCCTGTGTTTGCCCACTGGCGATCTATGTTCAAACTCAAGTGTCGGCAGCGACACTTTATTGCTATATAACAAAATCTAAAGGGGATAAATCAGGAGGGTGTCCCATTACAACGCTTAAGCTTCTGCAAGATCTGTTTTGCAACATTGTGGTCTTGTCATGGTTGAAAATGAGGCCTTTTCAATTTGCCAAAATCGGCCTTATTTCTTGAACCCAAGTCTCTTCAAATGGTGAAAGGCAGTTGCGATATCGATTTTCAGTCTCTTAGCAATCGCTTCCAGCAAAATCTTCGGTTTATTCTCCACGATTGCAAGCAAAGCATCTTCATCGACGTCGGAAGGTCGCCCGGGGATGTGGCTGATCGTTTAGTTAAAACGAAATCTGCCAAATCACTTTTTGACCATCTAAAGAGATGAAGCATGATCCAAATAACACTTCCGAATGTTTTTTTTGTTTTTTTGTTTTTTTTTGTCGCAGTTCTGACTCCTTTCCGAGATTCATAGATATAATAATGCGAAAATGCAACTTTTCGTCCTCCATCTTTAAGACGTTCATTTGTGGACAAAACGTCAATATACAACAAAGTCAGACTCTCAACTGAAGGGTGCAAAGTTTTCAATCTAAAACATACCAGCAATCGACACGAGAACAAAAGCCAGTTTTGAATTATAGTTCTTTTATATTAACGATAAAAAGTGGACATGCACCATTGGAAGTCTGAACTAAATAGCTAACACAATCAAATCTTACCAAAAGTACACCGTTATCTAATCCTAAGTACATGCGTATAGCTATTTAAAGTTCCCCCGATACAAGGCTTGAGTGTCACTTAAGGTAGAAGGTTACTGAATATCTGTGGCAGGAGGAAATGTTAGGAAGTGAAGACTGTCAGGATATGGCCGAAAATAAATATTGATCCTTGACTTGAAGCGGTTAAGATTGTAGTGGTTTTTGTCGGTGTTTTGTGGATCGTGGAATTAATTGGCAATCATATTTGTTAAGAAATGGGTAAGTGAAATACTTACAAAAAGTCACTTGTTTTCTTAGGCAATTCAAATAGCAATGATGGCACCACTTTAGGTAAAATTCCGGATTTGAAGAGATCGTCTCTGAAATGACAAAGCGAAAGGGATAAATTGAAATCTTCAATCGAAATATGTAACACTTCTATAAAAGGATTTTGAAGAGGCACTATGACTATCAATCATTTTAATTAATCTTCATATTTTATTGATTTTTTTATATGCAAATAACGCTTGGATGAGAACCGTACGCAGTAATAAATATATGTAAATATATGAATCAACTTTGAAAACTTTAACACACACACACACACATATATATATATATATATATATATATATATATATATATATATATATATAAAACAGACAATAAATTTCTATTATGTTTCAACATAAGCCGTTCTAAAATTCGTGTGGGTGCTTTAATTTCGGGTGAAAATGAATATTTTCACTCGAAATTAATGCCACCATACGAAGTTTAGAACGGCTCCTCATGAAACATAATAGACATCCACTGTCTATTATATTTAACAATATGTTTAAATAATGACCTGCTCCCCAATACACTAAATATACAGTATTTCCATTAGTCGGACTATTGTCTTCATCTTTGTCGCCATATTTGTCACAACGTTTCGGCCGTTGTACGCTCCGGCCTTCTTCAGGTGGTTGGAATTTCGAACTGAACCCTTTATTTCGATCACTGGGGTAGACTGTTCTAGTTCCACGTGCCATGTTTGATGGATGTCAGTTATCAGTTATCTCCTGCTAATTTTCCCTCTGAAAGTTCTCCACTGCCTTAACCAGGTATTGAATTCACCTTCTTTGGATCTAACCAACGCCTTTATCCACTGTGCCATGTGTCCTTGATAACCGATAACTGACATCCATCAAACATGGCACGTGGAACTAGAACTGATGATTGCGTTTAGCATGAAACAGTCTATCAACTCTGAGTTTTGACTTCAATTTTCACACACACACACACACACACACACACATATATATATATATATATATATATATATATATATATATATATATATATATATGAATTAAGACAAAAGGTAGACATTAAATTCTCAAGAATGCTGGTATCGAAACATATCAAAATATAAATCTAAGCACCAGATTTTTTAGAATATTTCCATTCTTTCCACAAGCCAAGGTACATGACTGCAAGAATGTTAAAAATTGAAAAACGGTGCCTTTTCTATAAATACATTCATAGGAACTGTTCTAATAAGCTTTCCACTACGGTATTTTGTTTTTATGACTTTAAGCGCAGTACTCGATTGGCGGCGAGGTCCCATCTTTTTTACTGTTGAAATGATTAGATGTAACCCTAAATTATACGCTAAAAGGTTTCTTCTATTGCATTTCTCGTTTGTGGAACTCTATTCCATGTATGTGAGTTAACTTTAATCTTCTTAATTCTTGTTCTTTTAACGTTCTCTCTCCTTAATGTTTCTCATATTCCTTCACACTCAGTAACCCCCTTGCGTCTTACTGGCTTTTATAACCTTGCTTGGGGTGAAATGATAAAAAAAAAAGTTGATATCCTCCTAGAACCTTCTCGTTGCTCGCATATTCTCAAATACCAGTCCATGATATTTTCAACATTCATTGGTAGAACCATATATCTTCTTTTTTTAAACAATTCATCCGAAGTAAAGTAACAATGCCACTAAGATGCAAGGGGCTACTGGGAGTGAAAGAGAATGAAAAGATTTTAGAAGGAACAAAAAACCCGATCCTAAACAAGGAACAATTAATAAACCTCTACTCCTATCCAAAAGACTTGGGGGTAGTGTGAACCGGACGATAGGCGATCGTGTCGACTCCTGTAGAGGAGGAGAGGGTGATAATTAGTAAATAAAATTTCAGAGTTCAGACGGAGACGTTAGAAGTAAAGACTTGAAATAAACTTAGAAGGAACCGAGAACTCAATAATAAACAGGAAACAAGGGATAAACCTCTACTCCTGTTCAAAAAACTGGGGAGGAGAGGTTTATCCCTTGTTATCTGTCACTTCAGTTCTGTTTTTTCATCGATTAAGAAAACGTATACTTATAATCAGAAAGAGACAGCTGAAATATTTGGTACACATAATGAAAAAAGAAGACAAAGAGAATATAACACTCATAGGGTGTATTGAATGCCAGAGAAGCAGGTTGAAGCAGAGAGTAATTTACTTGACGAGTTTGTGAACGGTGGTCTAGGGACAAAGAGCAATGGTAAAGATTGAGAAATTAAGTAGGGCAACCAACATCAGGAAGTTGTGGAGAGCCATGATCGCCTGAATTTTCATGCTGAGAGCGTATTTGTTAGATTTGATTCCTGCTATAGCAGGAATGATGATCTGAAAACTTGTGGCGAAATTAAAATGAAAGAAAATCTTGTCAATATTACTAGTCAATAGAGAGGATTTATACCCTATCACTGTCTGCCGGAAATCCAACTCCCAGATAGCGTCGAGACTGAGTCATGGATATTCTTCTATGTGCTGTTACTTCAGGGCTTAGGTGATCATGGCTCTCCAAAACGTCCTGTTTTTTGTGGCTCTTAATAAGTTTTGTCTTTTTGTTATTTCTCCCAAGCCATGTTCCGCCATCCATTCACTCAAGTTTACTAAGTAGGTTATGCGTTGCCTTCCTCTGTCCCTATGAGTATCAGATTTTCCAAGCCCTCTTTCTTCATTATGTGCAATAGAAAATTCAGCGATTTCTTCTTGATATTAAGTAGAAATGTTCTTTTTTGTTTTCATTTTCCTCTAAAACTTCTGTGTTGAAAATATGTTCGGTCCAAGGTATCCTAATTTTTAATAGCTGGTAAAGGGTTTGTAAGACGTAATCTGCCAATCAAAACCCTTTATAAGATAAACAGCCGAGGAATTCCAAAAGTTTAGAGATTAGTTTCAAAGACCTCTTCGCACCAATTTCGCGTTCCTTCCAAATTGAAATGATTTTCGGAAAGTGTAAAAAAAAAAAAAAAATTCCGAAATAATTTTTTTTGCATACACAAAATACCTAATTATCTCTTCTGGCAATGATTTTCTGATATTTCATTCAAAACGAGAAACCAGTAACTGAGAGAATTAGAAAACGGAATAATAATAATAATAATAATAATAATAATAATAATACATTTCTGGAATTATGCCCTTCAGGAGAAATAAAAACACGAAAAATTAACGAATATAGATATTGAAAGAGAATCTATTTTCTGGTTTTTCGTCATAACAATCACACACTTTCCCTAAACACCATTCATTACACGAAACTATGATTGCTTTAAGGTGATAGTTTAATGATGTATATGAAAAGAAGCATTTATTTTTTTTACTTATAATAATGCAGACGTAGGATATTATAATACAGACGTACACGGTCTGATCAAAAAGTATCGGGACAGGTAATATAAAAAGAAAACTACAGAACATATGGATGCAGTATTTAATCTCCTTCGAAGTAGTACCCTTCTGAAGTCACATACTTTATGAATTGTCGTTTCCATTGATGTAAGCATTCCTTGGACTCTTTTTGGGTGATAGCGAACAGCTGTCTGGTCGCATTATTGTATTTATTTGATTTTTAGGAGGAAAACGCGGCAAGGAGCATGATCTGGGGTATATGGTGGTCGATGGACCTAGGGAATGCTGTGCCTTGCCAAAAACCGCTACCCAGGTCATGGTTACTGATAAAACATCTGTGGTGTGGTGAGACGACCACACTCTACACACTTTCCTTTCAAGTACTTCTATAAACAACGAAAGTCAGCGAAAACGTTATAACGTAGTATGCATGCGCAAAAGACTTCAAGGTCAATCTAACAGTGTCGAGGGGCTTCTCTCTGCGTACTTTAGCTTCGTTACCATAGCAACACTCCCGATATTTTTTGTTGTTGTTATTTTTACCTTATATATATGACGCGTTCAGCAGAGAAAGGGTATATTCAACATAAAATCGAAAATTGCTTTTTTCACTACAAATTATTCATTATATCATATCCAAGTATTTTACAAAAAATTAGAGCTGATTACACAATATTTCGAGCTCAATTTACGTTTAGATTTGTCTGCAGAATATCATTACATTATATGTTACCTAATTATAGTGAAATCATTAAGTTTTTTTTTTTTTTTTTTTTTTGTCAAAAGCATTTATTTTTGGTCGTGTATTAATTTAAAATATTCCTTTTTACAGCCTTTATTTTTGAAATGGAATAAGAGCATTCTAAATTTCAGAATTTAGCTGTTGCCCATCAAAATGGCTGGAAGGAAGTGATCTAAAAATAACAATGGAAAAGAGAGATAACACAACGTAGCTCCGGTTTGTTCAACTTAGGAAACTTAGCATTGCAACTAAAGTATTCTAAAATGCTGCCAATAACAAAGGAGAAAATGAAAAATATCAAATCAAATATAGCATCAAAATTTATATTATTTTTATTTATTTGTTATGTAAGTAAATACATAATTGTCAACAATGTTTCCGTAAAACTTAATATTCCTTGTAATAAATTCTTAATGAATATGATTATTTCTATTATTTTGCTAATGTGTAAGGTAATCCTAAATTTTCAATTCCTTACGGCTAACCACGAAAAGAAATGTTGATCAAAACTGCCTAAAACATTTAAGCATGTATTGCCGCAAAATTATCAAATGTTGAATACGACACTTCTCCGCCAAACGTGCCATATTTATTTTGCAGCTCGATAATCTAATATCAAGTTTAAAAGGATATGTTCCTACGCTATGTTAAGAAGATTTGTTAAAAATTGAAGATGTATTTAATAGTTTTTTTAGCAAGATGGGAGAACATTCTGTTTTTCCTCCGACTTACAGGACTTCCAATCAGAAGATATGCAAGTAGGTTATTTTATTACTTACAGAAAAACTACGTTAGATGCACACGCCTTATATGAATCTATATAAATATGGAAAGTTCATCTATTGGCTCGAAACAAAAGATCGCAGTGGTTTTTCCAAGGAAAACATCTACATATTTGCACATATGTCGCCGAGTGATTTGCTTTTTTTGTTCCACTAACTTTCGACAACTTTGAGGCCGCTTCCTGATTCTATCCTCCCAGAATTTGGCATCAATAATGGTTGATAAATTGATCTGTGTGTGTGTGTTTTTTTGTTTGTTTTTTTCTTTAAGTCTTCAGCCAAATAAAGTTATTCCCATTAAGAGAATTTTGTAGGGATCGAAATAAGTGACAATCAGAAGGTGCTGCGTCAGATGAATAATAAGATATTCCAGCCAAACTGTACCAATATCTGTCGGATCTGAAGAGACGTGTGATCTGACATTGTTATGATGGAAGACGAGATCTTACCGATTGACCAATTCCGGACACTTTGCATCTATTGTTGTCTTTAAACGATCCGACTAAGAACAATATTGTCTGATTTTGCGTAAGGAGGTCGTAATACTAAGTGCCCCTCCAATCCCACTAGATACAATGTATCACCTTTCTCGGATGCAGACCAGCTTTTTCAGTAGTTATCTGTGGCTCATTTTCTTTTCTCGTGACCTTTTTCCGCTCCACTTGGCTGTAAACAATCCATATTTGTCGCCTGCAATCGGTCTTTTTTAAAAAGAGTACGCTTTTATTGTTTTTAACAGAGAATCCCAAATGGAAACGTGGTTCATCAATTTAAAATAGTGAAACTCCCAAACAATGTAGCGACAAATCAAAGACTTTTCAAATGTCTTTCAATGTTCATGAGATATGTGGAGTGTATATCTACGATTACAGAGTCGTGTAACCTGCATTATTCTTTATCTGCGTTTCGATTTGGTCACCATCAATGACTGCATGCCTGTTGGAATGTTCTCGATCTTTCTGATCAAAATGTCCACTTTTGAACTTAGCGAATCATTTGACAAACCTTATTCTCATCTATGGCACTTTCTGCCTAAATGGACCATATCTTTTTCAACTTTTTTGTACAGCTTTGTTTTTCTTTCAGGATATAAAAGAATATGAAATCATGAAAAATAATTCTCCTCTATTTTCACTTTTAACGTAAAAACATTAACAAGTCACAATCCACACACGGGTCATATAGAATGAAGCATTGAAATGCTTCCTTTCAGAATATCTTCACTACACTTCAAAGGGTATTCTTTCAAATTAGCCCACAAAAGTAGTTGTTTTGTTCTTTAAATAAGAGAAGATTATTATACATGGTTAAAGAAGTGAGACATGTTTTTTTATTAGAAATTTTATTATGACAAAAAGAAAAAAGCATTTTATGATTAAATTTTGCTCTCGTCAAAATAGCCTCCTTCAGCTTTGATTACTGCATTACAAATTTTTTGGCATCCGTTGCAAAAGTTTCTCAAAATATAAGTTTGATAAGTTTTTTTTCAATGACTCTAAGAGCTCTTTTTTATTTTTTGATGGAAAAGTTTCACTCTGATTTTAGGGGTGGACTCAAATTTTTGAAAAATTTAATTTCATGAATTTTTACATATGAAAAATGTTCAAACGAAAAATACTATGGTGAATTTTTGATCTAATTTTGTTTTGAACAACTCTGGTTTAGATTTTTTTTTTTCACAAGCAAGCATTTCATCTCATTCTCTTTTTTCCGTGATAATATTATTCAGCTGTTGAGCTGTACATCTTAACCATTTTTCATGAAATTTCAGTGCAGCCCCGACGATCATTGATCGAAAAAAAAAAACTTTCAGTTCTCTTGTATTCTGAAACGATTTTTAATACTGATAATTCAATGACTGTAGCTTTGAACTGGTTGATAACGTCCCTATCATCCTGACTTAATCCCATCTATAATCTGTTCCCCAATACGAAAAAGCACTTGGCTGGGGACCAGTATCGCAGGGAAGATAACATCATATCTACTGTTGATGACCTTTTTAACCAACATGATGAAAGCTTCTTACACAAATGGGATCATAAAACTGCAACATCAATGGAAGAAGTGTGTAAACGGCAAGAGGGTTTATGCTGATAAAAAAATCCTCATGTGATCAAATGAGGATTTTTTTGTCAATTTTTTTGTTATTTTTTTTTTTTTGTCAATTTTTCCGTGATAATATATTGGTTAGACTATAAATCTTTCAGCCTTGCCTCGTATATCTCGAGATTCTTAAAAAAAAAAAAAAGAAGAAGAATCTGTAATGTTATCAGTCCTGACCTGGCATCTCGACTTCAGTCAATTTCTCGCTGCCGTGTCGTGGCTTTCCTTTATCTTTTCTATAAATATTACCATGCCAGTTGTTCAAATGAAGTCTCCTTCTTGGTATCCCGACCGTTCTACTAGATTGACAGATTGTTCTTATCGTTTTACTGTCGAATTAGCAAGATGCAACCGTAAGTTCTATTCTAATAGTTTCTTTACTGGCACTTCTCGCCTGTGGAACTCTCTTCCGGTTCCTTGCTTTATGCCATCTACAACCTTCAAACATTTAAATAGATCAAATGCCATCTTCTATTTTCCTGAATCTTACTCTTTTATTCTCCTTACTAATGTCTTCTCATTCTCTTTCACTTCCACCAACCGCTTGCGTCTTAGCGGCATTATCCCCTTGCCTGAAGTGAAATGAATAAAAAAAGAAAGAAAATAATCCTAGATATAAAGAAAAATATCCACTAAGCTTCGATTGTCAACTTTAAATGTTATATGTTCTATTCTGCTTAGTTTTAAAAGGCATGAATTCTGTTTTAATTTCGTTTATTTGGGATCCAACCTGTGATGCAACAGATTCTTATTTGGGAAGTTTTTGTTTTTTTTAGTCGAATTTACCCCTAGCAAAGCAGTAAAGCCACTAAGACACAAAGGGTTACTGGGTGTAGAAGAATTAGAAAAAAGAAACATTACTAAGGAGCGAGAACAAAAGAAGGGTAATCAGAAGACAAAAGATAACGATTGACATTGCATTTAAATTTTTGTAGATCAAAGTTGGCTGGAAATCATGGATCCCGGAAAAGAGTTACACATGTGAGAGGTGCGAGAAAAGAAACTGTTAGCGTAGAACTTACGTTTAGATCTAGCCAATTTAAATGTTAAGACCTTGTTGTCATTCTAGTACTGCGCTTAAATTCATGGATTTTAGGTCCCATTGCAAAGAGCTCACCGAAAACAATTACCAAGAATTTATAGAAAATACATAGAAAAGGAACTTTACGGCGGTGGGAAATTGACTGAAAACGTGACACTAGGTCAAGATCAATAATATTTCTGATCCTTTTTTGGAGTTTATCAAGAATCTCTAAATATATATAACAGGAGGACCGGGTTATATATGGCAGAAATATTCAAGGCATGGACGAATATTATTTATAGATATGTAAGATAGTTTCTAGAGAGAAAAATTGTCTCGCACGACACAGAGAACCAAATTTCTTAGTAGCTGACTTCAATATAATCTTCCACTTCATGTCAGTTGAGAATGTTAGCCCGAAAAAGCGCAATACGCCACTCTTCTGGCGGTTAGCATCAGCCATGCTGATGGAAGGCAGAAATGTGTCTCTCAGAGGATTTCTGATTGTTTAAACATGTTGAATGCAATAGCTAGGTCATCAAGAAAAGTCATGTATTTGATAATGATTTTAGAATATCGACAACTTCTTGGGTCTTTTAATGTGAACCTGATTTTTACAGTTGATCTACAGATTTTTTTTTTTAATTTATGTCTTCAAGATGGTATTCATTTTTTTTTATAGCGTCGTCCATGAGAAGTTCATCCATGGTGCCAGACGTTAAAAAAATCATTCACTTGATTTAGACTGGTACCTTTGAAGATCGGTTTGAATAAAAGACGTGAATTTCGTTTTAATTTCATCTATTTCGGGCCCAACTTAACAGATTCATATTTGAGAAGAGATCACCTGTTCAAGTCTACTGTTAACCGTTATTGTCATATAGGAAGAAAATGAGTGACTACCGACAGCGAGGTTCTAGCGTGACACTCTGGACTTTTGAATATATGTTTTCCACCAGGTGTATAAATAGCGGCGTCAGGCTAATGACTGCAATGATTACTGAGTGACTATTGAGTGGAACTATCCAGTCGAATTAGTGTGAATTACTGTGCGTCGATGATTTGGGGTTTTGATTTAGGATTTACCGGACGTTAAGACGAGCCGCGCTACTAACAATGTATTCACTGAAATTATTAATTATCTTTTGATGACATTTACTTCTTTGTTCTTGTTAAGTATTTATTTGCGCTTGTAATTAAACTCTGATTTATCTTAACATTGAAGTCTTGAGTTATGACCACCGTACGTCACAAAATTATCTTCTTCTCCTATTCGCTCATATTAACATAACCCTCTATCTCGAGTGGACTCCGAACCTTGTATTAAAGTTAACCTTACTGTAAAATATGGCTGTGCTTGTTTAAGCGTATTGGATACAAGAACTAAGTCATCAGGAAAATCGTTGTCTTTAGTGGTTATTTCAGAAGGTGGACGAACAGCTGCGTACTGGATAATTGTGTCCCGAATAATTGTGAAGCAGACAATTGCCTCCCTAGATAAATGCGTCCCTAGATATTTGCGTACCTCTGATAATTTTTTGAAGTTACATTTTTTAAGAGTTGTTTAATGTGGAAATTTGCACACCAATACCTTTAATTACTCTAAACAAGCAGGAAGGTAGTTACCATAAATAATAATAAAAAAAAAAAAAAACAGAGAAAAATTTCTTTTTTTAAATCAAGAGAAAATTAAGCTAGCAGTTTCAATTCACTCCAGCATTGCGTACCACAAACATCCAAATAGATTCTGGATTTTATAGATTATACCCGAAAATCAAACACTGGTGGAAAAATATTTGTAGACGAGGAAAAATACAACACTACCACTATCATAAGAAAAACGCCGATGAAGCAAAAACATACTGGCGATGTGTAGAATGATCTTGCAACACTGTTAATCTGTCATTGCATTTGAAACAAAAATAAAGTAGTAATTTTTTATTTTATTTTATTCCCTTTATAAAAAATTATGATTACTACCTATGCTTTTTTCAAGATTTATGGTAACTGCCTTTAAAAGCTTCAAAAATTATCAGAGGTACCAAATTATCCGGGTTGGTATTTGTCTAGGGATGCAAATGTCCAGGGAAGCAATTGCCCCTGGACGCAAATGTCCAGTAGGTAACTGTCCTAGAACAATTTCAGAATATCGACAACTTCTTGCGTCATTTAGCTCGTTACATGGCTAGTCTTTAATGACAGATCTCACTGCGTTGTCAATATACAAGACAAATATAATATGACTTTATAGGAATTAAATTTAAAATGAATATCTAAACAGACTTACTGTATTGGCAGCCAGTTATATCCAAGTGTCGTCATAATGGATAATCCCGTTAAACTCGGAGAAGGAAATCTCTTCCATGTCATAATCCCACGAATCACGTTCTATAAAAAAAAAAGTAAAAATGATAGTAAAATGATGACGAAATTAGCAATTAACAACGATGCCTGATTGCTAATTTTATTGAGATTTAAAAAAAATAAACGTAGAGATACTGATAAAATGCATCTGATTATCACCCCTATTTATACGACAACTTTCTCTCTGTGCCATGGGCTTACAGCCATATCATCTTCCCGTACGATCACCAAAGTTAAGCAACATTGAACTTGGTCAGTACCTAGACGGGTGATCTCTTAGGAATACCAGGTGCTCAAAGTTTGGATGTGCGGGTGGTGTAATGGATAATGGCTTGGAATTGTTAATCGGAGAACCGAGTTGCAATTCCCGTTGAGTTTGTTATATACACTTACGAGCAAATATCCTTGGGAATGGTACGAATATACTTCTTTTCCCCCTGCTATGGGTTAATTAGTAAAACTTGTTTCTCTAAACTATTATTATCTACAAAGAAAAAATCTTACAATCTAAAAGTATTTTTTGGCTTTAAATATCCTGCAAAGGGTTGATAAGCCGTAAAAAACGAATCAATTAATCGATAAATCTTTTTGCGATATCCTTACAAAACCTAAAGGACGAACTTCTTATTGTTTTGCTATTCTCAGTAAAGCTCCTTCTTTTTAAGAGTCCTCTGTCACTTAATACATCTCTGCTTCTATTGCATTTGACGCGTGTCCAGTGAGTGTTAAATTTATTGCTGTGTATTTTATGATCGTTTTTCTTTCCTCAAAAATCAAACGGAATTTTTTTTTCAAGATATTTTTGATCGGTTTTATAAATTTCACATTAGGTGAAGAGTCGATCTCAAAAGTCATCGCGTACACGAGAGCGAGGCTGCAAATTACGTCATTTTGTTTCGCGATGTTTTTTTTTTTTTTGTTAATATTCAACAGTTTTACTATCCGTATCTTTGTTTACGTCTTTTCTCTTAACACCCCATACCCCACCCCCGTTATACTGTTTCCACCAATCCATTCTCCAGCTTCCATCAGCTGTAGCCTCCCCTCAGTCTTTTTATTCAAAGTGTCAGCAAAACCTTCAGTGACAATGGGGCGTCGCTAATTCGTCTTCCACTATTTTTCACACACTACGTGGCTCATGTAGATGGGTTGCTTTATCGTCATAGGCATGACGATAAACTACATCCGGCAGCTAAAACTCTGATCGGGAGGTATAGAGAACCTTGGAACTACTTCTTAATTGCTGTGGTTTCCAAGTCCACCCTGAACTGTTGTGGCTGCACCTGTTATGGGCAAATAGTTAACCCCAAAACTGGAGTCAAAACACGATGAAAGAATGAAAAATACATTTTATAGTAAAAATAGTAAAATACCATCAATAGATATTCACAGTAAAAAAATATTACCAGCAATACATTTTTGAAAAGAAAAAAAACTTACCAGCAATACATTTTTTGAAAAAATATTACTAATGTTAAATTTCGGGATTAAATGACCCATCAACCCAGGAGTTGATATGCCGCTAAACAAACAAATAAATAGGTTGTTTTAGACACATAACAATTGTAGACCATGAGAATAAGCAGTATAGTTAATGGTTTAGTGCAGACTTGAAGAGGTTGTTGTGCATGGATATGTAACATTGACTCCATTTGCAAAGTGAATGAATATGCGAAGACAAACATAAAAGAAGTTTATATAAAACACAAAAGTCTTTGTATAAAAACACTTGAATGTATATATATTTATATTTGGTACTGTTAATACAAAGTAGACATGTAGTTACTTACAATTGCTTGTGTACCAAAAGAACAATATGTCATTTTTGTACTTATCTCTGTGGATTGCACCCGAGCTCGAAAAACGTATATCCGCTTACCTTGCTGATCAGAGCTAAAAGAGTCTGTTTATATTACGCGCCTAACGATGTCTCGTGTAGTTCTCGTCAATTCACCTGACTGTTTTTTATTCTCGTGATTACCTATATGTAGATTTTTTTTTTTAGCCATTTGTGTCTGTAGGAAAGGGGTTGTGGGTTGAAGACAGCACATCACCGAAAAGGCCGTGTAAATGCCTTTGAACCTCTGTCGAGGCTAGGTAAAGAGTAATGGACACTCCAGCCCAGGTATGGCATCAAAACTTCCTACTTCGTCTGATCCGGCAATTGTAAAGAAGGAGTCTGATTATATTACGTCAGATCAGACCAAGATGGAATCTGACGATATTTTGTCCTTATGAAAGTTAAAGGATTACGTGTTTGTGTGTATTTTAGGTATGTGTGTGCTACATATGATTGTTCATCATATGTAACACACATACAAATTCTTGGTTTTCTATGATGGACTGTTTATTCTTTGGTATGGTGACTGTAGGAAAACAAGGTTCTCAATGCCTCTTGGCTGTGTCCACGTTTTTTTTTTTTTTGTTTGTTTGTTTTGCTCCATGAATTAGGATAAGTATAAGCATCATATTAATGGTCGAGCTCAAGCTAGCTTTGCGCAGAGTTGAAACAACCAAAGGAAAGTTTGTACTTACTTTATCACCGGAAGGTTTACACATGGTTATGGGATGTCTGTTTTCTCTTTCTTGGTTCAGAAGTTAGGTTAAGTAAGTATAAGCATTGTTACAATGGTCGTGCACAAGTCAACCTTGAGCTGAGTTGGAACAACCAAAGAGAAAGCGTGACTTACTTCATAGGTGAGGTTTTTGGGAGACACGTGCGAGTGCCATGCGTTAAAAAATGGGAAGAGAGTTAAGTCATCAGTGGACCGGGAAAGCTAACGTTCCTCAGTGGGAACTTCGGGTGTCTTTTCGCGGGATGGTCAGTTTTATGGATAACAATTATCTTTGTCTTGTCATCTTCGTCTAAAAAGGCAATTTATCTTCATTCCGTGACTTTCTTTCATTCTGAGCCTCTTGCTCAGTACTTTGAAGTTGACTTCTTTTACTGATACCCATACAGTTCAGGTTCACCTGTTTTCAATTTAACAACACCTTTGCTGACCTATATTGCTACAGTTGCTTGAGGTGAAATGATTAAAAATGATCAAATATTGATAAAGAAATTCTGCCTGAATTTTGGGGATGGGCAATTATCACTATTTACATTATTTACAGTCGGATTAATATCCCCATCTTCGTCTAGCCTGGGTTATTACAGTGTTGGTCCGCAAATTTAGTGATATACTAATTGTGAATTCAATACTAGGACAGTTAGTAATTACTGAGATGCAGTGGAGACAAGACGAGAAATAACTGAACGGCAAAAAAGAACAGGACAAGAAATAATTAGACATGGACAACAGAATGAGAACAATCTACGTCATAGATTAACTAAGAGGCTCCGTTTGCAATTCCCTGAAGGTTATACGACGAAAACCTGAAGAAGACAGAAGGAGGACAACGGTCGAAACGTTGTGAAAGTAATATCAAAGTTTAAGAAACTAACCTGTTGTAACAATAGCTTGTGGTGTTACGACGTTAACTCGATAAGTGCTAGACAATGCGGTATTAATTCGTTCCCCACCTAGAACAAGATGTGACACAAGGTCGATTTAATGTGGGGACCCGAGCGTGTACACCCGGGAAGGGACAAAAACTCCCCTCATCCCCCGCAACCGTCAGTTGCGCTGGCCTCGGTGCGAGCACCGAACTCTCCCTCTTGTGCAATGGAAGGGCGCGGCCTCGGGCAGCTGTTTCCCAGGGCTGGGCACCTCTTCAGTATAATTTTCTTCAGTTGCCCCTCTGTCCTCAGACAGAGAAGCCCCTGAGCGCACTCTGTCTAAGGACAGAGACGCAACTGAGAGATGATAAATAATGCGCGTACACCCCTCCAAGGAGGGGGGCACGACGCTCAAGTGCTAGACAATGCTTGGTTTACCACAAGGTCTGTCGTCTTTTATCCTTTCCTCAATCCCCTATACACAGTCTTTTCTCTCACTTTCACTCTCTGTAAGCCCCTGCGTATTAATGGTATTCCCACCTTGCTTGGGATGAAATGATTAAAAAAAAATGGAGTGCCCACTGAGAGCGAAACTTATGAACAATGAGTTGAGGTTTTTTTTTTATGATGACTGCCAAATATATCATGTTATAATGTTGGTATCAACTCGTAGTTTCGATTAGTTTGGATTAATAACACTCCAAAGGAAACCACTGGAATACAAGATTATGGAAAGAATTGTTTAATCCCGTGGATTAATATGACAATACTAACGAATATTGTATTCAGTACGACACTCTACTGCGCAGCTCTTTCAGGCCCCGCTTGCGTCTAGTTTCGTAGTCAGTGGAAGAATCCATGTTCAACACTTTAATGTAGCAAAGGTCAGTCGTCTTTCTACACAGCACTTTCATATATATATATATATATATATATATATATATACATCTAAATCCCATGTATATATATATATATATATATATATATATATATATATATATATAATAGACCAGTTAATGAAATTAGAAGAATATTATTAAAGTAAAAAAAACAAATATTTGTTAATATGTCTCCATTAAACTATTATCTCATTTTCAAGGTAACATATTAACAAATATTTACCTTGTTACTTTAATAATATAACATAATAAATAAAATATTAATTAATATTACAAATATAACATAAAATATTATAATTTACTTAATGATACAAATTAATAATTTAAGATATAGCATAACATAATAATTTCTATATAAACCATAAAAAAATTAAAAAATTAATTTAATTTCGAAGAAAAAATTTACAACTAGAAGAAAAATCTACAGCTGAAGAAAATGAAGGCGTAAACAAAAGCAAAAATTCATGAACGTGCGGGTGTAGAATTACGTTAAATTCATGAATAGAAACGTGTACAAAATGGAGTAAAAAACGGGTTGAAAAAGATGCGGAACAAATTGAAAAATTGGAAATATCATTTAAAACCAGAACCCCCTGAAGAAAGGAAATTTTACCAAAAAACTTCGAAGTCGGGGATAAATTGATATTTAAAAGTTAAGTAATCATTATATATATATATATATATATATATATATATATATATATATATATATAGTGGACTCTCCCGTCGTATTCGATGTATGAGGGTCAAGCAGATCAGTTCCTAGGAATCGACAGTCCAGACACCAGCACATATGATTTGATTATAGTGGCGATGGCTTTATGCAGAACCAACCATGCAAGTTTTGAATTCAGAGTTGTCCTTCTCCTAGACTAGTTGCCATCCAAGGCTATAGAACCCAGTCTTTTCTGCTATTTACCCATATCTGAAGGGAGAAGAAGAGGATTAATACCGTTTCCAAGGGGATTAGCACGTAAGTGAATATAATGGATTCGACTGGAACTCGATATATATATATATATATATATATATATATATATATATATATATGAAAAAAGACTTTTTTAAGATATGCTATATTCATGGTTAAAAGAAGGCAAAAAAGTAGACCTAGACAAGACAGTAAAGGAAAGCGAGAAAGAAAGACTAATTGTAAAAAGACAGAATCTATGACCATTAGTAATAACGAAAGTCCATCATACGATCTACGAATTGAAAACGTCAAAACCAATCAATTACAAAATTTAACAATATATTAATTAAAATATAGAAATGTTATAACAGATAACGGATTATGTGACACAGAACCCAGAATGCACATAGGAATAGCGAAAGATGCCTTCGAAATGCTAAGCAAAGTATTAAGAGTCAGGAAAATTTCGTTAGAAACAAAGAAGTGAAAGATGAACTTCCATATAATACCAATGTACTTATATGATAGGGAATTCTAAATAACTTCTTCACAAATAAAGAAGAAACTTGAGACAACTGAGATATGATTTTACAGGAAGATACTGAGAATACCATGGACGGGACATATGAACAAAGAGGAAGTTTTAAGGAAAATAGGAATAAAAATCACAGTTATACTTAGAATCTGAAAGGAACAGCTGAAATTTCTGAGACTTATGATAAGGAAAGAGGGATTGGAGAATATGATGCTCACTGGTTATACTGAAGGCAAGAGGTGCAGAAGGAAACAATGAGTAACCTACTTAATGGGATTGTGTAAATGGAAACATTGTCTTTTCTACAAATATTTTCATGGCAATTGTCCTTTCCACAATCCTCTCTATACTCAGTTTTTTTTCTCTCGTTTTCGCTCTCTGTACAAATGCTAGTGGCATTCCCACCTTGCTTGGGGTAAAATGACTTTTTCTAGAAAGTAATTTGATGAACATTTTTAGAGCTATAAAAGATAGGATGTTGTGGAGAGCCATGATCTTCAGCGCTCTGAAGAGATACTGCTCATAGAAGAAGAAGAAGAAGAAGAAGAGGAAGTTCCTATTCTCTTCATAAGTAACTCGTTTTTCATTTTCTATTGCAATTTTATTTTCATGAGAAACACATCTCTCTTGCTTTTTAAGTTTTGTTTTTTATCTGGAAGAATATTGTCCAGAATTCACTACTATATCGCTTTGCTTGGTGTGAAAGGATTTTTAAAAAAGTAAGTAAAGAGGCACGGTGGAGTAATGGATAGCGGCTTAGATTGAGGAATCGGAGAGCTGAGTTCGAATTCAAGCTGAATCCATTACATTGACTTACATGCTAATACCCTTGGGAAAGGCATGAATCCACTTCTTCTTCCCCCAGCTATGGGTAAGTAGCAGGAGAGACTGGGTTCTATAGCCTTGGATGGCAACTGGTCTACTGCAGAAAGAAATAGCAATCTACTGCAGGAAAAAATCTGCCTCGTCAGTCATTTATCAAAAGATACATGATCAGCTAAGCATGTGCCATGTGTGGTGCATAACTGACTGAAGTAATCCTAGATATAAAAAATAATTCCCTTGATTTATATTGATAATTTTAAATGTTATATGTTCACCTTCAACTTAATTATAAGACATGAATTCTGTTTCTCCTGATAAAATAAATCCCAACTATATCAAGTTACTGTTGTAGAGTAGTTTCACAGTGGAGGCTTGTATTTCACTAAGTCGGTCCTAAAATAGGTTCGATGTACAAAACGTTAGGAACTTGATATAATAGGTAATGATGCAGAGAAATCTAGTTGTGGTCGCTGATACTTTAATATCTGACTAACGGTCGTCTGACATCGACTGACTGACCACCTCACTGAGCGACTCGCGACTCCTACTACTCCTACTTATTATAGACGGGAGAGTCTATTAACAATAGAATAGGTGTGTTCCAGTATAACAGTTACTGGCAAGGCTTTGGTGATTTATTCTAGTTAAAGCCACTTGTAGAAGTCGGAATTGATGATTAAGTTAAAAATTCATTTTACTCTTTAGCTCTGGATACCTTTAAACACTAACGTCTATCATGGCTAAAGGTTTAATGAAAGCAAACTTCAAGAAAAGAAATAACAGAAGTTAATGTTTAAATAAAAAATGAAAGAATGAAGGGGAATGAATCCAATATGGAAGAAATACATTAGTTTTAACTTGGACACCAATTTTCAATAATACCGTGTCAGGAAAAACCGGTTCAAAATAGTTATTAGTTTAATTGGCAAGCATGGCCATCATAAAAATGACTTTGGTGTATAATTTTCAGTAGAAGCAATATAATTCTAATAATTATTTGTACATATCATTTTTTTGGCATTGCTCTTCTACAATATTTTGGCCTCTTATTTCTGTGGAGAAAAACAATCATTCTTTTTTTTTTTGTAATAGAAATGTATAGAAATGTCTGTAGAAAAGAAATCGATTTCTATTCACAGCTAATGTTTCATTGTTAGTCCTAAAAGATTAAATGCGTTATACATTTTTTTCACTGTCATTAATTTTCCTTATATATATATATATATAAATATATATATATATATATAGTACAGGTAATCTATCTGCTGGTATATAATCCGGGTAACAGAGCACATGTATTTTTTACAGCAAATATATATATATATATATATGCTTAAAAGAAAAAATTATAATATCATATGAGAAATTATGTAAAAAACTTAATCAAAGCACCTTGCCTGTCATATTTAATGAAGCTTGCATGAAAGAAGGATTGCTGCCTTAATACACAATATATATATATATATATATATATATATATATATATATATATATATATATATATATATATTTATTTAAAAAAATATGATTCCAACTCGCGACATAAGAGGTCTCATGTATCAAAACAAGAGCCGAAAACTTCAATATAATTATTTGAATTAAATTGAGTTAAAGTAAGCTCTGTTCCATCTTCAAGCGAAATTTTTTGGGGAATAACGTATTTCTGAAATTTACGTGTTTTAATAATTGAAATCAAAATTTCCATGGTAACAGCTATGGCGAATCGTTTAAATTGGGTAGGCGTGTGTTGGGTGTTAATAATAAGTATCAGTATAGAGTTACTTTCATAGATGTCAAGTCAGGGTAAGGTGGGGGTGTCTAAATTTGAAACGGAAGATGTTTTAGCCTACTCTGGTTTACGTGTCTATGGAGATTTATTTATTTTTTTATTTTATTTCTTTATGAAAGGGATTTGTGCATATAAAAAAAAAAACTGCCATAACATTTGTTTTTTGACGACTTCATAAAGGGTTATCTTTTTTTGTAGGTATTTTAAACTATTTATTTGGGCTATGAATTATAAAAGTTATTATATTTATGCTTTGTTTTTTAGCTAATTATTCAAACCATGAATTTGATGATGTCAACAAAAAACCGTTAACTCATGTCTAGTGTTTAATAGATTATTATTATTTAGAAACTTAATAATGTGCAGTTACTCATGGAGGCACAAAGGCATGGGTCATCAAAGTTTTACATGTTCTAGCCTTGTTTATAATTTTCCATTTTACTTTTGGTGTCCTATTTATTTCCTTCAGATGCCAAAATATTTATATATATATATATATATATATATATATATATATCAGGACTGGCGCATACTATACCCAAAGTGACTGATCAGGGAGGCAAAGTCCAATTTGGGGCCCCAGGCAGTACTTTGTGACCCTTGCTATATGACCAATATTTGCTTTTTTTCAACCTACATTTATATATGCCACAAATTAAATTAAGCACAACTGACTATTAAAGGAAGAAAGATTTTCATGGATTTTGACGTCATGCTGGAGTCTTTTTTTTTTCATCCAAATCCATGGAATTGTTTTGCTCCTGTTAATCTCAAAAAAACACTATATAAAATTCATTATTTTCTATCCCTAATGTTGAATATGTTACATTATCTCAAGTTAATGTTAAAAATTGCTGCAAAACATTATTGACTTATTTAAGATGAATGATTTAATATGACATGTCTCTAATCTGTATTTAGATACATTGTATTTATTTTCAATTGTTCTAGTTAAATTATTCACCTATATATTACATATGGTCCATTATTGTACATGATTAAGTTACAATAAAATTTGTATTTTATATGAATAATTCTTTATGAAAATTGAAATCTACTAGAGAGGGTTGCTCTGTATCATACATTCGTAGGTGGGGAAAATACACACACACACACACACACACACACACACACATATATATATATATATATATATATATATATATATATACTTTGTTATAGAATATTACATTAGAACATGTAAAAACCGCTACATAAATGCACTTATGTATTCATGCATATCATTGCATTTCTGACAATAGACAATAAAGAACAGTGGGAAAAAAATTCTGGCGATAGACTACCACCTGATGAAATGCAATGATATGCATTGAAATATGAGTGCCTTTATGTAGTGTTTTTTACACATGTTCTACTAATTATCCTATAATAAAGAATATTGCTCTACTATTGTATTGAGCATTATTTTTAAATTAATGTTGTGAACATTTGAATTTATATTTGATTCATTATCATTTCATTTTTATAAATGTGGGCACTGAGGTCAACACTTCGTGGCAACATTCTGTTTCAAGCTTGAATCTAATCTTCAGGCCATGTCTAGGTGGCATGAACATACTTTAGTCTTTACACAGTAATGGCAGCATACACAGTGAATTTAAGAAAAAATGTTGTTCTCCGCCATGATATAGCAAGGCCACATACAAGTTTAACACAGGAAAATAATTTTTGGAGATCACTTAGTCTGTTCTAACCCACCCACAATATTCACATGAACTTACAACAAGTGATTAAAATAATTTTCAATTGTTGCAAAACTCTTTGATGGGATAAGATTTCTCTAATGAAAACCAGATTTAAGAGTTCATCAAAAAACTTTTCAACTTTTACTCAAAGTTATCAAAGAGATTCCTGATAATTAGCAATGAGTTATTTCAAATAATTCGTCCAACTGAATAAAATATAATTGTACTTCATTCTTTAAAAAAGAAAAAAACAAAAAATATTTATAACTCTTAATATTTCTTAAAAAAGAAAAAAACAGAAAATATTTATAACTCTTAATATTTCTTTAAAAAGAAAAAAACAGAAAATATTTATAACCTCAAAATTATATTTTATTTGTTCTCACCCTCTACCAAATGGTTTACAATTGGAAGTAAATAATCAAATAACAAAAACGAAAATAAAATCAACTACATAACACATTTTGACCCTAGAAGAAACTTTGTCAGACTTCTTGTTCTAGTATTATTCCATGTTCACTACTGATTATAAGAACTAACATATCCCTTATGTTCTACCACTGCTGAGTATTTTTTTTATATTATGTTCACTCTACAAGATGCAAGGGGTTGCTTGGGAATGAAAGAGAATGAGAAGTCTTGCAATTGCTAAACCTCGACTCCTGTTTAAAAAACAGGATGAAACATGAACAGGATGATAGGTGAACATATCTACTCCTATTGAAAATAAATAAATAAAAGTTAAATTAAATTAAAAAAGATATAAGTAAAAGATTAAATTTTTTAAAAAATAGTCAATAAAATTTTAGAGGTTCCGTGGAGACATTAAAAGTGGAGAGTAAATTCGAAAGCATAATTGAAGTCTTAATGTTCAGGTTGAGACATTTAATTATCTAATCGTCATTCATTAATGAATTTCAACTGCTTATTGACATTTTAACATAATTTAAGTTTCATTATTTCCTAAAAATGGAAAAAAGATAGCAAGGGAAAACTAAATGTTAGTCTTATTTCCCAAAAGAAAGCATAGGTAGCCATATAGTTTAAATCCTAATAGTATATACTCCTGGGCTTATACTCCAAACTGTTAGAACAGTAAAATCAACTATCTGGCACAATTTTTTGATTCAGTTGATTAAGTACCATATGTGATAAACGTTTAGCGATTGATTCATGACTGATGAAGCAGAGATTTTCCTACAGTAGGTTGCCGTTTCTTTCTGTGGTAAACTGGTTGCCAATCAAGCCTATAGGACCCAGTCTGTTTTGCTATACTTCTTGATTACTAAAATCAAATATACTTGCAAACCTTTTCTTGAGGGTTTATCATCATTTTTTGATTCCTCAGTGTAGTATTGTATGTAAATAAGGCACTGCTATACAAGGAGTACACCACAGCGAATGCCAGTCGAGCTACCATCTGTTGACCTGACGTCTTTTCCAGAAAGTACTCTTTTTCATAACACTCAGTAATATCAAATTTATCATCATCATCAGTTAACATCATCATCAGTTATCATCATCATCAGTTATCATCATCATCATTGTCATCATCGTCATCATCATCATCATCATAGTCATTGTCATCATCATCATCATCATCATCATCGTCGTCGTCGTCGTTGTCATCATCATCATCATCATCATCACCAACAACAACAACAACACAATTATCACTCTTATTGATTTTAATTATAAAATCCCTACAGCCAATCTTACATTGTTTCTAATTATTTTCGTAATACATTTGCAAGATACATTTCATAATTGCAGCTAATGGGCTGGTTGTGTTACTTGCCTTTGCATAGAGGACGGCGGAATATTAATAAGTGGAAGGTTTTGATTCTTTAAACTTTTAAAAATGTTCAAGGCAGGTTATAATTAATTTAATCAACAACAACAATAGCTACAACAAAAAACAGATAAAACAAGTAAAATATCTATGAGTGGTGTGATGAAAAGTTCCCAGCCAGACCAAGAAGCCCTTTTGAAAAATTCTGACATGTAATCATTCAAGAGAATATTACTACTAATAAAACATACTACTACTAATAAAAAGTAAATGAAATTAAAATGAATAAATATTAGTCAAAAATTAACAATGGCTGACAATGTTTCCTCTAAGAATAAAATTCAAGACACTATTACTACTAATACTACAAGTGTAAAACATAAATGAAATTTAAATAAAATAAATACTAGTCAAAAATTAACAATGGCTGACAATGTTTCATTTAATAATAAAATTAAAACATAAATGAAATTTAAAAAAAAGAAATACTAGTCAAAAATATTACTAATAATAAAATTCAAGAAAATATTACTACTAATACTGCAAGTGTAAAACATAAATGAAATTTAAGTAAAAGTAATACTAGTCAAAAATTAACAATGGCCGACAATGTTTCCTCCAATAATGATAATAAAATACAAAATATTATTAGAAAAATCATGCTGATAAAAATTAGTCATATGCTATTTGAAATTTCTGAAACAAAAAATATAAAACGTTAAGGCTCATTCATTCCTGGGGAATATTGGTAAATCAATCAACTCTAATTATTAGCAATGTTCTCCTATAGAATTTCTGTTTATTCACACTTTCTGAATTCATCAAAGCAAAAAGTTTTGATTTGTAGGCGTAATACACTAAACTGACATTTATCTGTTAATAAGAGCAAAACCAGCAACCATATTTTACTAGTGTTCAGTCAAATAACTCTTGGTTCAATCACATTTTTAATACCAAAGAGAGAGATAGAATAGAGAGAGAGGATAGAGAGAAGAGATAGAGAGAGAGAGAAGAGAGGGATAGGGAGAATAGAGAGGGGCACAGGGAGAAGAAAGAGAGAGATAGAAGAGCCATAGAGGAATACAGAGAAGAGAGAGAAATAGAAGAAAGGGGATATAGAAAAGAGAGGGCGAGAGATAGAAAAGGGAGAGAGGGGGATATAGAGAAGAGGGAGAGCGATAGAAGAGAGACAGGGGATATAGAGATGAAAGAGAGGAATAGAGAGGAGAGAGAGATAGAAGAGAGAGTCGGGATAGAGAAAAGAGAGATATATAAAAGAGAGAGAAAGGGATAGAGAAAAGAGAGAGAGATAGAAGAGAGAGCAGAATAGAAAAGAGAGAGAGATAGAAGAGAGAGAAAGGATAGAGAAAAGAGAGAGAGATAGAAAAGAGAGAGAAAGGGATAGAGAAAAGAGAGAGAGAGATAGAAGATAGAGCAGAATAGAAAAGAGAGAGAGATAGAAGAGAGAGAGAAAGGGATAGAGAAAAGAGAGAGAGATAGAAGAGAGAGCAGAATAGAAAAGAGAGAGAGATAGAAGAGAGAGAAAGGGATAGAGAAAAGAGAGAGAGAGATAGAAGAGAGAGAGAAAGGGATAGAGAAAAGAGAGAGAGAGATAGAAAAGAGAGAGAAAGGGATAGAGAAAAGAGAGAGGGAGATAGAAGAGAGAGAATGATAGAGAGAAGAGAGAAAGGGATAGAAAAGAGAGAGAAACGGATAGAGAAAAGAGAGAGAGATAGAAAAGAGAGAAAGGGATAGAGAAAAGAGAGAGAGAGATAGAAAAGAGAGAGAAAGGGATAGAGAAAAGAGAGAGAGAGATAGAAAAGAGAGAGAAAGGGATAGAGAAAAGAGAGAGGGAGATAGAAGAGAGAGAATGATAGAGAGAAGAGAGAGAGGGATAGAAGGGAGAGGGGGGAGAGGGAGAAAGAGAGCTTTGTTAAGATAACTGGTAGGGAAATAGCAAGGATGAGGTCCGTGCTTTTTCTGATTACAAAACAAATTACAGGTGCTAAAGTGGGAATTACAGGTGCTAAAGTGGAAATTTGGTATGCATTCCCCTATTCCATTCTAAGAACTCTCCAGATTTCTAATTTTTTTACATGTAATGAGTTAGAACAAAAGTATTTTTTCAAGAAGCAGCATTTGAACATGTGATTTCTTTTCACACATAACTGAAATTTATGACATATACAGAGTTTCCCAAAATAATTGATATCATTTAAAATGTGAATATCTGAGTAACTACAAGTCACAGTCAAACAAAATTAAATAGGCTTCATGTTGAACAATGGAAGATTTATTTATCAAAATCTGAACAAGATATTCAGAGGGATGTAGATTTTATAACTGATTTCACAAAGCCTGACAAATGTTCAATATGCACACCACATCAAGTCAGTAGTCCAGCTCCTGCCAAACACGTTGTAGCATGTCTTGCATAACATTCTCCAGCACCTCAGTGATTCTCTGCTTAAGTTCCTCTAGGCTTGTAGGAAATGATGGGGTGGATAAAGGTCTGTCCTTTCATATAGCTCCATAGAAAAAAATCACAAGATCACAAGTCAGGTGAATGTGATAGCCGTTTCAACAGCACATTGTCATTATCACTGGTATACTTGTTCCATCTTCCTGGTAGATTCTCATTGAAATAAGTCCACACTGAAGCTTTTGACATGTTTCATGTCATAGGTGGTGAACATATTAAACATTTGTGAACCTTTGTGAAATCGGTTATAAAATCTACATCCCTTTGTATATCTTGTTCAAATAAATAAATCTTTTATTCTTCAACATGAAACCTATTTAATTTTGTTTGCCTGGGACATGCAGTTACTCAGATATTCACATTTTAAATTATGTCGATTTGGGGAGGACACCCTGTTGATTTTGACTTGGAATTTCGACTGCAGTCACTTTCTCACAGGCATGATGTGGCTTTCCTCTCTCTTTTCTCCAAATACTACCATGGCTACTGTTCTCCTGGGTGCCCCGACTACTTAAATTTAAGCATGCTACTAGACTGACATCTAGGGCCTACCCTTTTACCATTGAAATAGTTAAATGTAACTGCCACTTCTACTCCAACAGCTTCTTTTCTCGCACTTCTCGCCTGTGGAATTCCCTTCCGTTTACTTGCTTCCCTGATAACCACACTCTTCAAAAATGTAAATGCAATGTCAATCGCCATCTTCTGATGTCTTAAATCCTGTTCAACTTTTATCCTTTCCTCATTGACCATATACACAGTATTTCTCTCACCTTCATTCTATGTAACCCCCTGCAAACTAATGGTACACCCACCTTGCTTGTGGTGAAATGCTTTAAAAAATAGTTAACATTTCAACATATCTTACTATATAATTCCAGTGTAAGGTGCGAATTTTAATGTTTTTAACTTAAAAGGGAAAAATTGGAGGGAAACAAAATGCAATTAATGCTCTTTTATTCCCAGTACCATTTTATGGATATGGTATCATAGCTGAGAGTATTGTACATAAGTTGTTCATCAGTTTCAGAGATGGAAATTTAAATCTAAGAGAACGAGAACATTCCGGCAAATCATTGATTAAGACCATTCATTGATTATGACCAGTCATTGATTATGACAAAGATATTCTACATAACACATATGGACATCATAAGTGATTCAAAAACACATGTGGGTGCCTCACAGTTTAACAAAAAAAATTTAATGGACCTAGTTTTTATCTGCAATTCACTGCTCAAACACAACAAAAACAACCAATTTATTAAAAGAACGATCACAGGTGATGAAAAGTCAATTCTTTACAACAATATCAAGTTAAAAATGTCCTAGGAAAATGAAATGAGCCACTGATAAACACTCCAAAAGTGAAGAGTGGGATGCTGTGCATCTCGTGGAATTAAAAGTGTATTATGCATTACATGTTCCACCATAACAATCAAAGGCTTACAACCACATCATGTTGAAACACCAGTTTTTGTACAATGACCAAAGTTAAGCAATGTTGTGCTTGGTTAGTAACTAGATGGGTGACTGCTTGGGAATACCAGATACTGTAAGCTGAGTTGTACAGCTGGTGTAATGTATAATGACTCAAAATTGTTAAGCAGAAAGCCAAGTTCCAATTCCGGTTGGGTTCATTATATTCACTTATGCACAAATACACTTGGGGAAAGGTATGAATCCACCTCTTCTCTCCCCAGCTATGTGTTAATTAGTAAGATTTGTATCACTAAATCAATATTATCTCAAAAAAAATTCTTATAATCTAAAAATATTTTCTGGCTTTGCATAACCTGCAAAGGTTTGATAGAAAACAATCAATAATAAAAAAACGAAAAAACAATCAAACATTCAATTTAAACAGGTATAATTGGACTAATTAAAAGCAGCAATCAAAGAAAAGCATTTGGAATTGAAAAATTGGAAGGGAGTTGTTTTCCATCAGGACAATGTCGGACCTTGCAGAATTTGGCACTGTTTGGTTGTGATGTCCTGCTACATCCACTGTGTTCACCTGGCCATGCAACATCAGATTACCATCTGTTTCAGTGTCTACAAAATTCTCTTCACTTCTCTGGAAGCAGGGAAAAATTATTTATATTAATTCATCACCCAGAAAGCTGCCAAGTTCTTGGAGGACAAAATCATGAAGCTGTCACAAAGATAGCAAAGGTGGTTAGATGAAAAAAATGGTTCATATAGCACTGAATGTGCAAATATCTTAATCAGTCTATATCTGTCCTCAAGGACACATAGCCCAGTCAATGAAAGCGTTATTTGATTGACCCAAAAAGTGACTTGACCCAAAGAGTTGTGAGTTCAATACCTGGTAACAAAGAGTCACTAAAGGAAATTAAATGAAACTGAGATTTTCCAAAAAAAAAAAAAAGGCATCACACGTGAAATTAGAACAATCTCCCCCATAGACTAAATAAAGTGTTCAGTTTGAAATTCCAATGTATACCACATGAAGGCTGCTGGAGCGTATAACAGCCAAAATATTGTGAATATGGAAATAAAGATTAGAACAACAGTCTGAATGATGTAAATAAATTGTTATACTGGAACATACCTATTCTATTGTTAATAGACTCTCCCACAGATAATAAGTAGTAATAGTAGCAGTCGCCAGGGGGTTCAATGAGTTGAGTGAGTCAGTCGATGTCGGACATTGAAGTATCAACCAACACAACTAGATTGCTATTATTTACAAGTTCCTAACGTTTTGTACGTCGAACCCTTTTAGGACCGACTTAGTGAAGTACAAGCCTCCATTGTGAAAACTACTCGACAACACAAATATCTAAATATTGTCTTTGAATTTTTGCTTAAAAAAGTCAAGAGACTTTTGTTCTGAATCAATAATTTAACTCAATAAGAGAGCAAATCAAACAGAAGCAGTTGGGCTCTCTCTTTGTCACTGTAGGTTTTGTAAATAATTTTTGTAAATCAGACACTCCAAAAGAAGCAATTATGTATAAAGTCATTTCAACATGATAAAAAATAAATATTAAAAACAAGTAGACCCAGACAGATTTGGAAATAAAATCATGCAAAAAAAAAAGGTCTTCCTAATAATTATACTACAAAGAAATAAAAAATAAATTTGGAAATAAAAAAACCCTCCAAGTTGAAACCAAAATTATCAAACACAAAGGAAAGCAGGTTAGACATTAAAGAATTGATAGTCAAACTGTTTTCAAGCAGTTATTTGCATTTCTTTCATGCAATTCCATTAATGTTATGTCACCCAGATTTATTTTTGTCTTTTTTTAAAGTTTTTGGGATGTTTTTTTTTTTCCTCCAATCTCATAAGTTGATGGTAAACACGACCAGAATAAATACACCTCCGATTAAATGGAAAAAGACTTTTCAAAAAAAGCAAATCAAAGAGAGAATGATCAATACAGAGTAACAAGAAACAAATTCTGAATCAATTTCATACAAACTGAATAACAACATTATTTTTCCTTCCCTGACAAAGATTAGTTCCAATAATTATTAATTTAATTTCATAAAAGCTTCTATTATCCTGAATCTAATGGAGTTAAATTACGAAAATTTGTCTTCTTTTTAATGAAATGAAAACCTCGGCTCATTCGTTATGCCAATCAAAAAGAAAAAAAACATAGCATCTAATAAAGAAAAAAAATATACATTAAAACAGTTGCTACATATTAATTACATGAACAATAAAAAAAATATGTATGTGTTTGTGTGGCAATTTACTAAGCATATTTTAGATGTGTTACAAGGCAAAAAGTCTAGAGCACTCAAGATCAAACTCACTGTTCAGCTGTAACTGATCTAACGAGATGAGCTTGCAAACCCTTATACTACATCAAAGCATATGCATGTGTGTGTGTGTGTGCTGTATGTTCATGTGTGTGTGTGTATGTGTGTGTGTGCTGTGTATGTTCATGTGTGTGTGTGTGTGTGTGTGTGTGTGTGTGTGTGTGTGTGTGTGTGTGTGTGTGTGTGTGCTGTGTATGTGCATGTGTGTGTGTGCATATAAACAGTAAATATACAATATTGGGGAGCACAATAAAAAAATATAAAACCATGACTAAATGTTTCATACAGCAAGCAATATATATATATATGTATATCAGTGTGAATATAAACCATATATATATATATATATATATATATATATATATATATATATATATATATATATAGGATTAAGATAAGGAAATGTTTGTCACTTGTCTGACTGATGTTACCTTCAGCATCCTGACTCTAGAGTTTTGTAGGTGGACTTGTCTGTCTACTCTTCAGGGGATATCAACAATTTACTTAATTACTGCTTATATTTTTTTGATTTTATTCTTTTCATACACTTTACATTGGTGTAACTTTTTCATATTTTTGGGGTATGCATGTGCGTATATGCACATATATAAAATGCCACACAATGTATGCTAATGGTAATAAAACAATGTTCAATGTAAAATAATTGAGTTAAAATTTATACTAAGAATATAGATATACATTTGTTGCTCACTCTTTAGAGCAATTCAGAATTGCACCAAATGCTGAGAGTTTTTTTTTATGTTTGGGTTTTTAGTCAATTTTTTTCATTTGACATCACTGATTTTTATTTGTATCATTATGGAAATTAGTTTATAACTAATTTGAAATCAGTTTTAATTTTCATATATTGGAAAGTTTGCATATCCCACAATATTTCAGTACTAATTTAGTAGGAACAGATGTTAAGCTTAAAATTCAACCTGAAAATGTCATTTTAACAAAGAGTGAATGTTATTTAATCAGGCAAAGATGCATTCAAAATGCCATGATCTATGAATATAGTATAATTAATATATGATGGGGCAATTTCGCTTTTTGCCTGTGTTTATTAAATTGGAACTTAAACAATATAGAATATGCAAACATTTAAGTAAATACATAAATAAGTTAAAAGAAAAATTGTGTTGAAATTAGTTCAAACATAATTTCTATAATGAAGCATTTAAAAATTAGGTGTTCAACCATTTAATAAGAATCTCATTTAATCTGTTGCCTTTATATCAGCCATCATGAGTAACCAGAAAAAAATAATTTCATTTTAACAAAATCAATATGAGCGAGACAAAGAGTGATTCCCATTAAGTGAATGAATGGTTGATTTTTTTATTTTAATTGAATTCAAAACAAGCGAGGCAGTAAATCCACTAAGACACAAAGGGTTACTAGATGTGGAAAAATTAGAAAATAGAAACATTACCTAGGAGTGAGAACAATAGAAGAGTAATTAGGAAAACAGTAGATAACAATTGACGTTGCATTTAAATTTATAAAGATTAAAGTTGACAATAAAGTATGAAGCTGGAAGAGAGTTCCAAAATTGAGAACTGCTAGAAAAGTAACTATTAGTATACTACTTATATTTACATCTAGCCAAATGTAAATTGATGAGACATCATTGCCAGTCTAGTCCTACGCTTAAATTTATAAAGTCTAGGTACCATAGTGAAGAGCTCATCCAAACAATTAACATGAAAGCATTTATAGAAAAGGCAAAGAGAAGCAACTTTATGGCAATGGGAAAGTGACTGAAGCCAAGATGCCAGGTCAAGACCACTAAAATTGCTGATTCTTCTTTGAATTTTATCAAGAATCGCTAAATATATGGCAGGAGCATCAGGCTATATGTGGCAACAATATCCTAAACATGGATGAATATTAGACTTATAGATATGTATAAGTTCTGAAAAGAAAAACTAGCTAGCATGACACATACTTTATCTGTCTCATTATGAAAATTAGATTATAACTAATTTCAACACCGTTTTAATTTTTATATATTTATTTAAAGGTTTATATATGTCTATATCTCTGAGATGAGGTATTATGGTTACTTGAATTATTTACATTATTTGGACAGTCATCTTCATTTTTATTGCCACATTCTCAACGTTTTGGCCATTGTACGCTCTGGACTTCTTCAGGTAATTGGAATTATGAACAGAATCCTTTATTTTATCCAGATTGTTCTAGTTCTTGGAGAGTTGACTTAAAGGGAAATCACTGAGGCATGACACGTGGAACTAGAACAATCCACCCCTGGTGGAGGAAATAAACGGTTTTGTTTGATATTCCAATCACCTGAAGAAGACTGGAGAATACAACAAGCAAAACATTGTGAATATGGCAATGAATATGAAGATAACAGTCCGAATAATGTAAATAATTAAAGGTTTATGTATCGTATATTATTTTCAATTTTAATTTCAACACGGTTTTCATTTTTGTATATTTTATATAAAGGTTTATGTATCCCACTTCACAAGAACATGTATTAAGCTTAAATTTCAACCTGGAAAATGCCTTTTTAATAAAGAGTGAATGATATTTACTCA
>CAHIKZ030005540.1:1355000-1370000 GCA_903632075.3 Acanthosepion pharaonis
TATGAGACATAAACATAAAAACTGAAGTGAAAGACACTCATACATCAAAAAAATGGGAGAGTCCATCATTAATATATATATATATATATATATATATGTTGGGATTAAATATGAATTGGAACCCATCAGAATGATAAGATAAAGAACAAACAGGAAATGTTCATCAATCTGATATATTTCTCTTTTATTAAAGCTTCATCAGAGAATAAGATATAGAGAAAAAGGAGAAAGAAATTCTGGTATTTTTACTTTTGTGTTATTTGATGTGCATTAGTCAATCATGTTATGCAAATGTTAAGCACTTGAATCTATCTTAGTTACATGTACTTTCTTACATTTAAGAATATGGTCATCTCAAAATCGAGCAGATAGTTATCATATATATATATATATATATATATATATATATATATATATATATATATATATATGTGTATGTATATTTAAAAAACTGATGATGGAACCACAGACAACTTGCCAAAACCTAAAACTTTTATCCAGATAATGCCTCAAATAAAAACAGGCCTAAAGGAAAACTTACCTACATAGTAAAGTGCTCAAAGCCTAGATTGCCTAGACCAAGGAAAAAACACTTAACAACATTAAATCCTATCAAAGAATGGCTCCCATCATAACCCAAGTTTCATGTTCATGCAATCTTCAAACGACTTCACTAGAAATGAAAGAAGGGTAGGGTGACCTTTATATAAGCCATGAATCACTCTAAAGTATCAGGGGAAAAAATAAAGCATAAAAAAATAATTTCATTAAAAATAATTTCATTAAAAAAACCCATGGATAATCACACCTTCTCAGGGGAAAAAGAAAATAGACAACGACAAAACTCTGTGAGTGGGCTAAACTACTAATTATCATACTAAAAAAAAATTACACCGATAAACCAATATATAGGTTGCGTAATAAAACAGATAAGGATGTTATAAGGACATAAGCTTGAAGTAAAATATTATAAATATATAAACAAATCCTATATAAAAATTATAAATAAACAATACTTAAATATTACTACCTTTCTATGATTTTTCAGGCATATATATATATATATATATATATATATATATATAAAGTCTGTCTGTTTGTTTGTTTGTTATCAAACTACTCCCAAAATTTTAGAGATAGACCCCCATAACTATATATATTCTAAAACTAAATTACCCAGGGTACTTGGATAAGTATATTTCATTTTGATCAAAGGAGTCTCTGGGAGCACAACCCCACCCCACTTAATTTTTTTCTTTTTGGTTTAAATTAGATTTAAATTTGAACAAGAGAATGACTCCTATCTAAAATATAGAAGGAGAAAGCCAGAAGATAGAGGTCACATCGGCAAGCTCAAAATGAGACAATATAGATGTCAAGCTTAGCAAAAAATCAACAATCAGTGGGCATTGCTTTACAATATATATTTGTTGTGACAATTCAACTGTCATATCAATGTTGAAATCTGCTCATGAATTGAAATGTGAACTCCATCAGAACATGGAGGTCACATCAGTAAAATCATTGAGTAATAATGAAATGCATCATTTTTCTCCAAAATTATAACAATGATTTAATATCAATAATCATTTTCTTAAAAAAAAAATGTGTGACATGCAGCAAGATATGAGTAATTCTATATATATATATATATATATATATATATATATATAATTGACTATGTGGGTGTGTGTCTGTGTGTTTGCAAACTACTCGAGAACCATAAGGCATATTTCCACCAAATTTGAAACATAGATTGTACTCGATACTGGATATGTCTGGGCAAAACATTTAGTCATTTTGCAAATATCAATAACCAATAATCGATAAATATAATGTTTAAATGGGAATTTCCATTAGTTTGGTTGTTTTTAAACTTTCAGACTTGAAATCTAAACCCTAAGGAAAACGAAACTTGATAAGTGTATGCAACTTACTGTCACGCTTATTATACGCTATATTGATTTTCATTTCTCTCGACCAAAGGGACCCAAAAAAATTCAAATTGCTTCGATTTTGATGAAATTTTGCATGTTTGTTATGCTCTTACAATGAGATAGAAGTTGGTTGTCAGATTTTTAAAAAACATGAGGGGGCCCCAGAATGACCCTATAAATCCCTTGATGCCTCAATTGCTTTTCAAGTGTAATTTGTAGCAGTATTCTCAATTTCAACGAAAATTTCAGTACATATAGAGATTATATCGACTAACTGAAGTAGTCACTTGGAATTTAGTGAAAATCAACATTGGGACCCCCACAAGTTAGGGGACCAGCAGGGAACTCCGAAATTTTCTATTAAGTCTACAGCCTTGGCCATAAAGTCGATTAAATAGAAAACTTAAAAAAGATGTGCATTATTATTTCAATTACTATTAGTCTTAACCTATCTTTTGGCTTGAAATTTGGGACCCCTAGGGTGAACCAAAGGAACCCCAAAATTTTCGAATTGCTTCAATTTTGACGGAACTTTACACGTATGTTACAATCTTAAAATGAATCAAAAAAGATATCAGATTTTGAAAACTACATAAGGGACGCCCAAGATGACCCATGAACACCTTGCTGCCCCATTAGTCTTTCAATTGTAGTGGTTAGAAGCATTCTGATGAAAATTTGCACATAATTTGTGTTTAGATCAATCAACTCAAAATCAAATCTGACACCCCATGTGTCATAAATACATTATGAAAAATATCAGTTTTTTCCCATGGTTTTCCCGTTTTGGTACTGAAATAGTTTAGTTTGCATCAAAAAAAACATCACCTGTGCACAACTTTTGTAATATTTCAGGTTATAGATCTATAATTATTAATTGGAGTGGCTCTTAAGCCTTAAATTTAGTGAATGTTAGCATTAAAAAAAGCTTTAACAAAGATCTTTTATGCACACCTGTTGCAATATTTTATAGTATAAATCTATGTCTAGTCACTTGAAGTAGAAAAGCATGACCCAAAGTCAGCTTTGTTCAGAATATGTGAAAAGGTTCATATTGAGGGTGATTCATTGTGTAGTTTTTCAGATGAGCAACATCTTGTTCATAAGCTAAAAGCAATTCTCATGTGGAAAATAAACTGACCACGTTATTCACATTCGGGAACATATCTGGTCTTCATTCTTAAAAAGAGTACAGTAAACTGTATTATTTGCTGAAATTCATGGCAATTAAATATGCATGTCAAGTGGGAATTGTGTGAAAAGGGGAAAAATAGAAAATTGTTTTTTTTATTTTATTTTTGTAAATTAAGAAACAGAGACTTTCTGTTGATCTTGTATTCCTTACATTGTTTATTCAAATGAACAACATTTGACCCATCCTAGTTATGATGATAAACTACATTCGGCATCCTGGGTAAGACAATAAACCACATCCGTTTCTATTATTTGGTACAGTTATTTGTTTGTGATTCTGTAGCACCAGTTCAGGATGATCTTTGCCAAGACCATCAGGCTTTTCTTGCTCAAAGCCATTTTTCACCATTGACCTTAGAAAGCAGTTTTATACAGCTGACATTTTAGATATTTTGGAATAGGTTTGACACCATGCATGGCATCCATGTGAAAGTCTTGATCTGATGAGGCTACTGAAGAATATGACTCTAGTTTTCAGGTTGATATTTTGGTTTCATAGAAATTTGCTGTGTTGAGCAAAAGTACCTCCAGTGCAGCCTATTCTGTGTTCAATTTCTTTTTTTCCTTTTTTATCTTAATTTGTTGCAGCTGACCCCAGACACTGACGTATCTGAAATGTTTAGTTTTTTTTTTTTTTTTGAGGCGGTTTTTAGGAGCATGGAACCACATCTTAATTGCTGGTGCTCCCAGGTTTGTTCTGATCTGGAATGGTAGCACCTGTTAGGGTCCCAGCTATGGGCAAATAGCTAACCCCACAAACCCATCCACATCCTGGGGACAAAACACTATGAATGTGTAAAAATAGGTTTTAATACCAGCAATAAATTTTTTGAGGAAAAATTATTACCAGCAATATATTGTTGAAGAAAAAATATTACCAGAAATATATTGTTGAAGAAAAAATATTACCAGCAATACATTTTTGTAAATAATTATTACCAGCAATACATTATTACCAGCAATACATTTTTGAAGAAAAAAAAATATTACCAGCTGTTATATAGGAATAAAGTGTTATCACCGACACTTGAGTTTGAACATAGATCGCCACTGAACAAATACAGGCGATCCCATTATTGAATTAAGTGGATCACATGACCATAGAGGAAATGCATATATAGGAAGTTGTGTGACATCTAGATTGATCGCCATTTCTACTCTATCCTCTATTACTATATGGATCGCTATTCTCTACTCTATTCACTATACTATTTCGCTATTCAGATCACTATATGGTTTACTATTCGAGTGAGTACTATTAGTGTGAATGTTATTCGAAGGCGCCTGACACCAGTATTGTTCAACGGCGTTACTATAGTTGTATCTGCGATTACAAAGTCTCTACTACAACGAGCATTATGAAAGTGACAACGAGTATTCCTTGACATTACAAAAGTGTCAAACAAGTTTTCACAAAACCATCAATATATTTTTGTAAATAATTATTACCAGCAACACATTTTTAATAGATTTTTAAGGAAAAAAATATTACCAGCAATACATTTTTGGTAAAAATATTACCAGCAATAACAATCTTGTCGGCATTAAATAACCCATCAAGGTTGATATGCTGTAAAACAAACCAAACCAAACCAAACAACATTTGACTCTTTTCGTTTTACTTTCATTTTTGATTGTTTGTTTATGCCTAGTGGTGGTGGTAGTAGTAGTAGTAGTAGTAGTAGTAGTAGAGTTAATAGTCCTAAATGATGCAAATTTCTTGGATAAAGTATTGTCAATATTATTTTTCTTTGGTTTTGCTTTTGTTGCTTTTATAACAAAAAATTATCTCAGGTCATAATTTAATTTTAATTTTTACATTTTCCCACTTCAAAGTTTATTTTTTATTTTCAATTCATACTGCATGCTTTATGGCAAGGCAAGAAAAGCAAAAATAACAAAAGTGTTTTTTGTAATAAAAGCAATAAAATAATATATAAAAAAGAGAATTAGAGAAATTAACAATGATGACAATGCTTCATCTATGATTCAAACAATTTAAAACAATTATGTCTACTACCATTCAAACAATAAAACTCAGATGACAAAAGCTTATTAGAAATAAATAATACAGAAAATATTTAATCAAAGAGATGAAAACAACTTAATACTATTATATCTACTGGTATTAGTAGAATAAATACATTCCATGACAAGGATTAGATAAAAATTAGACAAAATTAGATAAATAAGAAGAATATGCAATATTATTGGTCCTGATCTGGCATCATGACTTCAATCATTTTCCCACTGCTTAATTGTAGTTTCTCTGTGCCTTTTCTATAAATAGTTTACAAATTTAAGCACTGTACGAGATTGGTGGCAAGATCTCATTTTACAGTTGAAATGGCTAAGATGTAACTGTAAGTTCTATGCTAACAGTTTCTTTTATCACACCTCTAACTTGTGTCTAACTCTCTTCTGGTTTATTGCTTCCCAGTCAACACTGATCTTTAAATATTTAAAGGCAAAGTCAATTGTTATTGTTATATTTCGTGCTAATAGGAATATATACCTGAAAACCAAGGTGGATAAAATAAGTAAAGGTTTATTGTAAAAACCAATACAATAAGAATAAAGGTAACAGTTATGCACAAGGTCATTGCAAGTCAATCCAGTAGTGAGTGCTACTATTGGAAAGTCAGTAGTTCTTGCATAAGTCAGAGTTGTACTCAACAGATCCCAGCTAGTCGGTATTTACTAGCCACGAGTAGATGTAGCACAAGGCCAAATTTAATATGAGTCTTCCGAGCCAATAGGCTCGGCCAAAAAGTTCCTGTAGAACCCGCATAAACAGGATCGGGTTGTCAACCTCCCCAAACAAGAGTCTGGCCTTCGGCAGAGCCTCATCTGGGTTCCTCTATACCCAATGGCAGAGAGTTCGACCATCTAGCTGGAACAGGTTGCAACTAGTATATTTAGATACCCCCCCACCAGGTTTGCATGTGGCACAAGGCCAGTTTAACGTGGGTTTTCTGAGCCCATAGGCTTAGCCAAAAATATTCCCTTTTGAACCCACATAAACAGGTTCAGGGGCAGTCTACCTCCCCGAACAAGACTCTGCCCTTCGGTGGAGCCTTGTCCGTGTTCCTCTCTGCCCGAAGGCAGAGAGTTCGACTGTTTAGCTGGAACAGGTTTCAGCTAGTATATTTAGCTACCCATCTACAAGGGTTGCATGTGGCACAAGGCTGGTTTAGTGTGGGTTCTCCAAGCCTGTAGGCTAAGCCAAAATTATTCCCTTTTGAACCCGTATAAATGGGTTCAGGGGCAGTCTACCGAACGAGAACGGCGGAGCCCAAAGGCAGAGAGTTCAACTGTGTAGCTGGAACAGGTTGCACCTAGTTTCTGTAGCCCATTGACTTACATATACTTATAGGCAGTTACTACCTATGGTGTAGTCACTCATAGGGGTGACAGGTTATTCCATTACATCAGTTAACTTCTATCTTTTTAATTCCTGTTCTTTTATACTTCTCTCTCCTTAATTGTGATTTTTTTCTCATATTCTCTCACACTCAGTAACCCTGCATTCTATTTTTTTATGGTCTTGCTTGGTGATAAATGATTAAAAAAATAAAAATCATACACTTAAAATTCACTAATAAACCCAGTTTTTAATACACACTTAAATTATATTCAGAAAACCTACACTTAAAGAAGATAAAACACAAATATTTTCTAATCTTATATCTTCACTTCATTTATCATACAATTAAATAATAAGCCCAATGTTTAATACAACATGAATTGTATTAATATTTCAAACATAATCTTTTTCATGTGATTTGTCCATTCAGGGGGTGGCCAATCATGACTCTCCACAATTTCACATCCATTGTAGCTTGAAGCAATGTGTGTCCCTTTACTCTCACTCCTAATTTCTGTTTTCTCATCCATTTAGACAAGCTTGTTGGTAGATTAGTAAACTTTCCTTCTGCTCCACCTGTATGTGCTGTGCATGCTAAATTCTCCAAGCCTTCTTTCCTCATAATGGTTCCTAGAAAGCATATCTCAAGCATCTATCATATTTATCATGCAATTAAATGATAAACCCAATTTTTAATACATACTTGAATTGTAGTAATATTTCAACTATAATCTTTTTTTAGGTACTTTGTCTCATCAGTATGTAACCAATCATGACTCTCCACAATTTCCCATCCATTGTAACATGAAACAACATTTGTTCACTTACACTCATTCCCAGTATCTGTTCTCTCATCCATTTACACACACTTCTTGATAGATTAGTAAAGTTTCCCTCTGCCCCTCTTAGATTCTGTATGTGCTGTGCATGTTAAATTCTCCAAGACTTCTTTCCTCATAATGGTTCCCAGAAACATCACTGTCTCTTTGTTGCTCACATGATCAGTTCATGGTATTCTCAGGCTACTTAAAATTAAGATTGCTGCTACTGGGGTGGCTAGCCAATCCCTGTTGCAAATGCCTGCTCAGGCACATTTATATTTATTCAACATCCACAGAGCCCACCTGTGATCTATACTACAACTCTGTTTAATTATAATTTCTGGGAGAAAATGCATTATCTAGCATGATCAACAGCTTTAACAGCATCCATCTTTAGAGCAATATCTATCATTTAAAGTTTATAAGGATGCTTCTTTATCTATAAAGATTTTCTCAAACACTCACTGTCACAGAGAAGGATAGATATAGCTGAGCATTTTATATCATTCTTTTCTTTTATTCTAACTTAAATTTTTCCTAGCTCTTAATACTTTAATTAGTTTCTGGAAGGCATCTTTTGATAAATCTTCTGTGCCTTCAGATTTCTGTGTTATATTTTCTGTTATCTGTTAAATTTCTGTACTTGCTAGCTTTTGGTGTCTCCAATTCATACTTGGAGTATCTTGCCTGCTGGAAAAAAAACAACACTGATTCATTTTTTTTAACGTCAATAGTCTTTTCTTCTTGCTTTCCTCAGCTACATTGTACAGTTGATTGTACAGTTTTCCTTCTATGTCTGCCATAATTCACATAAATATTACTGATTGTTTAACACTTTCTTCCTGAAGATGACTGTACCCAGTAAATTACTACCCATAAAAGCAGACCCATTTTCTAAGGTGGCTAATCAATCCCTGTAGCAGATGCCTGCTCAATCACATCCATGTTTGTTCAACACCCACAGATCCCACCTGTGGTTTATTTCACAACTAAGCTTCGTTTACAGTTTCTGGGAGATAATGCAGCATCTGGCATGATCAACAGTTTGAACAAGGCTGAAACAATCGGTCACAATGATTTGCGATTTCATGCTAGCAGAACCATTGACAAGCAATTCTGTTTACCCAATTTCATTCACAAGGCTTGGGTCAACCAGTGGTATAGTTTTTAGGTATTTTTCAAAGGTGCCGCATGCCAGGATTGCCTCCCCAGGTTGATAACATCAACAAGTAAACTTCTTAAAAAATGATATTTGAACGTAGGTCTCCTGGTTAGAAAGCAAATGTTCTAACCACTTAGCCACACAACCATTATTCCTGCCCATAAACACTTGATAATTGACTTTCCATGCTAAAACCAATCAGGCTGGAAATAATACAGTCACAAATGAAATCACTTAAAACAATAAACCTACTTTTGCATTAAGCCTGTCCCAGCAAGAAATTCACTTAATGAATAAAGAGTTGTAAGGTTCGATAAAGCTGCCAATTATCTTTAGGTTTGACTGTTGAAATAAAATCTGTCAAAAGACCTTCTTCACATTCTCTTTAGCGCCACTGGACTCCCTTGCGGTGTTTTGAGACATAACCTCAGTATTGCTAGATGTTGCTATTGTGGTTTCTATAGCAAGTAGATTTTTTTACAGGGTGGAGTTGCTAACCTCACACCCAACTGGTTTTGAATTCAGAATTCTTCATTTTTTTTAAGCATTTCCCCTCAAGAAAGGTGGAAGTGCAACAGGTCTACAGAAAGTAAAAGTAAGGGAAAAGCCTGGATATGGGGGGGGGGCATTGAGAAAAGGATAAAAAGAAGAACGGGGATGAAGGTATCAGAAGATGTCAATTGACATTACATTTAAACTTTTGAAGATTATAGTTATCAGGGAAGCAAGTAAGAGGAAGGGAAAGAAGAAGCCATTGGAGTAAAAGAGGTTGTACTTAGATTTAACTGTTTCAATAGTAAAAGGGTGAGACCAAGATGCCAACCAAGTTGCACACTTAAATTCATGCAGTAAGGGCACCAGTGAAAATAGCTTGTCAGAGCAGATGCCATGAAAATATTTATATAAAAGACAGATGGAAGCCACATTATATCATTGAGAAAGTGACTAGGGGTCGAGACCTCAAGTCAGGACGAATCACATTGCATATCCATCTTTGGATTTTGTTGAGAACCTTGAGATGAACAGTGAGGGCACCAGACCATATATGGCAACAGTATTCCATGCATGGATGAATAGTAGATTTGTAGATGTAAAGGATGGTCTGATGAGAAAAACCTTCTGGAGCAACCCAGAAAACCTAGACTGGTTTCTTGCCAAGGTCAAAGAGCCGAGTCTGCCTTACTCTTTAACCTATAACTGGAAGAAGTGATGGATTCATAACTTCCCCAAGGATATTTTTGCAAAAATGAATACAACAAGCCTAACTAGAATTTGAACTTGGCACATCCATTCTATTTTCTTTAATGATAAGCTTTACTGTAGTGAAAGAGATAATCATTTACCCCGAAAAAAGTTTGTGTTCTGTGTGCGATCTGCCGAAGAAAAATTACAAAAAGTATTTAGCAAAAATCTACTTCAATGACTAGGATCTATGCTAATGTTCTCCCCTCCCCTGAATGGCATGATCAATCAGAAAAATCTCTTGATGAATCAAAGCCGTTGTATTTCGCTTATAAAGGCAGAAGATTTTCTGAGCTGCTGGGGAACATGCATTTTTGCTCGTGAGAAGGTTGGACGTGTGATACCATTTTGTCGTTTCTACTTTGCTTGTTGGACTGTTACGATGGACTATCATTTGAACTGCGATTTGGCTACAAGTGCTGCAGTCGAGAAACAGAAGAAATCTATTGCAGTTGCTACTATCAGTTGACTGTCTTTTCTTTTCTTTACTACAACATTTACACTATAAACCCACATTCTCACAAGAAAAACAGCAAATGTCCAATTACCCAATCATTAGTTTTCACAGAACACTATAGAATTTCATATATCTATACCTTAAGATGATAAAATGAACTTCTAAAGAAACTCACAATTAATATACCACCAAATTCATGAACCAATTCATTAATCCTCTGGGATAATCATGAAGTTAGGACTTATAGCCTTAAACCTATTTTCTATTTGCTTATTCTGCTGTTCCAGCCATGCTGTCAAGCTTGAATCCTTCCACTGCTACTTCTCTTTCTTACAATGAGTTCACTGTTATTACCAGTGATAGCAAACATATACATGGAATACTTCAAGAACATAATAATCAAATCATTGGGATAATAATAATAAAGATGAGAACATAAGCCCATCTACAAATGATGCAAATAATAAATCTTTTTAAACAAGTGTAAAATTGTTCGCACCAAACATCAAAGAGGAGATTGGCATCACCGTGTAAGAATGGTGGCCAGAGAAATAATTTCTTATAATCAATCGAAACTTAGAAAGTGAATCTTCTTTTTTTGACTGTTGTAACAGTTTTTTTTTCTGCTTGCTAAAATATTGGAAATCTTTAATTGGATTAAGATTTTGTGATTAAGTCAGTTAGGCATCCAATTTTGCTTTGAGCATTTTGAAAGGGCTGGGTGATGATATTTTATTGTCTGTTGTGATGCTACCCTCTCAATAGTCGCTCTCATAATTTGATTGCCAGCTATGAGTCAAATAATATAACTTGTAACAGAAAATTATTATTAACTTAAAAAAAAATTCTTACAATCTAAAAATATGCTTCGGCTTTAAAAAAAACCTTCAGAGTCACCTTCAGCGGCAGGATAAATGAAGTCACAGAGTGATAAAAGTTTAAAGGCCAGCAGTCTAATCTTTTCCTGATTTAGAGTTTGCCTAACAGTAAACCTCAACAATGAGAATTTAAAGAAAGAAAATGGTAGCATTTTTTATTTCTTCATTTTTTGATTCTTTTAAATCAAGAAAAAAGGAAAATAATTAGTGAAAATGGATTTTCTTACTGTCTTTAAAAACTAACACATAATCCAAAACTAATAAGATTACTGCCATTACTATATATTTAGCAGTAACTTTAAACAATGAAAACTGTCTAGGGATGTTTCGGTGAGAGGTGACTTAACAACAATGAAAGAGAATAACTGAAATGAAGAGTTGATAAGCTGTAAAAAAACAAATAAAAAAAACAATTTGATGCATCATTAAGTTCCTTAAATTAAAACCAACTAATTGTCAAAAGAATAAAAAGAGAATCATTACCCCCTAAGAACTGTGGAGGTTATGGCTCATAATTTATCACAAAGGAAGATATGAAAATTATTGAATATTTATCATATTTAGGTTTAACAGAATACCTAATGCAGAATTATTGTATTTATAATTATATTTTTACTAAAGTTCATTCAAATAAAAGGCCCAAGTGCCACTCATTCCCAGTCTAGCCTGCTTCGTTCTTAACTCTTTCTAAGACTACTATTTGGCCTTGCATCAAATACTGCTGCCACATCAGGCCTTCGGCTTCTACTGTGTATCTAGAGATTCTTGACAGAATCCAAAGAACAATCTACAATACTAACAGTCATGACCTGGCAACAATAATGTAGCTTCCCTGGGCCTTTTCTATAAACACTTTTATGGTAATTGCTCTAATGAGCTTTTCTCTCCATTCTGTTCCATCCATGAATTATAGTGTTATTATATCACAGATATAACAGAGGAAATAAAATGGGAGAATGAACCTTTCTTCCAAGTCTCTCACTGTTATAATGTGATGGATTTTTATTTATTGGTCTGACAGATTTTATCACTTAAACATTATATTGATGGACACCCATATTTTAGAAGATGCTTCATTTATTTATTAAACAATATATTTATTTCATTTTGTGAAGATCAAAGTTGACTAGGAAGCAAGAAGACAGAAGAAAGTTCCACAAGCAAGAAGTGCAATAGAAAAAACTATTAACATACAACTTACAGTTACATCTACCTATTTCTAATGATGTAAAATGATGAGATCTTGTTGCCAGTCTTGTACTGTGCTTAAATTCATAAAGTTTAGGTACCATAATAAAAAAAAGTTCATCAGAACAATTAGCATGAAAGTATTTATAGAAAGACACAGAGAAACTATGTTATGGTGTTGAGGAAGTAACTGAAGGTGAGATGTCAGGTCAAGCCCAATAACAATGCAGATTCTTCTTTGGATTCTATCAAGAATCTCTAAATATATAGCAGAAGCAGCAGACCAGATATGGTAGTAATATTCAAAGCAAGGACAAATGATAGACTTATAAATATCTAAGATAGATTTTGGTGAGAAAAATTGTCTAGCTTGACACAGGGAACCAACTTTCATAGAAGCACACCTAGCAACAGATTCAATATAATCTTTCCACTTCATCAACATGTCACTGTGACTTAGCTATTCTGTGTTGAATTTTCGAAATGTTTGCTGTTGCTTTGATGTCATCTGGTCTTGGGTGTTCATCTTCCCACTTGAAATCATGCAGATCAAAACCAAATGAAAAACGAAATAATGGATATTACTGAGTTAAGGATAATTAATTTACATACACTGAAGAGCATCCATTATTTCCTTCTTTTTTTTTTCATTTCTGAGGCAGCGGAAAGGGAGCAGAATGGGCAAATGTATTTTCTTGGTTCGAGGAGCAGCTTTTGATAATATATTCAATAAATGAGTAAATAAAGATAAACAAAGAGGAAAAATTAAAATCTGAAATGCAAAGATTTAATGAAACATTTGATCATTGAAGGGAATCAGCTGTTGCCCATCAGTTTCACAGTTTCAACAGAAAAATTGTTATTTGTACAAACATAGCACCACGGCACTGCTCATCATACACTGTCACCCCTATGGAACAGTCGACATTAATGGCTTAATGAATTCTATTCGTGAAACAAAACAAAAAAAAAATTAAATTCTCTAGAATCTTGCAAAAGGCCACCTAGAGTTGATCTTTTCTGGAAAAGGGAAAATGCTCTTGCTGAATTTATTAATGTGTCTGAGAGATTGTGGAAAATAATAAAGTGGACATCAAAAATGTACAATTGGCATTTTACTATTACTTCTGATGTAATGGAATAACCTACACCCCCATGAGTGACTACACAAAAGGTAGTAACTACCTATAAGTATCTGTAAGTCAACAGACTACAGAGTCTAGCTGGAATCTTTGCTAGCTGTGTTGCTGAACTCTCTGCCTTCAGACAGAGAGGAACCCGGACAAGGCTATGATGAAGGGCAGAGTCTCATCTACAGAGGTAGACAGACCCAATCCCGTTTATGCAGGGTCTATGGAGATTTTTTGGCCAAGCCTACAGTTTCAGGTACCCCACATTAAATTCGGCCTTGTGCCACATGTGACTGTGTGGGACATTTGCTAGATACCGTCTAGCTGGAATCTTTTCCAGCTGTGCTGTCAAGATCTCTTCCTTCGGGCAGAGAGGAACCTGGACAATTCTATGCTGAAGGGCAGAGTCTCATCCGAGGTGGGGGTGTTAGACAGACCCTGATCCCATTTATTTAAAAAAAAAATGTTGGTGTCACTCTTACTGGGAATGTGTATTGCATTTTCATACAATTGCAGCACCTGGCCAAAAGGAGAAGTGAGGTGAGGCTGGTCTTAAACTAACTAAACATAGCCAATCAGATTCATGACCCATTGATCCATTACAGTTTACTCATTCACCACAAGAACTCATCCCTCACCATTCAACCCAACACATACCATAATACCACATACTCCTGGGGGTCTTGCTAATTATCCTAAACATAGCTAATTAGATTCATGACCCATTCATTCATTACAATTTACTCATTCACCACAAGAACTCATTCATCACTATTCAATCTGACATATACCACAATATCACATATTCACAAATGTCCTTTTTTGGCAATCTTACTGGGAATGATTGCAAAACACATTCAACGCCAATGTATAGGCACAAGTGCACAAATGCATGCTGGGATTTTTTTCTAGCTAATAAGATAGACCACTTGTTGGTTGTTATGAATGATCAAGAGTAATCTCAACTTGTTTTGTTACTCTCCTCTTTGAGAAAGCTATTTATGTTTACTGGGACTATAAAAGGTCACTATACATGAACCTTGTATTCTCAGTTGAATAAAGCTTTCTTAAAGCCTACATCTGCATACTTCTGTCATGACATTGATTTCATTTGACTCAGTCCCAGTCAGTCTTGTTGTTGACGTCAGAATGCTATGTTAGTTTATTCAAACTTGTTCTTGAGTGTCAACCCCAATTTTTAGTTTGTGAACTTTTTACCATATTACTGTTGCTTTGCTTTATTACTGTTAATTTGCCTTGCATGTATTTTTTGCTTACTTTATATTAGTTTTTGCTCAGTTCTTTTCTTGTTATTGCTTATTGCATATTTTGCAAATTCTGTTTGTTGGGAAGTTCTGCCATTTATTTACATTTAGCCATGGCCACTTACTCTACAAGAAAGTCATATCAACTATATCATATGAATATATCTATATTAATATCATATAAAAAAAAAGATCATTTATTCTACATATGTCCCAAATAAATGAATGTTGGATAAAATGTTCTTGAATTGCAACAGATATAATAATAGACTCACACAATGCATACCAAAATGAACACAAAAGTCTCAGGATATAAGACATAGTCTTTAATATAGTTTCTTTCTTTGTCAGTTGTGCAA